>CM029018.1:135109313-135525742 GCA_016801055.1 Panax notoginseng
TAAGAGTTTTTCTTCACGTTTTCCCCTAACGTAGTTAACGAGTGAAAAGTACATAGCAACTCTTTCGTCATTTTTATTTCAATTCGTCCAATTTTTTCACGTTTTTCGAGAAAAACTTGTATCGACTTACTTAACTTTTCACGATATATTATCATCAAATCTTTCGACGGAATGTCATTTCGATATACCGAACTCTCGAAAAGGTTTAGGTTATTCAAACTAACCCTTAGGGTTTCGTGGGTAAATAGTGCCTATTTCATTTTTCCCAGAAATATTTTTGTTCCCCGGAAAAATTTTTTTTTGTCTTAAAAATTCTTATTCGTTCAGTCTAGCCCGTAGCTAGAATCCTCCGTATTATTAATCATCATAGGTTATAGTACTATTAATAAATACATAGCATAGAATAGTATAAATAAAAATTCATTTTATTAATAACAAATTCTTTAAACTTAAATTCTGGAAAAACTGAATTTCCGGGTTGTCACATTCTTCCCTCCTTGTAAAAATTCCATCCTCAGAATTTCTTGAAACCATACCTTACCCAGGTCATCACATCCACCCCTTCTTCACAGAATTTCGTCCACAAAATTTTAGCATACTCTTCTTCTCAACTTCTCTTCAAAGAAGTTCTTATCTTTCATCATTCCTAACCTCTATAACCTATCAAGAATCATGAAATAGAAGGAATAATGAGGAATATAAAATTTCATTTAAAACATTTCATACTTTTACTGAGGGGTCAAATTGACCATGAACTATTACTAGGTTTAACAGCATGACGCCGCAACCTTTCTTTCCACGGTCAGTTTACAATCACAAAGAAAGTAAACTACCTCTTCCATACGTAGGTGATCAACCTATCGTATAACCCCATTTCGGGGTATGTTCACCTCAGACTTAATCATTAGATTTCGCACAAAAAAAAAATTGGTTTAGCACAACTTCTTCAAAGAAAGCTCGATTTTCTTTTTGCAATACATCAAAACGTTTTATGACGTCATGATACCATACTTTTCACATTACGTTGAGGACTTCGTCAGTATATGACTTCGTCATTATACATCATACCATAGCGGGTTGTTGATCCTAAGATCACATCCAACACTAGGTTCAATTGCATTAATAACTCCATCCTTTTATCATCGTTGCATCAAATCTACAGATGATATAAAATTTATTTTGATATTTTAAATCAATTTCTGTCTAGCCGAAGCAATTATCATAGACATACCAAGAACAGTTGTTTTAAAATCCGTTGGTTCCAAAAGTTGAACCAATTCTTTCTTTTTCAAACGCACACATAAGCACAATTTCAATAACGTTTGAAATCTAGTATAGCTAGATGACTTAGAATATCCTATTCTCCATCTTCCTTCATTGTCTTACTGCTACAATACTTAATCTTCTCTAGTACCTTCAATGCTATGTCTACTAAAAATACTTCGTTTTCAGTCTAAACATTCCTATACCTTAGTATAGTCCATCAACTTATCACACTTTATGTGTTTAGGAACTTTTTACAACCATATGTGTTTAAGTACTTATCTTCGCAATTTGTAATCCAAGAACAAATCAAGGACTATCCATACACTTAGGGCTCCGAAACGTAACATATAATTATGAGTCAGAAACTCTTCATAAGTAGGAGTTTCAAGAACTCGCACCTATCTTAACATTCTCTACCTATCAAGTATATACATGAGAAAAGATTCACTTTCTCGTCATATACATTTCAATAGCGCGACCAATTCCAATGATTATCACTGTAATATACTAAGTAGTTGTTACACCAAAGCACAAACCTCTGCCCATAACAAAGGTTCATACAACTAAGCCATCACATGAGTCCTCAATTGAAATTTTACAACTTCTAAATTTCTCTTTACTTAATACGAATTTTCTTTAATTCGTATGCTATCCTTTTCAACTCAATCTGAGTCCTTATTCCCGTACTACTTCGTAGTACCATTCATTCATAGCATTAACTATAAATCATTCATCATTTAACAGCTCATCTGTTATTACGATTTACTATGATCACGTAGTGATCTTCTTATCCTTCTCTCTGCGATTATAATCTTAGGTACTCATACCCAAGATTTATAACCTATCAGCTTTGATACCACACTGTAACGCCCCGAAATCCGGTCTATCTTCACACCCAAATTCTATACGTCACGGTCCCACTTCTTACCAAATATACGTCATTATACAGTTAAATATAATAACATATATTCTCAAATCCCAGGTTTTGGAAACCTTATAACCTCTTTCATTACAAATAATGATAATTACAATATTCTTTACATCGTACAAGAGTGACTTTTATCAGCCACCAAGGATACATATCAGTTCATTAAACTAATCTATAGTTCAATTAAACTATTCTATAGTACAAGTCTTGGCTTGCTCTTCATGCACATTCACATACTGAATGGCACTTCATCTGGATACCGACCAGCTTGATCTTTATGGGATCCTGAAGTTCATTCTAACATCGTTCGCTAAAAATGTTTTTATTTAAAGAAAGTGTGAGCATTCAGTTGCCCATCAAGTCATAACCATTGAACAAACAACTTCAAGAGTTTAAACATTCTTCAGAACTTCGATAACCGAATAAAGGTTATGAAGCAACTTGAATAATAGGAATAGTCTCGATTCCTATCATCTTAAAACATTAGTCACTTTCACTTTGAAATACTTTCATTCTTCTACCTTTTTCATACACATCCTGTCTGGCCAGAATCATTAGCACAAACTTAATAATAACAGTTCATGTATAAACAAAACATTCTTGTATTGAAAAGCTCAACCACAGAATAGTTCATCTCATAGAAACACCGAAGTGTTCACATTGTGGCTCAAGGCCTCATACATACTACCAGCTTGCACATATCTCACACATATGCACATAGATAAGACTTCTCAACTTCAACATCTGAGAAGTTTAAGAAACTAGCATTCATGTAAAATATGAATGAAATTAGGAAACTTGCCTTACGAACAGCTACATCTTACATTGAAATGTTCATTCCAAATCCTTATATAAAATATAAGGAAATAACACGTACACTAATTAGTCATATACTTGGCTTACGCAATTGTTTACACTTCACTTTACTTCTTAGGGTTCGCGTTCTTGAAATATAAGTTTACGCGACTAGCTTCCTTTACCAGTTTACGGCTTCATGACATACGGTGATGTCTTACTCAAAACGTTTATCATCTTTGATGATTTAAATTTTTATGTCCTTCTTATTACTTCTCTAGGACTCAGCACACATCGCTTCTCTACTAGTAGATGGTACTTTGAGTGGTTTCCCACAAACAACCAACAAATAAGTTCCCGTCTCATCTACACTGCCCATAACAGTGAGTTAGATCGTTTGTCAGTTTCATATATAACTTCGCTCTCTAAAGGAATTGTTTATCCCAGCTCCCATATGTCAACCATCAAAGGTTACGATTGTACCACAACCTAAATTCATCTAACTTATCCGAACTATTAAACTATAATGTTCATTAAGTTAATTTCTTATTCCTTATGGCTTCCTGGCAACTAATTGCCATACCTCAAGATTTATTATTTATCGTCTAAGTCATACAATCTTTTGTATATTCAGAACGATCGTTCAATGTCCATACTATGAGGTCATAGCGTTAAACATTTTATATTATCTTTTCCATATCTTACAACGTCCGGTTCATTCGACTCGGAACATCCTCCAAGTTAAAATCACTAATTCGGCTTCTTTACGTTATACGTCATTTTCTTTAACTCAATTTCTTCACCGTTCACAGTCAAACAACATTATTCATTACCTTACGATCAAACCATACACGGGGTGTAGGTTCTGCCCGTTTAATAATCGCGTACACTCAACCCTCGTGCTAGCTAAACATTTCATTATAACATTCGCTATCCGACTCATGGTCGGACTTTCATTATTCTTATTACCGTTCGCTATGGCTTTTTACGATAATTCATATCTTACTTACTACTTCCGTCAACGTCCAAGTTATACAACCATTGTACACTTAGCTCGTTCGTCCGACTTGAATACGATTCACGAGGACTGTTTACATATTCAACGTTTACGTTGTTTGTCTCTAAATCTCTCATTCAACATTTACTCAAAGTTTTAGTCACTTTCCATTGTTATCCATCCCATGAACCCCATGTTCATTATTCTTTCTTAATGTCGAAGGCATATTATTCGTTGTATGCTAAGACTGATCATTCATCGCAACAACGTTGCTTTCACAGTGTCTATACGCTTTACACTTATCCCTCATTATCAGAATCATAACATCGAAATGTTATTCTTTACCTTCGTCACTCAACGTCTAAGGAATCACAACCATATCAATCCCTTACGTTCGTTTATCGCGACTACAGTCCCCAAACAACGGTTTCGTAACCCGTGCCTACAATCTTTGTCTTTTAATCTCGCTAAATCTTTTCATTCAACCTTTACTAAAGGTTTAAATCACTTGTTTAAGTGTTATTTTAGGTGAACTATATGTTTATACTTCTTTCTTGCACATCCCCCAGTAATTGAGCACTTAAAAGCTCATTACTGGGCCTTACCCTGCACCGGTGCTGCGGCGCCACTCTCTTCTTTCTCTCTCGCGCTGCGGCGTAAGCCTACGTCACCCTCTTCCTTTGTCTGGCCCTACGGCGCCAAACTCTTCGTTACCTCTCGTACTGCGACGTGAGTTGGTAGTACCCGGCTCCCCGGTCTGGCGCTGCTGCACCACTCTATAAGGCATGGCTGGCACCGCGGCACCAAGCCCTAACCCTAGAAAATTTCTCTAAGTCTTGCATTAAGTTTGAGATGCGTACTTCCTGATCTCATAACTTCTTCGCTCTAACTCAGAACGAGGTCGTTCCAAAGCCATTCTTTTCCTTATCTTACGTACTTCAATACCCCTCAGACAGAACTTTGTTCTGTAACCGTTAACGTGCTATTCGATTGGCTTGATCTTCACCCTTCGTTCATTTTTACGCTTTTAACGTTCTTTGCTTGTTCGTCCGTAATTCGGTCATCCAAACTCAAAACTCGTATGTTCTTGAGTCCACGACTCACGTTTTTTACATTCTCTTATTTCTTATAAAACTCTACGCGTTCGGGTTCATTTACTAACTTTTTAATTCTCGTTCGTCTTTTACAAAAATTTTGCCATAACTTCATTATAGATAAATTTTAATCTGTTCTTCATGAACGTTTCTACCGTTCCTAACCAAGAAATAAGCAACTAACTTATACACGATAGTTTTAAACTTGTCCATCAACAACAATTACACTACGATGGTTTTAAATTTGTCCATCAGCAATGTTCTTCGTGTTCTTCGTGTGTTCTTCGTGTTCTTCGTCCGTTCTTCATTTTTAGTCAATATTTTGGATTACAACTTCACTTTTTCTTGGAATTTGATTTTATAGAACACCATTTCTTACTTATTTCACCTAATCGCTCATAAGATTCATTCGGATCGCTCAAAATCCTTACGAATCTTATACTTCCTTAAGAAATTTATAAACTAAATTTCTAATTCTTATTTCTTTATTTTCTCTTGATTTCAACCATATGAAATCAGTCCTAACATCTCTTACTCCTTATTCCCATTAAGTTATGTTTTAAACATATTAAACTTAAAGAAAATTTAAAAGAGACTAGGGTTCGGATTACCTTTCTCATTTAATCTGTTTCCATCGGATAAAGGTTGCTCACGAACAAGCTTTTCCTCTTCCTCTTCCTCTTCCTCTTCTTCTCCCATCCAAACTCTCTCTCTCTATCTCTCAAAGTGTAGGATTTTCAAAATCCCAAAATAATGAAAATAAGCTTCCTATTTATAGAAAACCAAGGCTAAGGGTATTTTAGTCATTTTGCCCCCCTTAACCTCCTTACTATTCCACCTCCTTACTATTCAGGTAGCTTCCCTTGGTTGCTTCCGTCTTTCGAGTTTCATCCGACAATTCAAAAATTGCGATTCTCGAAATCCAAATATTTTTTGATATTTCATCTTTCCTTTACTGATTAACTTTTACGTATTATTCGGATTTTCGAAAAACTGAAAACACTTTTTGGCACTAACCGTTTACCTTCATGTTTTCCCCTAACGTAGTTAAACGAGTGAAAAGTACATAGCAACTCTTTTCGTCGTTTTTATTTCGTTCGATTTCTGCACGTTTTTCGAAAAAAAACTTTTATCGACTTACTTAACTTTTCACGATATATTATCGTCAAATCTTTTGACGGAATGTCATTTCAACATATCGAACTCTCAGAAAGGCTTAGGTTATTCAAACTCTAACCCTTAGGGTTTCGTCGGGTGAATAGTGCCTATTTCGTCTTTTTCCCGTAAATATTTTTGTTCCCGAAAAAATTTTACTTTCATCTTGAAAATTCTTATTCGTTCAGTCTAGCTCGTAGCCAGAATCCTCCCGTATTATAATCATCCTAGGTTATAGAATAATTAATAAACACATGACACATAATAGTATTAATAAAAATTAATTTTATTAATAACTAATTCTTTAAACTTAAATTATGGACAAACAGAATTTCCGGGTTGTCACATTCTTCCCTCCTTATAAAAATTCCGTCCTCGAAATTTCTTAAAACCATACCTTTACCCGGTTCATCACATTCACCCCTTCTTCACAGAATTTCGTCCTCGATTTCTTAACTCATACGATCATACGGAGACCTCTTAACTCATACGATCATCATCTTTGATGATTTATATTCTTATCTTCTTCTTATAACTTTTCTAGGACTTAGTACACATTGAGTCTCTACAAGTATTTCATATGGTACTCTGAGTGGTTTCTCATAAACAACCAACGAACTAGTTTCCCATCTCATCTACATTGTCTTTTACAGCAAGTTAGATCGGTTGCTAGTTTCGTATATACCTCCGCTCTCTGAAAGAATTGTTTAGTCCAGCTCCCATATGTTAACCATTAAAGATTACAATTGTACCACAATCTAAACTTAACTTATCCAAGCCATTAAAGCTATAATGTTCGTTAAGTTAATTTCTCATTCCTAATGGCTTTCTGGCAACTAAATGCCATACCTCAATATTTATTTCTTATTTTCTAAGTCATACAGTCTGTTGTATGCCTAGAACGTTCATTCAATGTTAATACTATGCTTTCATTACGTTAAGCATTTTACATTACCTTATTTATATCTTATAACGTCCATTTCATTCGACTCGGAACGTCATCCAAGTTATTATTACTAACTCGGCTTCTTAACGTTATACGTCATTAATTTAGTTTATTCACCGTTCACAGGTTTAATCATTCATCTTTATTACCTTACGGTCAAACCATACATGGTGTGTAGGTTTTTCCTGTTTAATATTAGCGTACACTCAACCCTTATGTCGACTAAAGTGTTTAATGCTTACGTTTCATTCTAACATTCTCTATCCGACTCATACTCAGACTTTCAATAATCTTATGATCGTTCGTTACGATTTTCTTGATAATTTTATATCTTACTTACTACCGTCATCAACGTTTAAGTCATACAACCAATGTATACTTAGAATGTACGCACGATGCGAATACGATTTACGAGGATCATTTACGTATTCTGTGTTCAAATTGTTCATCTCTTAATCTCTCATTCAACCTTTACCAAAGGTTTTAATCGCTCTCATTCATTATCCATTACATGAACCTCACGTTCATTATTCTTTCTTAATATCGAAGTCATACGATTCGTTGTACGCTAAGACCGATTGGTCATCGCAACTACGTTGCATTTAGAGCGTCTATACAATTTACATCTAACTCTCATTATGACATCATAACATCGAAATATTATAAATCACTCTCGTTACTCAATGTCTAAGGAATCACCATCATAACAACCCCACACGTTCATTTTATCGCAACTACGGTCCCCGTATATTGGTTACATATTTTGCGTTAACATTCTTTGTCTTTTAATCTCGATCAATCTTTATGTTCAACCTTTACTAAATGTTTAAATCACTTGCTTAAGTGTTACATTATGTGAACTATATGTTTATTATCTTTCCTTACACTTCCCCCATTAGTTGAGTAGTTAAAAGCTCTTCTCTGGGTTTTTCCCTGTACCAGCGCTGCGGCGCCGGTTCCCTTTGTATTAGTGGTGCTACAGCGTATATTAGCAGTGGCTGAGTCCCTGAGCTGGCTCTACGGCGCCGCTTCCCAAGGCATAACTGGCGCTGCAGCGCCAGTTCTAAAACTCATAAATTTTTTTCCAAGTGTTGAATATGTTTGAGATGCCTACTTTTGAAATCTCATAACTTTTTCGTTATAACTCAGAACGAGGTCGTTCCAAAGCCATTTTCTTACTCTCATTACGTACTTCAACTTCCCTCCGACAAAAATTCATTCTGAATACGTTAACAAGCCTTTCAATTGGCATAAATTTCATCATTCGCTCTTTTTTCGTTATTAACGTTCTTCGTTCATTCTTGACTCCATGACTCACGTTTTCTTACATTCTTTTAAAACCCTACACATCTGAGTTCATTTACATACTTTCTACTTTTTGCTCGTCTTTTACGAAATTTTTTCCATAACTTCGTTATAGCTAAGTTTAATTCGTTCTTTATAAACGTTTTTATCATTCCTAACTAAGAAATAAGCATCTAACTTATACGCGATGGTTTTAAACTTGTCCATCAACAACAAGTTCTTATTACGATGGTTTTAAATTTGTCTATAAATAACGTTCTTCATGTTCTTCACATTCTTCGTTCGTTCTTCATTTTTAATCGATATTTTGATTACGATTTTACTTTTTCTTGGAATTTGGTGTTATAAAAGACCATTCCTTACTTATTTCACCAAATCGTTTATATGATTCATTCGGATCATTCAAATTCATTAAGCAATTCATACTTCCTTATGAAAGCTTTTTAAGAAATTTATACACTAAACTTCTAATTCTTCTTTCTTCGTTTTCTCATGATTTCAACCATATGAAAATCATTCTTAACATCTTTTACTTCTATTCTCATTAAGCTATATGATTCCATAAAAAACTTAAAGAAAATTTATATTAAATTAGGTTTTAGGATTACCTTTCTTCTTTAATCTTCTTCCGTTGGACATAGTTTGCACTCGGGCTAGCTTTTCCTCTTCCTTTCTCTTCTCATCCGACTTCTCTCTCTCTCTCTTTCTCAAGTGTTGGTGATTTTCAAATCACCAACAAATGAGCTAAGGTTCTCCTTATATAGAAAACCAAGGCTTTGGGCGTTTTGGTCATTTGGCAAACCACCTTACTATTCACACCTCCTTACTATTCACGAAGCTTCTCTTGGCAAAACTTTTATCAGCTAACTTAACTTTTCACGACATATTATTGTCAAATCTTTCGACGAAATGTCATTTCCACAAACCGATCTCTCGAAAAGGTTTAGGTTATTCAAACCCTAACCCTTAGGATTTTGTCGGGTGAATAATGCATTTTTCGCCTTTTTCTCAAAAATATTTTTGTTCCCGAAAATTTTTTATTTTCGTATTGAAAATTCTTACTAGTTCAGTCTAGCTCGTAGCCAGAATCCTCCCATTTTATAATCATCCTAGGTTCTAGAACGATTAATAAACACATAGCACAAAATATTATTAATAAAATTTATTTTGTTAATAACTAATTCTTTAAACCTAAATTCTGGACAATTTGATTTTTTGGGTTGTCACACTAACTGAATCATCAGTTGGTTAATAGGGGTTTTGCGACAACCCGAGTAAAATTGGATTGTCCAGAATTTAAGTTTAAAGAATTATTTATTAATAAAATAAATTATTTATTAATACTATTATGTGCTATGTATTTATTAATCGCTCTAGGATCTAGAATGATTATAAGTCGGGAGGATTCTGGCTATGATCTAGATTGAACGAGTAAGAATTTTCAAGACGAAAATAAAAAAAATTCGGGAATAAAAATATTTTCGGGAAAAAAGACGAAATAGGCACTATTCACCCGACGAAACCTAAGGGTTAGGGTTTGAATAACCTAAGCCTTTTCGATAGTTCGGTATGTCGAAATGACATTTCGTCGAAAGATTTGACGTTAATATATCGTGAAAAGCTAAGTAAGCCGATAAAAGTTTTTCTCAAAAAACGTGCAGAAATCAGACGAAATAAAAACGACGAAAAGTATTGTTATATACTTTTCATTCGTTTAACTACGTTAGGGAAAAACGTGAAGGAAAACTCTTCACATCAAAAAGTGTTTTTCAATTTTTTGGAGTTCCGAAGAATGCGTAAAAGTTAGACGAAATATCCAAAAAATATTTAGATTCCGAGAATTGCAGTTTTTAAAATTGTCGGATGAATTCCGCAAGACGGAAGCACGAATCTTTCAAGGGAAGCTTCCAAGGGAAGCTTCGTGAATAGTAAGGAGTTGGAAATAGTGACTTTGGGAGAGAAATAACTATTTTGCCCCTAGATTTGGTTTTCTATATAACCTTAAGTCATTTGTTGGTGATTTCCACCCAACCTATTCTGAGTCGTCAAATACATGGTACAAAAAACAACTACAACTTTATTACAACAATTGTCGTGCAAAATATAACAACACATAGGCTGTGAGTTTGGATACAAATATATATCAAATGTGACATTGGACACCATCATGTATCAGCACCTCACAAAGGTACCTTACATAAAGGTACAGTCAAAAACTGTTTTAGAAACTAGAATATTTGGGAAGTGCTCAAGAAAACTTTCGTACATGGGAGGCCATGCTTCTAGGTTATGATAGATATCATATGGCCACAGAATTATCCTTGGTTGACCCAATAGACCCCAAAGAAAAACGAGAAGATTACTATCATATTCTTCCCAATGGTGAGTCTTCTCTTGACTTATCATTATCTCCACTGTCTCTAATTGAGAATTATACTTCAAACAAACACCAAGATTATATAGGTAGTGCTCGTAGATATACTCAGCAAGTGGATGAGCACAACCCTGTCTTATGATGACACGAGGTTGTATGTCATTAGACATCTTGTATGATAGTGACGAAACACCCTTCCAACGTTGGGTTCGCCTCACCCTATTTTCTTCACCAAATATAACTACTAAATGATGACCATCGTTCTATTCCCTTGTTACCCCCGCTCGACCCAGCTACACTCTTATTACCTGAAAGGAATTGTGAAACAAAAGGGTGAGCATAACTAGCCCAGTAAAGAATATCATGACTAAAGATAAATAAATTATCAACAGTCTTCATCAGTAATAAATCAGAGATTTAGAACATATGGTAGATGATAAAAATTTGAACCATAGTTGCAGCGGAACAAGCAATCCATTAGAAGAGTCAAATAGACTATAAAGTCTATTATCTTCTCCATGTTAAAAATCCACCAACAATATTTTATCCCTGTAACATCAATCAACAATTCTGGTCCACAATCATATGAATAACTCATAATCATAACAGTAGTTCTAAATTTCTCTTCTCATCAAGGACGAAGATAATTTTCATCACCTATCTTTACCTGAAACATCAAAGATCATGGTTACACCAAATCACATTTCTTGTTCATAATCATACTAATAACTTCATCTTTACACTACGGCCAAAGATATTCATTTGTATCACCAGTTGGTCATGTTCATCTCAACATCTGTTCATCTTTGCACTACTGGCCAAAGATATTCAACAACATGTCATCTTTGCACTACGGGCCAAAGATATTCATCAACAATTAATCTTTACACTACAGGCCAAAGATATTCCTCAACAGTTCATATTTGCACTACGGCCAAATATATTCATCAACAGTTCATATTTGCACTACAGGCCAAATATATTAATATCTCAAACAAATATATAATCATTTCAGAATTTATATAAACAATAATTATAACCATGTTGATCAATTCACCTTTGCACTTAAGCTAAAGATATTCACTTATAAATTCAATGGTCATGATCATACCAGTCAACAATTCAACTTTGCACTACTGGCCAAAGAGAACCCATAGTCATGATTATACCAAAAATTTACCCATCTTTACGCTCAAGTCAAAGAGAAATATCATCATTAGGGTTATAAAAATGTTATATATAATAATAAAAATAATATGATCAACATATAGTTTTAATCTCAAGAGTAATATTCGTAAATCAACTATAATTTGGTTAGAAAAAGAAACCAATTTTTTTATGAATAGTAACTCGACACAAAAAGGTAGAAATTCCACAATAAAATACATACCAATATTTCGGTATAATGATATTGAAAGAATAATATTTCTTAAGCTTATAAACAATTTATTTTAATTGTTTACACTTTACTAAATAATACATTTAATCATCCTAAAATGTCAAACTCATAAGATTTCATCACCAATAACCAAAAACCATCATAAAAAATCTGCATATACCTCATATAGGATTCTTAAGCCATAAAATCCTATTTTCTAATTTTCTTACTTCACAAAACATATTTAATTCATTTACTCATAACTAGACTATTTTTATAAAAAATACCAAATCAGTTCCAAAAATATTTCTTTTTTTTTGGGATTTAGCATAATATAGTCCCATAGTGAACATATATTTTTTTCAGAATTTTTAAAAGTCATTTACTATTTTTCATATGGCCAAAACAGCCGAATATTTAGACATTTAAAAAAAATTATACTTTTATCTAAAAATTCTAAAATTCACAGAGTATACTCCTATCATATACATGTACTCCCAATAAAAATTTCATCAATTTTGGAGTTAACCACAAGAAGTTATAAGCGGTTACTTTTAAAATAGTCTTTTCTCATAAAATTCATAACTCTTAATCTATACATCCAAAAATCACCATTTTTGGACACAATCAAGAAAACTCATCAAAATATCATTTCAAATTTTTCCAGAATTTTTGAAGGTCAGAAAAATTACGAAATTAAAAAACATAACAACCCTTAAAATCCCTTACTATCCCTTACCTCAAAAGAGCAGTATTTCTGATCGGTATAAGGCTGAAGAAAACTTGCACTGATGAATAGAAACTCACAAAGTATCTAAATACTCACAAAATATACTCAATAATTTAGAGAGAGAAAAAGAGAAAACTTATGAATTCTGGTGTGATTTTCAATTCTAACTTAGCCCTCTATTTATAGGAAAATGTTAGCACGCCGAAGCAGACTTAACCTGCAACCTGATGGCTTTACATGCTACTATTTCCACCCACCACATTTGAATAAAAATCTCAGCACATTTCTTCACCAACCAAGAGTGGGGCCCACCAATTCTAGAATTTTCTACCAAAATGATAAACTCCGAAAATTTAACAATTTTTAAACCAGTCATCTCGTAAAATTCGTAACAAATTATTCGTTCATTTTTAACGGTTCAAAATTTGTGGACATATACTCAACTTATATATGTATAACATATTCAAAAATTACCACGATCCAACGGTCAGATTAAAAATTATAACCCCCGCAAAATAACTCAAAAACCCTAATTTGATTTTTTAATACCTCCATTCCGACAAAAATACTGATAAAACACCTCAACATTAACTCCTTCATTTTTAATCACAAAAATATATCCCTCATTTATATCCACATAAAATAAATATTTTCTTATCATATGAATCAATAATTAATTATTCACAGATAATATTACAGAATCACATTTATGACAACCAGGCCGTTCCCAGGAAAGAGGGGGCTTTTCAATAAGGATTTATCCTTATTGGCGCGTAATTAGGTGACCAAACCTCTCCTTAGACAGAACTTTCTAGACATTGCCAATAATGTTATCTAATAATATTATTCAAATAATATGAATTATTGATCTGATAATGGGAAATACTATGCAATGACAATTATTGAACAACAATAATATAAAATTTCAACGTAGCAATTATTGAATCAATAAAATAAAATATTAAACAGTAATTACTGTAACAATTATTGAGTAGTGCCTTCTTACGTAAGAATCAATAATTTAAAATATACTGTGTAATACCGTGTGCTACTGTGCAATAACGCGTATTACTATATTTTAACCACCGGGTATTTCAACAGTATTAACGATAACAACTACGCCGTTATTTGTAAAAACTCAAATTTGTCGTTTTCTTCATTCGACAGTTATTCGTTATGGGGCCCACAAATAGCTGCGCCGTCGTACGAATATTCCCCGACAGAAAGAATATTCCACGACCAAACGAATATTTCCCGACAACAATGATTATTTTATAACCACTTGCTTATTTTCAAAAAAAATTCACATTCCACCCATAACTTTAAACTTTTATCAATTTAACCATTTACTAAATAGTAATTATAAGAAAAATTGAATACTTTTATTTCATAAAATTCGGGGTCTTACAATCTCCCCTCCTTATGAAATTTTGTCCCCGAAATTTACGTACCTGGTATTTCGAAGAGTTGAGAATACCTTGCTTCCATTTCAGATTCTATCTCTCAGATCATCATGATTTCTCCATTGCTCATCTCCCATGATAACTTCATTTGGGTTCCTCATTTGTTGGGAAGTCATGACAACTGCCATCCCTCAAACTACTCGGCTTTGACTTGTCTGGAGCAGCATTTGGCGTCATCATTACCGTTGGAATATACTTTTCTATAGGACATATTCCTCCCTCAACTGCCTCTTCGTACTCCTCATTCATGATCTGAATCATCAATCTTCGATCCATATCGGATTCAGGTTGACCGCTATGTACAGGGTAATTCAAAACTCGATGTTGGGTTCTCCCAATTGCATTCCAAAAAGAGAAATTCATATCATCTATTTTAGCCTTCTTAGATCGAACATCTCTTTCCATAATATCCATGTGTCGTGTGGCTTTTGCCCATGCATCACTTATTCTCACTCGTTCAGTTTTTTCTTCTTTCAGCTCAGATTCCATTTTTATCATCTTATACTCTGCCAAAGAATGCTTCTGTTCAAGCATCACATATCGGGTAACACAAGCTTGAATTGTTGCATCCTTTTGTTCCACGACCGTCTGTCGTTCTTCTGCCTGCTCTTCTAACTCATGAATACGATTTTGAAATTCTATATTTTGATTATATAATACCTCTAATAAACTCTTCTCGGGTACTTCTTCTTCCTCTTCTTCCTCAGTCTCAGCTGTTACCTCTGTGACTATCTCGGGTGCAACTATTAATTCTTCACTTACCACATGGATATCTCTAATTCCTTCTTCGTCTGACATCACATTATCACGGTTAGTGATTAGAGGTATCCCCACAGTCTCAGTCACTCCATTGTTAGCATTCTCAGCTGCCATTCTCAAATACTGCCATAAAACAAGGGTTAATTAAACAAATTAACATATCACATAATATCCCGATATTATGACTGACCAACAAATAAGCTTAGGCAGGACACACTAGCGAAGGATTTACTCATCTCTCCCCTCCTAGTTGTATTCCCCGATCTCCGCCAGAGATCATATCCCTAAGCTCTGATACCACCTGTAACAACCCCAAAACAGGTCCATTCCACCCAACCCATTCTGAGTCGTCAAATACATGGTACATAAAATAACTACAACTTTATTACAACAATTGTCGTGCAAAATACAACAACACATAGGCTGTGAGTTTGGATACAAATATATATCAAATGTGACATTGGACACCATCATGTATCAGCACCTCACAAAGGTACCTTACATAAAGGTACAGTCAAAAACTGTTTTAGAAACTAAAATATTTGGGAAGCGCTCAAGGAAACCTTCGTACATGGGAGGCCATGCTTCTAGGTTATGATAGATATCATATGGCCACAAAATTATCCTTGGTTGACCCAATAGACCCCAAAGAAAAATGAGAAGATTACTATCATATTCTTCCCAATGGTGAGTCTTTTCTTGACTTATCATTATCTCCAATGTCTCTAATTGAGAATTATACTTCAAACAAACACCAAGATTATATAGGTAGTGCTCATAGATATACTCAGCAAGTGGATGAGCACAACCCTGTCTTATGATGACACGAGGTTGTATGTCATTAGACATCTTGTATGATAGTAACGAAACACCCTTCCAACGTTGGGTTCGCCTCACCCTATTTTCTTTACCAAATATAACTACTAAATGATGACCACCGTTCTATTCCCTTGTTACCCCCGCTCGACCCAGCTACATTCTTATTACCTGAAAGGAATTGTGAAACAAAAGGGTGAGCATAACTAGCCCAGTAAAGAATATCATGACTAAAGATAAATAAATTATCAATAGTCTTCATCAGTAATAAATCAGAGATTTAGAACATATGGTAGATGATAAAAATTTCAACCATAGTTGCAGCGGAACGAGCAATCCATTAGAAGAGTCAAATAGACTATAAAGTCTATTATCTTCTCCATGTTAAAAATCCACCAATAATATTTTATCCCTGTAACATCAATCAACAATTCTGGTCCACAATCATATGAATAACTCATAATCATAACTGTAGTTCTAAATTCCTCTTCTCATCAAGGACGAAGATAATTTTCATCACCTATCTTTACCTGAAACATCAAAGATCATGGTTACACCAAATCACATTTCTTGTTCATAATCATACTAATAACTTCATCTTTACACTACGGCCAAAGATATTCATTTGTATCATCAGTTGGTCATGTTCATCTCAACATCTGTTCATCTTTGCACTACCGGCCAAAGATATTCAACAACATGTCATCTTTGCACTACGGGCCAAAGATATTCATCAACAATTAATCTTTACACTACAGGCCAAAGATATTCCTCAACAGTTCATATTTGCACTACGGCCAAATATATTCATCAACAGTTCATATTTGCACTACAGGCCAAATATATTAATATCTCAAACAAATATATAATCGTTTCAGAATTTATATAAACAATAATTATAACCATGTTGATCAATTCACCTTTGCACTTAAGCTAAAGATATTCACTTATAAATTCAATGGTCGTGATCATACCAGTCAACAATTCAACTTTGCACTACTGGCCAAAGAGAACCCATAGTCATGATCATACCAAAAATCTACCAATCTTTACACTCAAGTCAAAGAAAAATATCATCATTAGGGTTATAAAAATGTTATATATAATAATAAAAATAATATGATCAACATATAGTTTTAATCTCAAGAGTAATATTCGTAAATCAACTATAATTTGGTTAGAAAAATAAACTAATTTTTTTGTGAATAGTAACTCGACACAAAAAGGTAGAAATTCCACAATAAAATACATACCAATATTTCGGTATAATGATATTAAAAGAATAATATTTCTTAAGCTTATAAATAATTTATTTTAATTGTTTATACTTTACTAAATAATGCATTTAATCATTCTAAAATGTCAAACTCATAAGATTTCATCACCAATAACCAAAAACCGTCATAAAAAATCTGCATATACCTCATATAGGATTCTTAAGCTATAAAATCCTATTTTCTAATTTTCTTACTTCACAAAACATATTTAATTCATTTACTCATAACTAGACTATTTTTATGAAAAATACCAAATCAGTTCCAAAAATATTTCTTTTTTTTTTTGAGATTTAGCATAATATAGTCTCATAGTGAACATATATTTTTCTCAAAATTTTTAAAAGTCATTTACTATTTTTCATATGGCCAAAACAGCCGAATATTTAGACATTTAAAAAAAATTATACTTTTATCTAAAAATTCTGAAATTCACATAGTATACCCCTATCATATACATGTACTCCCAATAAAAATTTCATCAATTTTGGAGTTAACCACAAGAAGTTATAAGCGGTTACTTTTAAAATAGTCTTTTCTCATAAAATTCATAACTCTTAATCTATACATCCAAAAATCACCATTTTTGGACACAATCAAGAAACTCCTCAAAATATCATTTCAAATTTTTTCAGAATTTTTGAAGGTCAGAAAAATTACGAAATTGAAAAACATAACAACCCTTAAAATCTCTTACTATCCCTTACCTCAAAAGAGCAGTACTTCTGATCGGTATAAGGCTGAAGAAAACTTGCACTGATGAATAGAAACTCACAAAGTATCTAAATACTCACAAAATACACTTAATAATTTACAGAGAGAAAAAGTGAAAACTTATGAATTCTGGTGTGATTTTCAATTCTAACTTAGCCCTCTATTTATATGAAAATGTTAGCACGCCGAAGCAGACTTAACCAGCAACCTGATGGCTTTACCTGCTACTATTCTCACCCACCACATTTGAATAAAAATCTCAGCATATTTGTTCACCAATCAAGAGTGGGGCCCGCCAATTCTAGAATTTTATACCAAAATGATAAACTCTAAAAATTCAATAATTTTTAAACCAGTCATCTCGTAAAATTCGTAACAAATCATTCGTTCATTTTTAACGGTTCAAAATTTGTGGACATATACTCAACTTATATACGTATAACATATTCAAAAATTACCACGATCCAACGGTCGGATTAAAAATTATAACCCCCGCAAAATAACTCAAAAACCCTAATTTAATTTTTTAATACATCCATTCCGACAAAAATACTGATAAAACACCTCAACATTAACTCCTTCATTTTTAACCACAAAAATATATCCCTCATTTATATCCACATAAAATAAATATTTTCTTATCATATGAATCAATAATTAATTATTCACAGATAATATTACAGAATCACATTTATGACAACCAGGCCGTTCCCAGGAAAGAGGGGGCTTTTCAATAAGGATTTATCCTTATTGGCGCGTAATTAGGTGACCAAACCTCTCCTTAGACAGAACTTTCTAGACATTGCCAATAATGTTATCTAATAATATTATTCAAATAATATGAATTATTGATCTGATAATGGGAAATACTATGCAGTGACAATTATTGAACAACAATAATATAAAATTTCAACGTAGCAATTATTGAATCAATAAAATAAAATATTGAACAGTAATTACTGTAATAATTATTGAGTAGTGCCTTCTTACGTAAGAATCAATAATTTCAAAAATACTGTACAATACCGTGTGCTACTTTGCAATAACGCGTATTACTGTATTTTAACTACCGGGTATTTCAACAGTATTAACGATAACAACTACGCCGTTATTTGTAAAAACTCAAATTTGTCGTTTTCTTCATTCGACAGTTATTCGTTATGGGGACCACAAATAGCTGCGCCGTCGTACAAATATTCCCCGACAGAAAGAATATTCCACGACCAAACGAATATTCCCCGACAACAATGATTATTTTATAACCACTTGCTTATTTTCAAAAAAAAATCACATTCCACCCATAACTTTAAACTTTTATCAATTTAACCATTTACTGAATAGTAATTATAAGAAAAATTGAATACTTTTATTTCATAAAATTCGGGGTCTTACAGGAAAAGCTAGCCCGAGTTCAAGCTTTGTCCAATGGAAGAGGATTAAAGAGGAAAGGTAATCCAAAACCTAACTTCTAAGTAATTTTCTTTAACTTTTCTATGTTAAAAACATAGCTTAATAAGAATAAGAAGTAAGAGATGTTATGAATAATTTCATATGATTGAAATCATGAGAAAACGAATAATTAAGAACTAGAAATTTAGTTTATAAATTTCTTAAGGAAGTATAAGTTTTGTAATGAATTTGATCGATCCGAATGAATCATAAGAACGATTCGGTGAAATTAGTAAGAAATGGTATTTTATAACATCAAATTCCAAGGAAAAGTGAAATCGTAATAAAAATATCGTTTAAAAATGAAGAACGAACGAAGAACGCGAAGAACACGCGAAGAACACGCGAAGAACACGAAGAACGTTGTTGATGGACAAATTTAAAACCATCGTAGTATAACTTATTGTTGATGGACAAGTTTAAAACCATTGCGTATAAGTTAGTTGCTTATTACTTGGTTAGGAATGGTAGAAACGTTCATGAAGAACGGATTAAACTTAGTTATAACGAAGTTATGGCAAAATTTCGTAAAAGACGAACGAGAAATAGAAAGTATGTAAATGAACCTGAACATGTAGGGTTTCATAAAAATGTAAGAGAATGCAGAAAATGTAAGTTATGGACTCAAGAACGAACGAGTTCCGAGTTCGGATGACCGAATTACGGACGAACGGACGAAGAACGTTAATAACGTAAAACGAACAAAGGGTGAAGATTAAGCCAATTGAATGGCATGTTAATGGATTCAGAATAAATTTCTGTCTGAGGGAAGTTGAAGTACATAAGATAAGGAAGAGAATGGCCTTGGAACGACCTTGTTCTGAGTTATAACGAATAAGTTATGAGATTGCAAAGTAAGTGTCTTAAATCAGTTCAAAGACTTAGAAAAATTTCAAGGTTTCATGCTTGGCGTCGTAGAGCTAACCAGGGCCATCAGGTACTGCTGAGTGGCACCGTAGCGCGAGGAAGAAGGAAGGACCAGGCGCCACAGCGCCAGTGTAGGATAAAACCCAGTGATGAGCTTTTTATTTCTCAACTCCTAGGGGAAGTGTACAGATAGATAAAGAACATGTAGTTCACGTATTGTAACACTTAAACAAGTGATTTAAACCTTTAGAAAAGGTTGAATGGAAAGATTTAACGGGATTAAAAGATGAAGAATGTAAACACTAGATTACGTAACTGATATCTGGGGACCGTAGTCGAGATAAAATGAACGTGTGGGATTGCTATGATTGTGATTCCTTAGACATTGAGTGACGAGGATAATGTATAACATTTTGATGTTATAATGTCATAATGAGAAGTTAAGTGTAAAGCGTATAGACACTGTGAACGCAATGTAGTTGCGATGAACGATCGGTCTTAGCATACCATGAACCGTATGGCTTCGACATTAAGAAAGAATAATGAACATGGGGTTCATGGGATGGATAACGATTGAAAGCGATTAAAACCTTAAGAAAAGGTTGAATGAGAGATTAAGAGATGAACAATGTGAACATAGAATACATAAACGATTCTCGTGAATCGTATTCGCGTCGAACGAACATTCTAAGTATACATTGGTTGTATGACTTAGATGTTGATAAAAGTAGTAAGTAAGATATGAATTAAATAGAAAGTCGTAACGAATGGTAACAAGAATAGTGAAAGTTTGAATGTGAGTCGGATAAAGAATGTTAGAATGAAGGAAGCGTCAAACACTTTAGCCGATGTAAGGTTATGTGTACGCAATATTAAACAGACAGAACCTACACTCCGTGTATGGTTTGACCATAAGGTAATGAAGAAGGAAGAAACTGAATTAATGGCAATGACGTATAACATAAAGAAGCCGAGTTAATAATTATAACTTGGAAAAAGTTGGATAACGTTCCGAGTCGAATGAACCGGACGTTGTAAGATACAAATAAGGTAACGCAAAATTCTTAATGCTATGAACGCATATAATTAATGTTGAATGATCGTTATAAGTATACAAATGAGTGTATGACTTAGACGATAAGGAATGATTCTTGAGGTATAACATTTAGTTGCCAGAAAGCCATAAGGAATGAAAAATCGACTTAACGAACATTATAGTTTAATGGTTTGGATAAGTTAAGATAAGTTTAGGTTGTAGTACAATCGTAATCTTTGATGGTTGACATATGGGAGCTGGGCTAAACAATTCCTTCAGAGAGTGGAGGTATATACGAAACTGGAAACCAATCTAACTCACTGTGAAAGATAGTGTAGACGAGACGGGAACTTATTTGTTGGTTATTTGTGGGAAACCACTCAGAGTACCATACGGACTACTAGCAGAGACACGATATGTGCTGAGTCCTAAAAGGGTTATAAGAAGAATATAAGAATGTAAATCATCAAAGATGATGATCATAAGAGTAAGACATCTCCGTATGTCATAACGCCGTAAAATAATAGAAGAAAGTTGGTCGCGTATACTTAGATTACAATAACGCAAACCCTTAGAAGTAAAGTTAAGTAAACTAATGCGTAAATCAAGTATATGACTAATTGGTGTATGTGCTATTTCCTTATGTGTTATATAGGGATTGGAATGAGTAGTTCAGCATAAGCTGTAGCTGTGCGTAAGACAAGTTTCCTAACTTCATTCATATTACATGAATGCTAGTTTCTTAAACTTCTCAGATGTTGAACTTGAGAAGTCTTTTCTATGTGTAAATGTACAATATTTGTACAAGGTAGTAGAATGTATGAAGCCTTGTGCCCCAATTTGAACACTTCAGGGTTTATATGAGTTGAACTATTCTATGATTGAACTGTTCAATATGAGAATGTTCTATTTATACATGAACCGTTATTGTTAAGTCTGTACTAATGATTCTAGCTGGACAAGATGTTATGAAAAAGGTAGAAGAAAGAAAGTATTTCAAAGTGAATGTGACTAATTTTTTAAAGTGATAGGAATCAGAGTTTATTCCTATTATTCAAGCTGTTTCGTAACCTTTGTTTGATTATTGAAGTCTTAAAAGAATGTTTAAATTCTTAAAGTTTTTTATTCAACTGCTACGATGGGTTGATCACCTATGTATGGAAGAGATAGTTTACTTTCTTTGTGATTGTAAATTGACCATGAAAGAAGGGTTTACGGGGAAACGATGTTCAACCTAGTTAGAGTTCATGGTCGATTTGACCCCTCATCAAAAGTATGAAATGTTTTAAAGGAATCTTTATATTCCTCGTTATTCCTTCTACTTCATGATTCTTGATAAGTTATGGAGGTTAGGGAATGTTTGAAAGATAAGAACTTCTTTGAAGAGAAGTTGAGAAGAAGAGTAAGCTAAAATTTCGAGAACGAAATTCAATGAAGAATGGGTGAAGGTGATGACCCGAAAGATTGAAAGTATAGTTAAGCGTGAGGTTTAACGAATGACAATTATGTCAACAGATGATCCTTATAAGAAGGATGAGTTGAGATTAAACCTTTGCTAAAGGTTGTAGGAATGAAGCACCTGGGTATGGTTGTGGTTTTAAGAAATTCCAAGGACGGAATTTTTATAAGGGGGGAAGTGTGACAACACGAGTAAAATCGGATTGTCCAGAATTTAAGTTTAAAGAATTAGTTATTAATAAAATAAATTTTTATTAATACTATTATGTGCTATGTGTTTATTAATCATTATAGGATCTAGAATGATTACAAGTCAGGAGGATTCTGGCTACGAGCTAGACTAAACGAGTAAGAATTTTCAAGACGAAAATAAAAAATTTTCGGGAATAAAAATATTTCTGGGGAAAAAGACGAAATATGCACTATTCACCCGACAAAACCTAATGGTAAGGGTTTAAATAACCTAAGCCTTTCCGAGAGTTCGGTATGTCGAAATGACATTCCGTCGAAAGATTTGACGATAATGTGAAAAGTTAAGTATGCCGATAAAAGTTTTTCTCAAAAAACGTGCAGAAATCGGACAAAATAAAAACGACGAAAAGTATTGTTATGTACTTTTCATTCATTTAACTACGTTAGGGGAAAACGTGAAAGAAAACGCTTAACATCAAAAAGTGTTTTTCAGTTTTTCGGAGTTCCGAAGAATGCGTAAAAGTTAGACTGTAAAGGAAAGACGATATATCCAAAAATATTTAAATCCTGAGAATCACAGTTTTTTAAACTATCAGACAAATTTCAAAAGACAGAAACCGGAAGCTTCCAAGGGAAGCTTCGTGAATAGTAAGGAGGTTGGAATAGTGACTTTGGGGGCGAAATGACTATTTTGCCCGTAGCTTTGGTTTTCTATATAAGAGAACCTTACTTCATTTGTTGGTAATTTTGAAAATCACCAACACTTGAGAGAGAGAGAGAGAGAGAGAGAGAGAGAGAGTTCGGATGAAGAGGAAGAGAAAGAGGAAAAGCTAGCCCGAGTGCAAGCTTTGTCTAACGGAAGAGGATTAAAGAAGAAAGGTAATCTAAAACCTAACTTCTAAGTAATTTTCTTTAAGTTTTATATGTTAAAAACATAGCTTAACGAGAATAAGAAGTAAGAGATGTTAAGAATAATTTCATATGATTGAAATCATGAGAAAACGAAGAATTAGGAATTAGAAATTTAGTTTATAAATTTCTTAAAGAAGTATAAGTTTCGTAATAAATTTGATTGATCCGAATGAATCATATGAACAATTCGGTGAAACTAGTATGGAATGGTGTTTTATAACATCAAATTCTAAGGAAAAGTGAAATTGTAATCAAAATATCGATTAAAAATGAAGAACGAACGAAGAGCGCGAAGAACGCGAAGAATGTTGTTGATGGACAAATTTAAAACCATCATAGGATAACTTGTTGTTGATGGACAAGTTTAAAACTATCGCGTATAAGTTAGTTGCCTTTTGCTTGATTAGGAACGGTAGAAACGTTCATGAAGAACAGACTAAAATTAGGTATAACGAAGTTGTGGCAAAATTTCGTAAAAAACGAACGAGAAATAGAAAGTATGTAAATGAACCCGAACGTGTAGGGTTTCTTAAGAATGTAAGAGAATATAGAAAACATGAGTCTTGGACTCAAGAACGAACGAGTTCCGAGTTTGGATGACCGAATTACGGACGAACGGACGAAGAACGTTAATAACGTAAAATGAACGAAGGATGAAGATTAAGCCAATTGAATGGTATGTTAACGGATTTAGAATAAATTTCTATCCAAAGGAAGTTGAATTACGTAAGATAAGGAAGATAATGGCTTTGGAACGACCTCGTTCTGAGTTATAATGAATAAGTTATGAGATTACAAAGTAAGCGTCTCAAATCAGTTCAAAGACCTAGAAAAATTTCAAGGTTTCATGCTTGGCGCCGCAGCGCCAGCTATGCCTTGGGAGGCGGCACCAGAGTGTCAACCTGGGCCATCAGGTACTGCTGAGTGGCACCGTAGCGTGAAGAAGAAGGAAGGACTCGGCGCCGTAGCTCCAGTGCAGGACAAAACCTAGTGATGAGCTTTTTATTGCTCAACTCCTAGGGGAAGTGTACGGATAGATAAAGAACATGTAGTTCACGTAATGTAACACTTAAAACAAGTGATTTAAACCTTTAGTAAAGTTTGAACGGAAAGATTTTACGGGATTAAAAGACAACGAATGTAAAGGCTAGATTACATAACCGAAATCTGGGGACCGTAGTCGCGATAAAACAAACGTGTGGGATTGCTATGATTGTGATTCCTTAGATGTTGAGTAATGAGGATGATATATACCATTTTGATGTTATGATGTCGTAATGAGAAGTTAAGTGTAAAGCGTATAGACGCTGTGAACGCAATGCAGGTGCGATGAACGATCGGTCTTAGCATACAACGAACCATATGGCTTCGACATTAAGAAAGAATAATGAACATGGGGTTCATGGGATGATTAACGATAGAAAGGGATTAAAACCTTGAGAAAAGGTTGAATGAGAGATTAAGAGATGAACAATGTGAACGCAGAATACGTAAACGATTCTCGTGAATCGTATTCGCATCGAACAAACGTTCTAAGTATATATTGGTTGTATGACTTAGACGTTGATGAAAGTAGTAAGTAAGATATGAATTAAATAGAAAGCCATAACGAACGATAACAAGAATAATGAAAGTCCGAATGTGAGTCGGATAAAGAATGTTAGAATGAAGTAAATGTTAAACACTTTACCCGACGTAGGGTTAAGTGTACGCAATATTTAACGTACAGAACCTACACTCCGTGTATGGTTTGACCGTAAGGTAATGAAGAAGCAAGAAACTGAATTAATGGCAATGACGTAAAACGTAAAGAAGCCAAGTTAATGATTATAACTTGGATAACGTTCTGAGTCGAATGAACCGGACGTTTTAAGATATGAATAAGGTAACGCAAAATGCTTAATGCTATGAATGCGTAGAATTAATGTTGAATGATCATTCTAAGTATATAAATGACTGTATGACTTAGACGATAAGGAATGAATCTTGAGGTATGGCATTTAGTTGCCAGAAAGCCATAAGGAATGAGAAATCGACTTAACGAATATTATAGTTTAATGGTTCGGATAAGTTAAAATAAGTTTAGGTTGTAGTACAATCGTAATCTCTGATGGTTGACATATGGGAGCTGGGCTAAACAATTCCTTCAGAGAGCGAAGGTATATACGAAACTGGCAACCGATCTAACTCACTGTGAAAGACAGTGTAGACGAGACGGGAACTTATTTCTCGGTTGTTTGTGGGAAACCACTCAGAGTACCATATGGACTACTAGCAGAGGCACGATGTGTGCTGAGTCATATAAGGGTTATAAGAAAAAGATAATAATGTAAATCATCAAAGATGATGACCGTAAGAGTAAGACATCTCCGTATGTCGTAACGCCGTAAAACGGTAGAAAAAAGTTGGTCGCGTAAACATAGATTACAGGAACGCGAACCCTGAGAAGTAATGTTAAGTAAACCAATGCGTAAGTCAAGTATATGACTAATTGGTGTATGTGATATTTTCTTATGTGTTTTATAGGGATTGGAATGAGCAGTTCAGCGTAAGTTGTAGCTGTGCATAAGGCAAGTTTCCTATCTTCATTCATATTACATGAATGCTAGTTTCTTAAACTTCTCAGATTTTGAACTTGAGAAGTCTTGTCTATGTGCAAATGTTCAATATTTGTACAAGGTGGTAGAATGTATGAGGCCTTGTGCCACAATTTGAACACTTCGATGTTTCTATGTGATGAACTGTTCTGTGATTGAACTGTTCAATATGGGAATGTTCTGTTTATACATGAACCGTTATTATTAAGTCTATGCTAATGATTCTTGTCGGATTAGATGTTATTAAAAAGTTAGAAGAAAGAAAGTATTTCAAAGTGAATTTGACTAATGTTTTAAAGTGATAGGAATCAGAGTTTATTCCAATTATTCAAGATGTTTCATAACCTTTGTTCGGTTATGGAAGTCTTTAAAGAATGTTTAAATGCTTGAAGTTGTTTATTAAACTGCTATGACTTGCTGAGCAATTGAATGCTCACACTTGCTTTAAATAAAAACATTTTTAGCGAAAGATGTTAGAAAAAACTTAAGGATCCCGTAAAGATAAAGCTAACCGGTATCCAGATGAAGTGTCATTCAGTATGTGAATGAGCATGAAGATTAAGTGAAGAGTTGTAATGTAGTATAGTTTAATTAAACAATAGACTAGTTTAATGAACTGATATGTATCCTTGGTGGGGGATAAAAGTCACTCGTGTAAGATTTAAAGAATAATGTAATTATTGTGACGACCTAAGAATTTAGAAAAATTATTTAAATCGTAAATTGTTGAATAAAGGTTAAATAATAAACCTAGACAGAAAATAAGTGAATGGATTTGGCATTTCTGGAAAGAAATTTTTAGGATTTAAAAATTTTTGTCGTGTCTTATTCAGGGTTAAGTATATAAGTGTATATGTTCTGTGTGTATGATCATATATGTGAACAGTATGTGGTTAAGGGTCAAGGGTTGACCAGATAAGCTATATCAGTGGCAAACCCTAATATTATATTAAGAACGCCAACGTTCAGCTAGAAAATTCTTACGATTTATAAGAAACCCTAAAAATTGGTTCTAAAAACCCTAATTTCGGTTTCGAGAATTCGAAACCATAATTCGGAACTTAAAACCCTAATTTAGGGGCTTAAAGGCTTAAGGGTATTAATTACAACCCTAATTAGGGATAACCCTAGAAAATTCTAATTTCTGGACTAAAAACCCTAATTTATAATTAGGAAAAACCTAGTTGTTAATTTGATAATGTTAATATTAATTAGAAAACATGAATCCTAATTAACAAGCCTTAATGTGATTAGGGAATCTTTAATATAATTAGGAAACCCTAATTATAATTTAGAAATCTTAATTTTCTAATTTTAAAATCTATAAAAAAATAAAAAATAATAATTTTTAAAACCTTAGGGTTAAACCCTAAGGATTTGCACAAGTTACTAAAATGCCCTTAAATGTATGGAAAAGTCTAATTTACCCTTTGTGCATTATTGAAGTAGCTTTCAATTATTGCCCTATTAGTAGTTTCTGACTAGCTAAGATACACCCACATGCTAAAAATCTCAGCAAGCTCAGCCCTTACATCATATAGATACATTGTATCAAAATTTAAATAATTGAAGAGAGAGAATGTTCACAAATTTTGCTAATTTGCTATCAAACCCTCAATCAACCCTTTCTCTCTAGACCCACGAAATTTTGAAATGGTTCAGTCCCTTGTATGATCCATAGCAAGTTATGATCAGATCACGAGGATCAGATTCAAGATCATAGCATCAAAGTGGTAAAAACCCTAAATCTTAAAAATCTTTGTATTTGATGTTAGATGTTGTAAGTTGTTGGCTAAAGTTGTGTATTAGGGTGTTAATAAGTGATCTGGGTTGTTAGATCAAAGATTTATAACATCTAGATGCACGATTTTGAAGTTTTGAAAAATCTGGAAAAACATTGAAATGTTGTCTGATAGTCAAATGTCAGGTCTCCTAGATCTGTCTTTGTAAATGTTTTTAGTGTTTTAAATGTTTGTACTTGTTGTATGTTATAAGGTCTTTGATATGGAACCTGTATCAAGTCCAGATCAAGTGTAGATTAAGCATTATTGTTGGTCAAAACCCGTTGACCGTTCACGAAATCTGGTTTCTGGGTAACCCAGAAACCCAGATTTCCTGATAGCGTTTTTGTAGACCACGGATCTTGCTACTGTTAATGTTACTGACCATGTTAGTGTTTGATTTTCGAAGTATGACATGAAAACTACACATCAAAGCCATTAGACCCACCAAATCATGCATTGGATCAAAATTATGCAAGGTCAAACCACCGTTGACCACCACCCGGATGAACAATCTGGAAAACCCAGATTTGTTCAAGAACATGTTTTCTGTCAGAGTTTGACTGCCCTAGATAGATCTCTTTAATGTGTTGATGATAAACTGGTTTAAGGTTGTATACGTGTACCATTGACATCCCTACTTCGTGATTGAACCTTTATATCGTACAAAGAAAGCCCAGATTTTATGTTATGAGGATCAAAAGTTAACATCTCGAACTGTTCTTCATTTCTGGAAAACCTAGAAATGAAGAACAGCTTCTGACAAGTTTTCTGAAGCTTTAATCTCTCAGCTTAGTTATAGTTTGGTCATATAATCGATTGAATGTTGTAGTATTACTAGTATACTACAACATTAAAGCAGATACAAGCCCAGAAAATCAAATGGAACATGGATTAAATTGAGGTCAAACTAGCTACCCTAGTCATTGACATGAAGTTCTGGAAAATACTCAAGAACACCTATAGCGACAGTTTCGTCGCTATAGGACCCTTTAGCGACAGATATTTTTGAAAAATAATTATTTTATTTAAATAATTAGAGAAATTAGTTTTAAACTATTAAAAATACTTAATAAATTTCTAAAAATTATTTTAAAGCCTGAAAATTAGTTTTTAATTATTTAGAGTATATTTCATAAATATTTAATATTTTTGGAATATAAATGGTTTTTAATTTATTTAATTATAATATTAAATAAATTATTTAAAAATAATTTTAATACTTGAAAAATCATGAAAAATTATATTATGGTGTCAGAAAATATTTAAAGTTATTTTTGATGATTTTTAATATTTTATGTTAAATTTCATTAATAATTTATTATTAGCGGTAATTAATTTATTTAATAAATATATTAAATAAATTATGAAAAATAGAATTAATGATTTAAAAATCATATAAAAAATGACTTAGGGGTTAGAAAAATATTTTGAGTTAGAAAATATAACTTTTAATATTTCGCCATGAAAATGTTAACATTTTAATATTAATAGAAATTATCGAATAATGAATTTAATTGTTTAAAAATTATATAAATGTGATTTTAAGGTATTAAAAATACTTTGATATATTATAAATATATTATAATATTATGACATATATTTCATTAATATTTGGTATTAAATAAATATTAGTGATAAAAGAATTATGTGGTATTTCATTCATATAAATATGATAGTAATGATTAAAAAATCATTTTAAATGATAATAATTATCTGAAAATTATTACGAGCTTATGAAAGATATTTTGATTGATAATATAATTATCTAAGATAATTGTTAAGTATTTAGGCAGAGTTTAATGGAACTTAAACTCGATATTTTCCCTACTAGGCCGTCGGGATGTCAGAATTGTACCGAACTCGACTCAGACTGTAAAAGTTTGACTTGAGGTTAGTCCTATGTGTGTTATAGACTTATAGGGTTATGTGATAATGCGTTTAAGTTATTTTTAAATACTGTGATGATATTATTCTAATTTGTATATCGATATTATGTATATATTAGGTTCAGACAAAGCTTATTAAAATGTGTAACGATAATCAACGGAACAAACAAGTTTTTCTTAACTCAATTTTTGAGTTGTATTATTCAATTATACTTGTGGTTAATCATTTCTGATTGCCAAGTCTAAGAATTATTAGATCGCACTTTGTGCATACTGCATGTATTCATCAGGTATGAAAGGCTGATCACCTTCAGTACCATTCGGTCCATATATATATATATATATATATATATATATATATATGTTCATGTTCAGCTATGTAAAATTTGTTCATGCTAGTTCGTAATTATATTGTAGAACTGTAGCCAGCTTTTATTCAATTCTTTTTATCATGATATATCTTTAATTTATTGAACTTAAACTTGATGGGCAAACTTATTGATCACCCTTGCTATATCATGATTAACATTGCAGATTAAGACGAATACGTCAGATACAGGAAAGGACAAGGCCAAGTCCAGCTTGGGATAATGTAATAGTATAGTATGATAATAATGTAATATGTTATACAGATTATGAATTGTGTATAAGTTAAGGTTACTCGACCTTGGGGAATAGTGTGTAAAAATTATTGTATAAATAATTTATGTTTATATCTTCCGCAAATAGTAATAGTTATAGATATAGCATACTAGATCCGTGGTGATTTGGGACCCGGATTTGGGGATGCTACAGTTGGTATCAAAGATGTTGGTTATAAACCCTAGTTAGGGTTACCTGAGACTAATAACCGCAGTGATTAGGATAAGTACTAACTCAAATAGAGTTAGTGTGTCGGTATGATTCAAAAGCGAATCTTAGCGGGTTATAAAAGATACAGAGTTCCTTAATTCTAATAATAAAGGTGAACAGTAATGGTAAATAGATAGAGTCTGAAAGACTAAAAGTACAGCGATAGGAAATCGTAAAACAAAACGATCAAGACATAGAAATGAATCGTAATGAGATCACCCCGTGATCTGATAAGGTTATAGTATGGAGAAGAATTAAGCGAATGATTAAAAAGTTTACAGCAAGATTACTGCGTGTCTATGAATTGGTACAGATTCAAAAAAGGATTAAATGAAATTCGTGTTGAGAAGGGAGTAGGTTTAGGTGGGGATTTCAATTGAGGACTCATGTAAGACCCCGAATTTTATGAAATAAAAGTATTCAATTTTTCTTATAGTTACTATTCAGTAATGGTTAAATTGATAAAAGTTAAAGTTATGGGTGAAATGTGAAAATTTTTTAAAATACGCAAGTGGTTATAAAATATTCATTGTTATCGGAGAATATTCGTTTGGTCGTGGAATATTCTTTCTGTCGGGGAATATTCGTACGACGGCGCAGACATTTGTGGGCCCCATAACAGAATAACTGTCGGATGAAGAAAACGACAAAATTGAGTTTTTATAAATAAACGGCGCAGTTGTTACCGTTAACACTGTTGAAATACCTGGTGGTTAAAATACAGTAATATGCGTGGTTGCACAGTAACACACGGTATTGCACAATATTGTTGAATTATTGATTCTTACGTAATAAGGCACTACTCAATAATTATTACAGTAATTACAGTTCAATATTTTATTTTATTGATTCAATAATTGCTACGTTGATAGGTTATATTAGTGTTGATTCAATAATTATCACTGCACAGTATTTTCCATTATCAGATCAATAATTCATATTATTTGAATAATATTATTAGATAGCATTATTGATAATGTCTAGAAAGTTCTGTCAATGAGAGGTTTGGTCACCTAATTGCGCGCCAGTAGGGAGAAATTCTTATCGAAAAGCCCCCTCTTTCCTGGGAACAGCCTGGTTCTCATAAATGTGATTCTGTATTATTATTTGTGAATAATTAATTATTGATTTATATGATAAAGAAATATTTATTTGATGTGGATATAAAGGGATTTATTTATGTGGTTATTATTGAAGGAATTAATGTTGAGGTGTTTTATCAGTATTTCTGCAGAATAGAGGTATTAAAAATCGAATCAGTATTTTTCAGATATATTGCGTGAGTTATAATTTTTAATCCGACCATTGGATCGTGGTAATTTTTGGATATGCTATACATATATAAGTTGAGTGTATGTCCACAAATTTTGAACCGTTAAAAATGAACGTATGATTTGTTATGAATTTTACGAGATGACTGGTTCAGAAATTGTTGAATTTTCGGAGTTAATCATTTTGGGGGAAAATTCTAGAATTGGTGGACCCCACTTGTGGTTGGTGAAGAAATGTGCTGAATTTTATTTCAAATGTGGTGGGTGGCAATAGTAACAGGTAAAGCCATCAGGTAGCAGGTCAAGTCTGCTTCGGCGTGCTAACATTTTCCTATAAATAGAGGGCTAAGTTAGAATTAAAAATTACACCAGAATTCATAAGTTTTCTCTCTTTTTCTCTCTAGATTATTGAGTGTATTTTGTGAGTATTTAGATACTTTGTGAGTTGATATTCATCAGTACAAGTTTCTTTCAGCGTTATATCTGATATCCAGTCAGAAGTGCTGCTCTTTTGAGGTAAGGGATTGTAAGAGATTGTAAGGGATAGTAAGTGATATTAAGGGATGTTATATTCTTCATAATGATGTTATTCTTTTAGTATCATTATACTGAAATATTGGTATGGATTTTATTGAGAAAATTTTATATTTTTGAGTCGGGATTACTATTCACGTATACGGCACTATTCACGTACACGATACTATTAATGTGTGTGGCACTATTTGCGTATATGACATTATTTACGTATACGGTACTATATACGAATACAGAATACTATTCACGAGTTACTATTCATGAGTTACTATTCACGAGTTACTATTCATGAGTTACTATTCACAGGTACTATTCACGACAAAAATTGGTTTCTTTTTCTGACCAAATTATAGTTAATTTATGAATATTACTCTTGAAATTAAATCTATATTTTGATCATATTAGTTTTATTATCATATATAACATTTTTATAACCCTGATGTTGAAATTCTCTTTTACTTGAGTGTAAAGATGGGTAGATTGTTGGAATGATCATGACTATTGGTTCTCTTTGGCCAGTAGTGCAAATTTGAATTATTGACTGGTATGATCATGACCATTGGATTTATAACTGAATATCTTTAGCTTAAGTGTAAAGGTGAATTGATCAACATGGTTATAATTATTATTTATATAATTCTGAAATGATTATATATTTCTTTGAGATATTAATATATTTGGCCTGTAGTGCAAAGATGAACTATTGATGAATATCTTTGGCCTGTAATGAAAAGATGAATTATTGATGAATATCTTTGGCCTGTAGTGCAAAGATGAACTGTTGATGAATATCTTTGGCCTGTAGTGCAAAGATGAATTATTGATGAATATCTTTGGCCTGTATTACGAAGATGAACTGTTATTGAATATCTTTGGGCCGTAGTGCAAAGATGGTTTGTTGATGAATATCTTTGGCCGTGGTGTGAAGATGGATTTATTAGCATCATTATGAACAGGAATTGTGATTTGGTATAACCATGATCTTTGATGTTTTAGGTAAAGACAGGTGATGAAAATATTCTTCGTCCTGAGTGCGAAGAAAAATTTAGAATCACAATTATGATTATGAGTTATTCATATGATTGTGGAAATGAACTGTTGAGTGATGTTACAGGGATAAAACATTGTTGGTGGATTTTTAGCATGGAGAAGATAATAGACTTTATGGTCTATTTGACTCTTCTAATGGATTGCTCGTTCCGCTGCAACTATGGTTGAAATTTTTATCATATACCATATGTTCAAAATCTTTGTTTTATTATTGATGAAGGCTATTGATAATTTAATTATCTTTAGTCATGATATTCTTACTGAGCTAGTTGTGATCACCCTTTTGCTTCACAATTCCTTTTAGGTAATAAGAGTGTAGCTGGGTCGAGCGTGCGTAACAAGGGAATAGAATGGTGGCCATCATTTAGTAGTTATATTTGGTGAATAAAATAGGGTGAGGCGAACCCAACGTTGGAAGGGTGTTTTGTCACTATCATACAAGATGTCTAATGACATACAACCTCGTGTCATCATAAGACATGGATGTGCTCATCCACTTGCTGGGTATATATACGAGCACTACCTATATAATCTTGGTGTTTATTTGAAGTATAATTCTCAATTAGAGATAGTAGAGATAATGATATGTCAAGAGAAGACTCACCATTGGGAAGAATATAATAGTAATCTTCTCGTTTTTCTTTGGGGTCTATTGGGTCAACCAAGGATAATTCTGTGGCCATATGATATCTATCATAACCTAGACGCATGGCCTCCCACGTAAGAAGGTTTCCTTGAGCACTTCCCAAAGATTCTAATTTCTAAAACAGTTTTTGACTATACCTTTATCTAAGGTGTCATTGTGAGGTGCATAAGACAGGATTGTGCTCATCCACTTGCTGAGTATATTTACGAGCACTACCTATATAATCTTGGTGTTTGTTTGAATTATAATTCTCAATTAGAGATAGTGGAGATAATGATAAGTAAAGAGAAGACTCGCCATTGGGAAGAATATGATAGTAATCTTCTCATTTTTTTTGGGGTATATTGGGTCAACCAAGGATAATTTTGTGGCCATATGCTATCTATCACAACCTAGACGCATGGCCTCCCATGTACGAAGGTTTCCTTGAGCACTTCCAAAATATTCTAATTTCTAAAACAGTTTTTGACTATACCTTTATGTAAGGTGTCATTGTGAGGTGCTGTCAACGGTTGGGACATGAGTCACATTTGGTATATATTTGTATCCAAACTCACAGCATATATGTTGTTGTATTTTGCACGACAATTGTTGTAATAAAGTTGTAGTTATTTTCTGTACCATGTATTTGGCGACTCAGAATAGGTTGGATGGAATGGACCTATTTTGGGGTCGTTACATTTTCGTATCAGGGCTTAGGGATATGGTCTCTGGCGGAGATCAGAGAATAGAACTAAGAGGGGAGAGATGAGTAAATCATTCGCTAGTGTGTCCTACCTAAACTTATTTGTTGGTCAGTCATAATATCGGGATATTATGTGATATATTAATTTGTTCATTTAACCCTTGTTTTGAAGCTGTATTCTAGAATGATATTTGAAATATAGGAGATGAGCAATGGAGATTATGACAGGGAAGATGGAATCTGAAATGAAAGGAAGGTATTCTCAACTCTTTGAAATACCAGGTATGTAAATTTCGAGGACGAAATTTTATAAGGAGGAGAGATTGTAAGACCCCGAATTTTATGAAATAAAAGTATTTAATTTTTCTTATAGTTACTATTCAGTAAATGGTTAAATTGATAAAAGTTAAAGTTATGGGTGAAATGTGAAAATTTTTCAAAATACGCAAGTGGTTATAAAATATTCATTCATTGTTGTCAGGGAATATTCGTTTGGTCGTGGAATATTCTTTCTGTTAGGGAATATTCGTAAGACGGCGCAGACATTTGTGGGCCACATAACAGAATAACTGTCGGATGAAAAAAACGACAAAAATTGAGTTTTTATAAATAAACGGCGTAGTTGTTACCGTTAACACTGTTGGAATACCCGGTGGTTAAAATACAGTAATATGCGTGGTTGCACAGTAGCACACGGTATTGCACAGTATTGTTGAATTATTGATTCTTATGTAAGAAGGCACTACTCAATAATTGTTACAGTAATTACTGTTCAATATTTTATTTTATTGATTCAATAATTGCTACGTTGATAGGTTATATTATTGTTGATTCAATAATTATCATTGCACAGTATTTTTCATTATCAGATCAATAATTCATATTATTTGAATAATATTATTAGATAGCATTATTGGCAATGTCTAGAAAGTTCTGTCAAGGAGAGGTTTGGTCACCTAATTACGTGCCAGTAAGGAGAAATCCTTATTGGAAAGCCCCCTCTTTCCTGGGAACAGCCTGGTTGTCATAAATGTGATTCTGTATTATTATTTGTGAATAATTAATTATTAATTTATATGATAAGGAAATATTTATTTGATGTGGATATAAAGGGATTTATTTATGTGGTTATTATTGAAGGAATTAATGTTGAGGTGTTTTATCAGTATTTCTGCGGAATGGAGGTATTAAAAATTGAATCAGTATTTTTCAAATATATTGTGTGAGTTATAATTTTTAATCTGACCATTGGATCGTGGTAATTTTTGGATATCCTATACATATATAAGTTGAGTATATGTCCACAAATTTTGAACCGTTAAAAATGAACGTATGATTTGTTATGAATTTTACGAGATGACTGGTTCAGAAATTGTTGAATTTTCGGAGTTAATCATTTTGGTGGAAAATTCTAGAATTGGTGGACCCCACTTGTGATGGGTGGAAATAGTAGCAGGTAAAGCCATCAGGTAGCAGGTCAAGTCTGCTTCGGCGTGCTAACATTTTCCTATATATAGAGGGCTAAGTTAGAATTGAAAATCACACCAGAATTCATAAGTTTTCTCTCTTTTTCTCTATAGATTATTGAGTGTATTTTGTGAGTATTTAGATACTTTGTGAGTTGATATTCATCAGTGCAAGTTTCCTTCAGCGTTATATCCGATATCCAGTCAGAAGTGCTGCTCTTTTGAGGTAAGGGATTGTAAGAGATTGTAAGGGATAGTAAGGGATATTAAGGGATGCTATATTCTTCATAATGATGTTATTCTTTCAATATCATTATACTGAAATATTGGTATGAATTTTATTGCAAAAATTTTATATTTTTGAGTTGAGATTACTATTTACGTATACGGCACTATTCACGTATACGACACTATTCATGTATGTGGCACTATTTACGTATACGACATTATTTACGTATACGGTATTATGTACGAATACAGAATACTATTCACGAATTACTATTCATGGGTTACTATTCATGAGTTACTATTCACGAGTTACTATTTATGGGTTACTATTTATGGGTACTATTCACGACAAAAATCGGTTTCTTTTTCTGGCCAAATTATAGTTAATTTATGAATATTACTCTTGAAATTAAATCTATATTTTGATCATATTGTTTTTATTATCATATATTACATTTTTATAACCCTGATGTTGAAATTCTCTTTCACTTGAGTGTAAAGATGGGTAGATTGTTGAAATGATCATGACTATGGGTTCTCTTTGGCCAGTAGTGTAAAGTTGAATTGTTGACTGGTATGATCATGACCATTGAATTTATAACTGAATATCGTTAGCTTAAGTGTAAACGTGAATTGATCAACATGTTTATAATTATTGTTTATATAATTCTGAAATGATTATATATTTCTTTGAGATATTAATATATTTGTCATGTAGTGCAAAGATGAACTGTTGATGAATATCTTTGGCCTGTAGTGCAAAGATGAATTATTGATGAATATCTTTGGCCTGTAGTGCAAATATGAACTGTTGATGAATATCTTTGGCCTGTAGTGCGAAGATGAACTGTTATTGAATATCTTTGGCCCGTAGTGCAAAGATGGTTTGTTGATGAATATCTTTGACCGTAGTGCGAAGATGGATTTATTAGCATGATTATGAACATGAACTGTGATTTGGTATAACCATGATCTTTGATGTTTCAGGTAAAGACATGTGATGAAAATATTCTTCGTCTTGGGTGCGAAGAAAAATTTATAATCACAATTATGATTATGAGTTATTCATATGATTGTGGAAAGGAACTGTTGAGTGATGTTATAGGGATAAAACATTGTTGGTGGATTTTTAACATGGAGAAGATAATAGACTTTATGGTCTATTTGACTCTTCTAATGGATTGCTCGTTCCGCTGCAACTATGGTTGAAATTTTTATCATAAACAATATGTTCTAAATCTTTGATTTATTATTGATGAATGCTATTGATAATTTAATCTTTAGTCATGATATTCTTTACTGAGCTAGTTGTGCTCACCCTTTTACTTCACAATTCCTTTCAGGTAATAAGAGTGTAGCTGGGTCGAGCGTGCATAACAAGGGAATAGAACGGTAGTCATCATTTAGTAGTTATATTTGGTGAATAAAATAGGGTGAGGCAAACCCAATGTTGGAAAGGTGTTTTGTCACTATTATACAAGATGTCTAATGACATACAACCTCGTGTCATCATAAGACCGGGATGTGCTCATCCACTTACTGAGTATATATACGAGCACTACCTATATAATCTTGGTGTTTGTTTGAAGTATAATTCTCAAATAGAGACAGTAGAGATAATGATATGTCAAGAGAAGACTCACCATTGGGAAGAATATAATAGTAATCTTCTCGTTTTTCTTTGGGGTCTATTGGGTCAACCAAGGATAATTTTGTGGCCATATGATATCTATCATAACCTAGACGCATGGCCTCCCATGTACGAAGGTTTCCTTGAGCACTTCCCAAATATTCTAATTTCTAGAATAGTTTTTTACTATACCTTTATGTAAGGTGTCATTGTGAGGTGCATAAGACATGATTGTGCTCATCTACTTGCTGAGTATATTTACGAGCACTACCTATATAATCTTGGTGTTTGTTTGAAGTATAATTCTCCATTAGAGACAGTAGAGATAATGATAAGTCAAGAGAAGACTCACCATTGGGAAGAATATAATAGTAATCTTCTCATTTTCTTTGGGGTATATTGGGTCAACCAAGGATAATTTTGTGGCCATATGATATCTGTCACAACCTAGACGCATGGCCTCCCATGTACGAAGGTTTCCTTGAGCACTTCCCAAAGATTTTAATTTCTAAAACAATTTTTGACTATACTTTTATGTAAGGTGTCATTGTGAGGTGCTGTCCACGGTTGGGACATGTGTCACATTTGGTATATATTTGTATCCAAACTCACAGCATATATGTTGTTGTATTTTACACGACAATTGTTGTAATAAAGTTGTAGTTGTTTTGTGTACCATGTATTTGGCGACTCAGAATAGGTTGGATGGAATGGACCTATTTTGGGGTCGTTACAACTCATGTCAGTAGCTGAGTTGTAAGATTCTTCGTATATGAGGGGAATTGTACTTGGTGTAACAACCACTTAGTTTCTTACACTGATAATCATTGAAATGTCTGTGTCGCACTGTTTGTTATATACGTGTTGAGAAGGTGATTTTTTTCTCATGTGTATAACAGATAGATAGTTTATAGGTAGAGAATATAAGGTTAAGTACGAGTTCTTAAAACTCATACTTATGGTACGTTCGTGACTCATAATTATATGAAATGTTTATGAACCCCTTAGCGAATGGACGCCGAAGGTCTGTCTAGGACAAGTTCTTAAACTCATATGATTGTGGCAAGTTCCTGAACTTATAAGTGTGGTAAGTTTGATGAACTGGGTATAGTTTTATGTGAATGGAGTATTGAGGATAATAGGAATAGATAGTAATATTAGGCAATGAATTATTAGTGGAGACATAGGTTTTCCAAATCTCCTAGCTATGCTAGACTTCAAAATTTTTGACATCAAGCTAAAAACGCACTATGTGCTTTTTGAAATGAATTTTTATTCTCAACTCCTGGTGACCATTGTGTATGATGGACTTTGGGCCACCGACACATCGTTACCTGTTGAGGTAATAAAATAGATTTGTAATGATTTTTGAACGGTTTAAATTATAGGCTATGCTACTTGTTTCAGCTAGACGATAATGATTTGAAATATCAAAATATATTTTTATTTATCACTTATGTACCATGTAACATGGTGCAAAGATGATAAAAAATTGATGGAGTTGTAAATGCAGGAATACTTAGTGTTGAATTTGATCTAAAATCGTTATTCCACTTTTGTATGATGTGTTATGACAAAGTCACTCGATGACGACATTCTCAAACGGGCTGTTAATATAGTACAGCATTATGACGTCATTTTCAAACTAGTTTAAAATTTTAATTTGCCAACGACGTTTGGCTTCACAAATTCGTAATTTGATTGAAGTTGATTATTGATATGAGTCTAAGCTATTTGATTTAGCTAGACCAACGTTTATGAAAATTCTAAGCGTTTTTTGAAAATTCTAAGCGTTCTTTAAAAATTTTCCCGAACCAAATTGTTTCAGTGCAGAATCCGATAAGACTGAGGTACAATTTTTGTGCTTATGCCAGTGATGAGAAACAGATTCGACCAGCAGTACTTTATAAGTACAGGGCATACCGGGCTAATTACCCACTATGTCCGTAAGTTATGACAGTTTCCGGATGAATTTCCATATAACCTTTGTGAAAATGATAGACAATAGTCTATATAACTCCTCAGTAATATTTGAAAATTTTTACTCTTGTGAGGAATGTATTGGGTAGCATGTGATGCTATGCATGAATAGTGAATGGTTCAAGGTGTAAGGTGTAAGGTAAATTTCGGGGACGAAATTTTTAGAAGAAGGGGTGAATGTGACAACCTATGAATTTAGAAAAATTATTTAAATCGTAAATTATTGAATAAAGGTTAAATAATAAACCTAGACAGAAAATAAGTGAATGGATTTAACATTTCTGGAAAGAAATTTTTAGGATTTAAAATTTTTGTGGTGAATTATTCAAGATTAAGTATATAAGTGTATATGTTCTATGTGTATGATCATATATGTGAAAAGTATGGGGTCAAGGGTTGACCAGATAAGCTATATCAGTGGCAAACCTTAATATTATATTAAGAACGCCAACGTTCAGCTAGAAAATTCTTACGATTTATAAGAAACCCTAAAAACCTATTCTGGAAACCCTAATTTTAGTTCCGGGAATTCAAAACCCTAATTCGGAAGTTGAAACCCCTAATTTAGGGGCTTAAAGGCTTAAGGGTATTAATTACAACCCTAATTAGGGATAACCCTAATCGATTAGTTAGAGCCCTCACAGCCCAGGCACAACGACGTAATTATCAGGGGGGGCGCTCTACCACTGAGCTAATTTCTAGGTTAGAAACCCTAATTTATAATTAGGAAAAACCTAGTTGTTAATTTGATAATGTTATTGTTAATTAGAAAACATGGATCCTAATTAACAAGCCCTAATGTGATTCGGGAATCTTTAATATAATTAGGAAACCCTAATTATAATTTAGAAATCTTAAGTTTCTAATTTTAAAATCTATAAAAAAAATTTAAAAAAAAATAATTTTTAACACCTTAGGGTCAAACCCTAAGGGTTTGCACAAGTTACTAAAATGCCCTTAAATGTATGGAAAAGTCTAATTTACCCGTTGTGTATTATTGAAGTAGCTTTCAATTATTGCCCTATTAGTAGTTGGTGACTAGCTAAGATGCACCCACATGCTAAGAATCTCAGCAAGCTCAGCCCTTACATCATATAGATACATTGTATCAAAATTTAAATAATTGAAGAGAGAGAAAGTTCACAAATTTTGCTAATTTGCTATCAAACTCTCAATCAACCCTTTCTCTATCTAGACCCACGAAATTTTGAAATGATTCAATCCCTTATATGATCCATAGCAAGTCATGATCAGAACATGAGGATCAGATTCAAGATCATAGCATCAAAGTGGTAAAAACCCTAAATCTTAAAAATCTTTGTATTTGATGTTAGATGTTGTAAGTTGTTGGTTGAAGTTGTGTATTAGTATGTTAATAAGTGCACTGCATCAAAATTAAGCAAGGTCAAACCACCGTTGACCACCAGCCGGATGAACAATCTGGAAAACCCAGATTTGTTCAAGAACATGTTTTCTGTCAGAGTTTGACTGCCCTAGATCGCTTTAATGTGTTGATGATAAACTGGTTTAAGGTTGTATACGTGTACCTTGACATCCCTACTTCGTGATTGAACCTTTATATCGTACAAAGAATGCCCAGATTTCATGTTATGAGGATCAAAAGTGAACATCTCGAACTGTTCTTCATTTCTGGAAAACCTAGAAATGAAGAACAGCTTCTGACAAGTTTTCTGAAGCTTTAATCTCTCAGCTTAGTTATAGTTTGGTCATATAATCGATTGAATGTTGTAGTATTACATGTATACTACAACATTAAAGCAAATAGAAGCCAGGAATCAAGTGGAACATGGATTAAATTGAGGTCAAACTAGCTACCCTAGTCACTGACATGAAGTTCTGGAAAATGCTCAAGAACACCTGTAACGATAGTTTCGTCGCTACAGGACCCTTTAGCGACAGATATTTTTGAAAAATAATTATTTTATTTAAATAATTAGAGAAATTAGTTTTAAATTATTAAAAATACTTAATAAATTTCTAAAAATTATTTTAAAGCTTAGTTTTTAATTATTTAGAGTATATTTCATAAATATTTAATATTTTTGAAATATAAATGGTATTTAATTTATTTAATTATAATATTACATAAATTATTTAAAAATAATTTTAATACATGAAAAATCATGAAAAATTATATTATGGTGTCAGAAAATATTTTAAGTTATTTTTGACGACTTTTAATATTTTATTTTAAATTTCATTAATAATTTATTATTAGTAGTAATTAATTAATTTAATAAATATATTAAATAAATTATGGTAAAATAGAATTAATGATTTAAAAATTATATAAAAAATGATTTAAGGGTTAGAAAAATATTTTGACTTAGAAAATATAACTTTTAATATTTTGCCATGAAAATGCTAATATTTTAATATTGATAGCAATTATCAAATAATGAATTTATTTGTTTAAAAATCATATAAATGTGATTTTAAGGTATTAAAAATACTTTCATATATTATAAATATATTATAATTTTATGACATATATTTTATTAATATTTGGTATTAAATAAATATTAGTGATAAAGGAATTATGTGGTATTTAATTCATATAAATACGATATTAATGATTGAAAAATCATTTTAAATAATAATAATTATCTTGAAATTATTACAAGCTTATGAAAGATATTTTGATTGATAATATAATTATTTAAGATAAGTGTTATATGTTTAGGCAGAGTTTAATGGAACTTAAACTCGATATTTATCCAACTAGGCCGTCGAGATGTCAGAATTGTACCGAACTCTACTCAGACTGTAAAAGTTTGACTTGAGGTTAGTCATATGTGTGTTATAGACTTATAGGGTTATGTGACAATGTGTTTAAGTTATTTTAAATACTGTGATGATATTATTCTAATTTGTATATCGATATTATGTATATATTAGGTTCAAACAAAGATTATTAAAATGTGTAACGATAATCAACGGAACATGCAAGTTTTTCTTAGCTCCATTTTTGAGATGTATTATTCAATTATACTTGTGGTTAATCATTTTCTGATTGCCATGTTTAAGAATTATTAGATCACACTTTGTGCATACTGCATGTATTCATCAGGTATGAAAGGCTGATCACCTTCATTACCATTCGGTCCAAATATATATATATATATATATATATATATATATATGTTCATGTTCAATGTTTGTTCAGCTATGTAAAATTTGTTCGTGCTAGTTCGGAATTATATTGTAGAACTGTAGCCAGCTTTTATTCAATTCTTTCTATCATGATATATCTTTAATTTATTGAACTTAAACTTGATGGGCAAACTTATTGCTCACCCTTGCTATATCATGATTAACATTGCAGATTAAGACAAATACGTCGAATACAGGAAAGGACAAGGCCAAGTCCAGCTTGGGATAATATGTGCAGCTGGATATGTAATGGTATAGTATGATAATAATGTAATATGTTAGACAGATTATGAATTGTGTATAACTTAAGGTTACTCAACCTTGGGGAATAGTTTGTAAAATTTATTGTATAAATAATTTATGTTTATATCTTCCGCAAATAGTAATAGTTATAGATATATCATACTAGATCCGTGGTGATTTGGGACCCGAATTTGGGGATGCTACAATTATCATTATTTGTAATGAACGAGGTTATAAGGTATTAGAACCTGGGATATGAGAATGTATGTTGTTATATTTAACTATATAATGATGTATGTTTGGAAGGAGATGGAACCGTGACGTACGGAATCCGGGTGTTAAAATGGACCGGATTTCGGGGTGTTACAGGTTTGGTGAAAAATTTATTACCAACTCACTACTAGCTATACTGCAGAAAATCATTGCAGCCCACATGGGATTAATTTTAATCTAAAGTAACATAGGTGGCTATAGACCATTGGTCTAGCTCGGCTAAGAACAAGCAGCCAACTGAAATCTATAATTAAAATTCTAACATCACAAGTGAACAACAACTCATCAATCTGATTTCCCTTCTTTCGACTAACTGACCCGGACCCTTTGGGTTTAATAGACTGCCTAACATCCTTGGGTTTTGCTCATTACCATTTGCAAAATTCGTGGGGCTCTAATAGCTTAATTTGCACATCCTTCAATTTGGGCTAGAAATACCAATTGGTTGGACTTAGCTAAATTAATTACCCACTTCAGCCCACCACTTCTATTCCACAAGATTTATTAATTCTTCTATAATTTAGTATTAAGTCTAGAGAATCACTTTAAATCTCTAATCACTTAACTTTTGCAATATTAACTGTAACGAACGAGAATTTTGTAATTAATTGTAAATATTTACTGAATTAAATTAATATTTTAATTACTTTATTGATTGAGATAAATAAATCATTAATAAAATTGTACTGTAATAATTTAGTTAAGTGTGTATATTAACTAAATTAATGAATGGTAATTTTATTATTTGAAGATTTAATTTAATGAAATAATTAAATTAAATAAATTGTTTGATATTTAAAGAAATAATTAAATTAAATAAAATGATGTTCTAGTTGAATTTAATAATTAAATTAGATGTGTAATAATTTATTAAGCATAAATATAATTATGATAGAAATTAGAATTGAAATTGTAAGTTATTAAAAATAATTAAATAATGGTGTGACAAAGAACTATATAATATAAGGATTATAAAAATAAATTAAGGAGGGGAATATTAGTATAGCCAAACATGGCCTTGTGGCCTTTGGCATAATATAACGGATGGCCTATTTGTTTTTTTTAACTGATGAACGTGCGAAAGCCTTCAGTTTATATCTACGCGTATTCTTCCTAAGGCTAAAGAACAAAGAGTTTAGAGAGGAAGGGAAAACACAGAGAAATTGAGAGAGAATCAGAGGAATGAATTGAGAGAGTGGAAAGGAGTTGGAGTACCAAGGGAAAACAAGCAATTCTCTATCATTCTTCTTTCCAATAATCAAGGATTCAAGGTATACATTACTCCTAATTTCCATATTTTGGTTTCTCAATGATTATTCTTTGTGAATTGGAAGTTACGTTGGATTGTTGTATAGATGTATGTATGGTTTTGTAGAATCTTTTAATTATCAAATATAAGTAAGTTTTAGTAATCAAATTTATAGAAATTGGGTTGTAAGAAGAAAATTAAAGTAATAGTGTTGTATATATATATATATATATATATATATATATATATATATATATATATATATATGAAATTTGCTTGTTGAGACCAAAAGTTTATGTTTAATTCTTGTTATAATCAGTAAATTGGTTGTGGATTGTGTTAGTATATTGGAAAACGAAAAAAAACACAATTGAAATGATGTAATTTGGTTAAGAAACAAAGGTTTGGTGGTTGAATTCACTAAGAATGTTGAAATATGAAGAAATTAGTAAAAACATGATTTTTGATCCTTAAAATATGATTTTATTTAATGTTTATATTGGTGGAATCAAGAAATGAATGCTTGGTGTTGTTGTTAACAAAATTCTAGTTGTTGGGTATGTGAATTTCTGTAGAAATTGAGAAAAATTGGAGTTTGGGTGTAACAGGGCTGAAGTTGCTGCAGTTTCTGTCTGCATACTGGCGGTTGTGCCGATACCAAGGGAAAAAATGGCGCAGCTACGCCTGTTGAGTTGCTGAGGTAGTGCACCAGCATAGCTGCGCCGGTGCCAAGGCTTGGGGTAGCGCAACTACGCCGTACCCTGAGCAGAGACAATGTTTTTTTTAGATTGCAGTCTGTGATGTGTTGACATAACCTAGTCTATTATGTATGATAAGATGTTAATCATATCACATGATGTAATAACAGATTGTAATGTGTTGTAATACCAAAAATGAAGATTTGTAAGTAATTACTTAACAAGTTATATAATAATTGAAATTCGATGTTTGTAAGAGTTAGAGGTGAATGCTAAAGCTTTATATTATGTGATAGTGAGTTTTCAGATTCGTGTTGTGTGGTTAACAATCATGGTTAGACGTTAAGTTAAATGTTATGAGAATTGAACCGAACCTAGCTATAAGGTTAATGATAGTATAGCTAACCGTTGGTGCAACTCTAATGGTATATATAGGGTGTTTGGCGAACATTTATTAAACTTGTGTAGCTTAAATCCGAGGCAAGTTTCCTAACTTCATTCTTTTTATAATGAATGCAAGTTTCATAACTCTACTTATCTTTTGTTGTTAAGCAAGTTCTCTAACCCTAATTTATCATTATGCAAGTTTCTAAATCTTATATTTAAGTTGAGCAAGTTTATTGATTCCATCTCGTTTATGATTATGCAAGCTCTTGTATTCTAATTCTTTACATTGAGCAAGTTCCACATTCTTAATTTTTGTTCTTGCAATTCAAAGCATAAAATTGTTCAAGTTCATTGCCCCAAATAAGTTTCTAACTTTTTTGGATGTAATACTTTGTCTATACCATGTCTATTCAATTGTATGTTGTTATTATTCAATCCTAACCTAAATATCGTTGCTTAATCTTATATTATTGTGTTGAGCCTTTGAATTGCAAACAAACTTTTATTTATTGAACTAATCTCTAATTGATGACTGTTCTAAAATTCTAGAACTTCTGATAAGCTAGCTCCAAAATAAACTTTCTTTAGTGCGGAAATCCTTAAGTCAAACTGAGATGAACAACCCTAATATAGGGGACTATGTATGCGTAGCGTTTAGATGTTTGTGCACAATACATGGTAAAAAGGGCTGATCTCCCTAAGTACGTAAGGAAGGGTCTGTATAGTCTAAACGACTGTTAAGGTTGGGATAAAAATACCTAATTACCGGGGACATAGTTCATGGTCTTAAGACCCTCGGATATTAGTGAGCAATTGTTTGCTCACTCTTGCAATTAACACTGCAACTAAAGTTAAAAATTTTGATGAGCTGTCTTCTAGCAAAGGAAAGGGCAAGATGTCCAAGTGATGAATACTTATTTGAATTTACTTAACTGAATTTATGTTATAAGACTTATGTTATTTTATGATGTATTTTGCAGAATTATGTAATAGTTTAAGGTTAGATTACCTGGGTTTGTTTAAAGTTGATGTAACCCTTTAATGGGGAAGATTATTGTTTAAGTTATGTCTTTATCAGTGATTATGGGTAGTTAGATGTAATTATTTTGGATAGTGAGCACCAAATCTTGTGGTAATGAAGTACCCGGATTTGGGGGTGTCACAGGTTAGTATCAAAGCTTTAGGTTATGAACCTTAGGTGGGGAAAACCTTAGGAAATAACCTTTAAGGAGACAGAAAATATAGTGGTGATAAACTCTTATCGAGTTCTAAGGAATGAATTGAGGAAATTCATTAAAGATAAATAATAAAAGACTTTATGTGCTATATGTTAATAACTTATGTACTCGCGAGTGTAGCATCCCCAAAATCCGGGTACTTTTTACCTATGATCTAGTACATCATTTCTATAACTATTGCAGAAGATATAAACATAAATTGTTTATACATTAAACTTTTACACATCATTCTCAAGGTTTACAACCTTAACTAAATGCATACCTTCAATATCTAAAAAGGTTTACAATACTATTTTCGTTAGAAATTTTAATAGATCTAACTGCATCATAATTTAATCTTGCACTTTGTCTTTACTTCTGCCTTTACTCAAGCTTTCCTCTTAAATCTAAAATTTTTTATCATGATATAGCAAGGGTGAGCAACAAATTTGCCCAGCAACTTTTAAATTTATTTGAGGATATATCATGAATGAAAGAATTGAACAATAAGCTAGCTAACTTTCAACAATATAAACATTGTGAAAAAGCATGAACAAATTTTCTTAGCTGAACGACCAAGTCAATAAAAATGAATGGTCAAGCATAAACATGAGCAGATTAACTGAACCAAATGGTAATGAAGGTGATCAGCCTTTCATACCTGATGAACATTTACAATATGCACAACGTGCGAATCAATAATCAATATAGACGTGAATAATCAACACAATTATTCACTAACATGTTTTGAACATACAACTCAAGTTTGAGTTAGGAAACTTGCATGTACCACTGATTACTGCTAAGCAATCTAATGTATTCTCTTATGAAAGACCTATCAATTATAAGATTGATCTTTCAGTCAGCATAACATACATGTTAGCTCATAATACTATTACTTTATTCATCAATTATCTAACACTTAATCACATAATTAAATATTAGATAACACCTTACAACATTATTATTATCATCCTTTGATAATTCTTTAATCACTATACCATATCCATTATGATTTCACACTCGCTTTTTCATTTCATAAGTTATTCTTTAACATCTAATAAGTTAAACACTAATCCAGCAACCTGGATTCTAAATCTAGCAACTAAATTGCCAATCCAGTAGACTAGATTCCAAATATAGCAACCCAAACTGCAATCCAGCTAAATGGATTCCAAATCTAGCAACTAGATTGCAATTCAGCAAGCCTGGATTCACCAATTCATCAATTCAGCAAGCTGGATTCATCAGATTTTTCGATCCAACAAGCTGGATTCCATATCTCCTTTAACGAAAATACCAAATAAACTTATTATTTTTTTTATCTTTTGACCATGCTTATATACATGTATTTTATACACAAAAAGTATTTTTTCATAATTTTTCAATTTCTTTTAGTATTTTTCAAAAATTATTTTTAGTGTGTGGCTTAAGAAATTAACCCCATTATGCTCAACTCCAAAAATTCTCATCTCTTAGCACAATCTTATACGTGTTAACGTGAGCTCCAGTTTAAATTTTGTGGCCATCGGAGTTATAGAACTCCGATTATAGCGATTTTCGTCCAAAAATTATAGAAATTAAAATGACCATAACTTGGTCGTTTTAAGTCAGAAGGAGCTTATTTTTGGACAGTAGGTACTTAATACCATATATTATAATTTCCAAAAGGCTGGAAATTTTCTCCCAAATTAAGTTGCCGAAATAGCCCCTGGAAAGTTCTTGGCAGTAGCAATTTTGGAAAAACAAGTTTTTCGTACTTTGCTAAAAATAATTCATACGGAAATCTACAACTCCTTTTTCAGTGATTCCACTTGGAGATGTTAGATAACTTATCATAGTATCCTCCCAAATGTTTTCAGAATTTTTGAAATGTCAAAAAAATGACGAAACTGCCCCTACCCTTGACTGTCCAAAACAGTCTATTTTTCTTTAAAAGACACAAAACTATTTTTGCTAAATTAGTCACTATGGACTGTGTACTTAACATTTTTGAGTTCTACCACTTGAGTTTAGTAGCCAACTTACATATCTAGCACCTCTCTTTGACGGATTGCAAAAAGAAGGTGTAGATCAAAAACGGTGGAAATCCAAAGTACATACAAATTTTATGGTTTATAAACTAGAAAAATCACTTTTCTTTATTTTTGATTTCTAACTAAAATAACACCCAATATGGGTATATCTAAACATGAAATACTCATTAACATATATATATATATATATATATATATATATATATATATATATATATATATATATATATATATGGTTTTTAAGTTTAGAAATATAGATTCAAGATTTGATTAAGAATAATCAAAAATACATAACAAAAGGTATTTATACCTTTTTGCTCCAACTCTTCTCCATCTTCTTCTTCCTCTTCTTCCATGGATGAACTTTCTCTCTCATCTTCTCTCTTTTTCCTTCTATTAATGGTAGCCCTCTCTTTCCTTTTCTCTCTCTAAGTGTCTTTCCTCCCTTCTCTCTCTCTCTCTCTCTTTAGTTTTCTTTTTAGTAAGAAATAAGAGATGAAAGACAAAATGGGTTTATTTGCTTGTAAAAAAATATCTATAGATATATTTTGTATATCTAATCTATATCTCCCAATATCTCTCCTATCCTTATCTCTTTCCTTAATCATCATTACATAGATATGTAGAAGTTTAGTGAGTAAGGTGGCTCCTTAGAATGAATGCCACCTAGCTTGATTTGTAATTATCTTTTGCAAACTTGTGGCTTAGCATGATGACATGTACTCCCTTCATTTCCTCTCCATAATATCTGGCCAAGTGGCCTTCTTTTAGCCCAATTTGGTTAGAGTTTATAGCTTTTATTTTACTTACCAAATGACCATTGTGTCCTTCCATACTTGGATCAAGTTTCGGGCTTCTTAAATTAATTATTTGAGCCAACACTTGGGCCTACCCCTTAAGTTTTTTAAGGCTTTCTAATTAAAATATTTGGGCCATGAAATTTACATAGTCTAATACTTTTAATATTATCTTTCTCTAATTATTTAATTAGGGTTTTCATTACATACATTAAAAATTAAATCATTACTCTTGTACATTAAATTTTATAACCCAATTAATCTTGCTTTAATTAAGTTATAAAATTAATAAACTTGAGATAATAAAAATATATCTCTTGACTTAATATAATATTTAATATTATTATCCTCTCACATGTTCCTTAACAATTTAGCTCACTTGGGCTCAACATTTAATTCATTTGGCTTTCCAAATAAAATATTTGGACTTCTAAACTAAAATATTTGGGCCATAAAACTAATATGATCAATTACATTAAATTTCATCTTACCCTAGTCATATCATTAGGGTTTCTATGTACTCAATTTAAATATAAATTTTCATCCAAGTACATTTAATTTTTTAACCCAATTAGACTTACATTAATTAGGTTATAAAATTAATTAATTGAGATATATAAAATAAATCTATTAGAATTAATATATATTTTAAATACCATAATTCTCTCATCTCATAACCCTTAAGTTATTCAATTCTTCATTCATAATATATAATTAGGATCACACTAGTTTCTTTTATTTGTTTATATAATAAAAAAATATAAACAATCACATAAAATTCATATTCACTTACTCACATAATCATAAAATAAATTGTGGCATGCTCCACAATTCTCTTAGATTAGGTCACTGGTATATATTTAAATACTAGAACCACTAAATACAAATAACCCTTTAGGTCATTTAATTCTCATACTTAATTTAAATAACTTATTTAAGTTATACAATTTATATTGTATAATTAAATTTAATTTCATCCTCCTCTCCATAAATTGTTTTCAAACAATTTATTTATATATTTAATATTTTCAATCATTTATTCTAATATGAATTTAATTTACTAACTAGTTGATACCAATATACATATTTACATATTGGATCTCATCTCATATTTTTACTTTTCATCCTTTGGTATAATATTAAATATTATACCATTATCTATATAACATAATATCATATCCAATTATTTCTTTACTTTCTATAAATTGTCTTCACAATTTATTTAACTGAAGTAAACATATTAATATATTAACCACATACACATATTCTTATGAACTTATACACTAAATATATACCTCATTATCAAACTATCACTTATAGTCTATCAAATCATTCAAGTTATTCTCCAAAAATTTTGAAATTCTTAAAATTCCTTCACAGAAACGTCAAATCCATACACTTATTTTTTTTGTCTAGGTTCAGCTTATAACCTTTAATCCATCACTTTAGGATTTTAATAATTATCTAAATTCTGGGGTTATAACATTCACCCCTTCTTCTAAGAATTTCATCTCCAAAATTAAAGCATAATAATCTCTGTTTATTCTCTATTTCTCTTGATCAAAACTAGATTTTTAACTTAGCCTTTACAATTTCCTCCTTTGAGGATTTCTCATCTATTATCACATTTTACCATAACTACTCACTAGGAGTTTACATCTTCTAAACATTCAGCAAAACTAGGTTGTCATAATAACCTTTATTCAATCATCTCAGATTCTACTCGTACGCAACGAGTTTACACTATTTCATATCCATCATCATATACTACCACAACATTACTCTAAAGAGTTAAAATAAAAATCATGAACTTTGAGGTTTAGGGTATTTCTACCTGCTACCTCTTTCAATTACGAAAGAAAGGCACTCTACCTCTAAAAACATTTTATATTTGGTATATTTACAATCACGAAGAAGGTAAACTACCAGTGCGGGTACTTTAGATGATTAGTCTGTTGTACCTTAATAATCGGAACGACTATATGCGTTCTTAGATTAGAGTATTTTGTCCAATTAGTATATCCTCATTTTCAGGGTTGTTCACTTTAGACTCATCATAAGATTCTGTACTAAAACAATTTGGTTCGACATAAGCTTTTAAAGAATACTTTGGATTCCATAAATATTTCTCTAGCTGAATCAAATAGCTTAGACGCATATCAATAATTCGAATTTCAATCGAAACATTTCTGGCCAAATTCAGTTGGCAATAATTTACCTTTAAAATTCTTAAAATCATTTTATGACGTCATAATACCGCATTATATTTACAGTCCTTTTGAGGATTCTGTCATTCTATGACTTTGTCATACTACATCATACTATAGTAGGCTGACGATCTTTAGATCACATCCGACACTAAGTAATTCTGCATTGATAACTCCATCATTTTTATCATCTCTGCACCGGTTGCATGATGTATTAATGATATAAAAATATATTTTGATAATTCAAATCATTTTCGTCCAGCCGAATCTATTAGCATAGACTTTTCTTTAAACCGTTCAAAAACATTTGAAAATCATCTTTGGTGTCATAATGCCATAACAGGTAAGGATGTGTTAGTGGCCCGAAGTCTACACCTATATTTTTAAAGACACATCAGTTCGAATTTAGCTTGATGTCAAAACCTTCGAAGTCTAGCATAGCTAGAAGATTTGAAATACCTATGCTTCCATCATCAACTTTAATTTCTCTAATGATCCATTGCTTAATAAATATATCTATCTATTTTTATCATCCTCAATTCTCTATTCACAACTTTTCCATATCTAGTTCATCAAACTTACCACATATTATGAGTTCAGTAACTCGCCACAATCATATTGTGATGCCCCCAAATCTGGGTTACCTGACCCATAAGTTTGGTGTTCACGATCCACAATATAATACCATTTAACTACCCATTCATATATAAATTGGAATACATAAGTCATTAACCTATGTTGTTAATACATAAGTCCCAGGTCCACTAACCTTAACATTATAGAAACACCCCTTAGTTATACCATAAAAGGTTTACAATATAATACAACATAATAATAATATTGTTCATCATAACTAATTTATCACTATGCCTTTTTCCTTTGTTCTTCTTCACAGCACCTTCTGCAACTTCGTCCCTAGCTGAAAAGTTTTATTTAGCAAGGGTGAGCAACAAGTTTTCCCCGTAAGTCAATACATACAATAAAGGTATATAAATCAATATCAAGTCTTCTCACATTCTACGCCACAATAATCTGATAATGAAATAGTACAACGCTTTCAAGGATTTCTACGATATTCAAATTAGTAATCAAGAATTATATTTTACTAAATAGCAAAGTGACATGTTTTCCAAATTTATGTTGAGCGATCCATTGGATCTTGAACTTCTTTTCTCGAGTAACTATTAAAGTTATACTTTGATATACCCAGGTGTATCAGATAACCACAAAGATTAAACCATACCCCTCTGCAAGTATATAAAGTGATTAGCTTTAGTATACCCTATATTATGCATAATACTTAATCGCGCGCAAAAGCCGAATATACGACCAATAAAATATTCCCTTTATATAAAAGGTTGTTCTTCCCAGTCTCAGAATCAAGATTTTGATTTAACAACGAAATACTGTGATTTCAATTTCTAATTACTTCTCAATCTAGCCGAAATAATTGGCATTGATTTATCAATAATAATTAAATTCTCTTCTCGAACCTATCAAGTTATAACAAATGTTCGGCTAGCCAGAATGATTAGCTAAGACATTTCTCAACATAATTCGACAATAACAGGAATTAGCTGTACTGTCAATTCTATATTCTACGGATATGAATATCTAACAATTGTTATTTTACAAATGTATATTTTCTGAATCCGTAATTCAATTTGAATTATTAAACATTCACTAACTGTGAATAATCAACAATAATTTCCTTGGACATGGTATAATTAGCAATAATTAACCATTATAATAATTGAATGAATATAACTCAAGGTTGAGTTAGGAAACTTGCCTTCTCTGCTGATTACAGCTACACAAAATACTTATCTGCGTTCGTAAGACCTATTACCAATAATATCGGTCTCACAATTAGTACAATAATTTATAACACATAATACTGTAATTTACAATCAATCTTCTCCTAGACACATTATCACATAGTAACATCAGTGTTTATAACTTATATAAACACTTAACAAATCCAACTATTTCTGACTGGTTGGACTTTGGTCTATTCTCTGTGTTCTGGTCACCCTATCCGACAATTAATACAATTATTGTCAATTAATTTCGGTTTCCAAGCTTCAATATTATATTAGATAAGTCAAAGATCATGTATAATATTTTTTGGAAGCTTTTAAATATTAATAGTCAATTATATTTATAATAATTTTTTAAACACTTAAATCATGTTTAAATGATTTAATTATCAAATAATCTTATCATTATTAATATTTAATAATATAAAAATATTAATAACATACTTGTCAAAATATTAAAGTTATTTTTAATAATTTAAAATATTTTTAAATCATCAGTATTCTACTTAAATAATTTTTAAAATAATTAAAATCATTTTTAAATCATCACCATTAATTTCTAAATATTAATGAAATTATTATTCAAATATTAAAAGTCATTAATTATAACTTAAAATACTTTTAAATTATTTTTCTTATTTTGAAATGATTTTTAAATAATAAAATCATTTTTAATTCATTTATTTAATATAATAATTAAATAAATCTAATATCATTAATATTAATTTATTAATGAGAATTCTCCAAAAATATTAAAAATTATATTTTATAATTCCAAATATTTTCTAACATTTTATTCTTATTTAAAATGGTTTTCAAATCAATAAAATTATTTTTATCTTATTTATTTAATTTAATAATTAAATAAATCTAATATCATTAATATTAAATTGTTAATGAAAATTCTCTAAAAATATTAAAAGTTGTATTTTATAACTCAAAATATTTTTAAATACATTATTCTTATTTAAAATAATTTTTCATAATATTAAATCATTTTTTTCTAATTTATTTAATACACTAATTAAATAAATTAAATACCTCTAATATTTAAATAATTATAAATATTAAAGAAAAATATTCTAATTGGTCAAAAATTATTTTTCATAATTTAAAATAATTTTTAAAACCATTTTTAATAATTTTTATAATTTATTTCTATTTTTAAATAATTTTTGAAAATTCAAAAATTTAAAAATTAAATAAATCGTCGCTAATGGTCTTTAGCGATACTTTCTGTCGTATTAGGTGTTCTTGAGCTCAAGAACACTGTCAGACCCGAGTTCAAGGGTACACGTTTGACCGTGCGTAATTTCCAATCCATACAAGTTATGAGCAATGTTAAGCATCAATTATGTAGTGTTTATGTAATACTACATAAATCAATCACCATCTCGATCATACAACAAATCAATAAAAAGATCTGAGCTAGCAAACATCTGGTCAGAACATTTCTGGGTTTTCCAGAAACCCAGATAGTTCGACCAGTCACTTTCATGCTCGATTTATTCTAGGTTCCAGTCATGTTTTATGTGATCTAATGGTTCAAAGTTATAGTTCATATGTTATAGAACATTCACATAGTAACAGATCGATCTATCATCAACAGGATCACCAGGAATCATACGGTCAAAGTATGTCAGACGTCATGTTCTTATGGTTTTCTGGAATTTCAAGAAACTCAAAATCAGTCTAGGATGGCTACTTTGACCATCCATTAAAACCAATAATTTTAATGTTTATGGAATCTAAAGACATATACTTAGAGTTCATATTATAGGGTACAACATGAATACAACACATCATTAAAAAATTATCATATATGTCAGATACGGACCTTCAAAGATCTTGTCAGACCATGTTTTACACTTTCTGGGTTACCGAGAAAGTGACTGGTCATGCTCGGTCAACCCTATTTGACCATGAATAAAAACAAATCTAGACATCTGATGGCTATAACACCACTTGAAGATGAAAGACCTCAAACAAGAAAAATCTTAAACAGACACAAATCTGCCGCTCTTGACATTAGCTTGTCAGACCACAAATCGTGTTCTTGACAGTTTTGGAAAAACTCGATTTTAAAGCATTTTGATGCTATGGATCTATGTTATATCAACATAGATCATCATTAAACATCATCTACCAAAGATCTAAACACAAAAACACAAAAACTTTCTTAGCATACAAGATCAAATATTAATTTAGGGTTATACCTCTCTTGTTCAAATCTTGACCTTGGCTCTCCAATATGTTATTAGGTGACCTAGGGACTGATATTGTGACTGATCTACCTTACTAAATTCGAAGGTCTTGAGTAAGAGAGAGTTGGTGAGAGCTTAGGGGATAAATGACCAAGTTTTTTATGATTTTCTCTCTCTTGAATCTATATATATTGTGTAGATGTTGCTAGATCTGATGATGGCTGGCTGATTTGCTACGATATTTGAGTCACAATGTCGACATAGTGGTTCACCAACTAAAGCTATTGATATTTTTACAAGCTACCTAATAAAATACACAAAAAGGGCATTTTGGTCATTTGCAAATTAATTTTAATGGCATACTAGTCAAATGCACAAACCCTTAGGGTTTAACCCTAAGGTTCTAACCCTTAGGTTTTAAATCATTAGTTTTCAAAAATTTCCAATTAGGGTTTTAATTAGAAAAAATAAAATTTATAAATTACAACTAGGGTTTGTAAAATAAAAATTAAAATAACTAAAATATAATTAGGGTTTTTTAATCATATTTAAGATTAATAAACACCTTAGGCTTGCCAATTAGGATTAAGATTTTCTAATTTAGGGTTTAAGATTCCTGAATATGAAATTAGGGTTTCTCGGCGTATAATTAGGGTTTTTAACTGTACGTTAGGTTTTCTAAATCTGATATTAGGGTTTCTAATCTTTTATTAGGGTTTATTAATTTCAAACCTTATCTATTCAATCATTGATCAACATTCCTATACAGTGCAAACACATACTCATTAATACAATTGTTTTAATTATAATTTCTACCGAATCCCTACCCAAAAATTAGGGTTAGGGTTTTCTAAAGTTGTTAAGCATAACTCTACTCTAATTTCTCAGTCAATACACAAATTGACTAATTCTCCATACTCGTATCATAGATACACAGTACAATATTAACAGTCAATATGAAATAATAAAAAAAATTTATTCGTAAACTTTGGATTATTTGAAATCTTGGGTTATCACACATATGGGTTTAAGAACTTATCCTAGTCAGACCATAGACGTCCATTCACTGAAGGATTCAAAACATACCATATGATTATGGGTCATGAACTTACCATAAGTATGAGTTTTAAGAACTCACAACTAATCCTTATAGTCTCTACCTATTCGTTATACACATGAGAAAAGAATCACCTTATCAATAAGCTTATAGCAAATAGCGCGACATCAGGTTCCAATGATTATCAATGTAAGAAACTAAGTGGTTGTCAAACCAAACTCGGCCACTGATCAATACAGGAAGCTAAGCGGACAATTCCCCGCCCATACAAAGAATTGGTCAACTTAACCACTATATCGACCAGGAAGCTAAATGATTTTAAAACCAAGTACAAATTCCCCGTCCATACAAGGAATCATACAACTTAGCTGCTGACATGATTTCTCAATTGAAATCCCACACCATTCATACTTTCTCTTTTCTTAATACGACTTTTCTTTAATCCGCATCTTAACATTTACCACTCTTTTATGAGTTTACATCGTATCATTTCATAGTAACTTCTCTTTATAGCATCAAGGTATATTATTCCAATCACTTAACATATCATATGTTATTCAACGATTTAATCTGATCACATCGTGATCTTATTTCGTAATCATTTCTCCTTATACTTACGATCGTTTTATATTACGATCTTCTTATTATTCTCTTTAATCATATTATATTAAGATTTTATTTACACTTTTCATCTGATAGACATCGTCTATTTAGTATCACTTTTCATCTCTATTACTGGAGTCAGGTAACTTCGGATTCTTATCCTTATATCTCTTCAAGATTCTTCTTTGAATCTTCTTTATCTTCTTCTTTACTTAATAATGAATTTCCTAAATTCATTTCTTATCACTTAAACTTGATCTGAATTTATTCCTTATCATCATTTTCGTGGTTATAGCCTAAGGTACACCTACCTAAGGTTTATAACCTACATCTTTGATACCAATTGTAGCATCCCCAAAATCCGGGTACTTTTTACCTAAGATCTAGTACATCATTTGTAAGACCCCGAATTTTATGAAATAAAAGTATTCAATTTTTTTTTATAATTACAATTCAGTAAATGGTTAAATTGATAAAATGTTAAAGTTATGGGTGAAATGTGAAATTTTTTCAAAATAAACAAGAGGTTATAAAATAATCATTATTGTCGGGGAATATTCGTTGGTCGTAGAATATTCTTTCTGTCGGGGAATATTCCTACGACGGTGCAGCCATTTGTGGGCCCCATAACAGAATAACTGTCGGATAAAGAAAATGATAAATTTGAGTTTTTATAAATAACGGCGTAGTTGTTACCGTTAACACTGTTGGAATACCTGGTGGTTAAAATACAGTAATGCGCGTAGTTGCACAGCAGCACACGGTATTGCACAATATTTTTTTAAATTTTTGATTCTTACGTAAGAAGGCACTACTCAATAATTGTTACAGTAATTACTGTTCAATATTTTATTTTATTGATTCAATAATTGCTACGTTGAAATTTTATATTATTGTTGTTCAATAATTGTCACTGCACAGTATTTTCCATTATCATATCAATAATTCATATTATTCGAATAATATTATTAAATAGCATTATTGGCAATGTCTAGAAAGTTCTGTCAAGGAGAGGTTTGGTCACCTAATTGCGCGCCAGTAAGGAGAAATCCTTATCGGAAAGCCCCCTCTTTCCTTGGAACGACCTGGTTGCCAGTACTGTGATTCTGTAATATTATTTGTGAATAATTAATTATTAATTTATATGATAATGAAATATTTATTTGATGTGGATATAAATGATGGATTTATTTATGTGGTTATAAATGAAGGAATTAATGTTGAGGTGTTTTATCAATATTTTTGTCGGAATGGAGGTATTAAAAATTAAATTAGGGTTTTTGAGATATTTTGCGGGGGTTATAATTTTTAATCCGACCGTTGGATCGTTGTCAATTTTGGATATGTTATACATATATGAGTTGAGTATATGTCCACAAATTTTGAACCGTTAAAAATGAATGTATAATTTTTTATGAATTTTAAGAGGTGACTGATTCAGAAATTAGGTTTTGGTGGAAAATTCTAGAATTGAGTGGGCCCCGCTTTTGGTTGTTGGGAAAGATGGCTGATTTTTGGTGGGTGGAATAGTAACAGGTAAAGCCATCAGGTAGCAGGTCAAGTCTGCTTTGGCGTGCTAACATTTTCCTGTAAATAGAGGGCTAAGTTAGAATAGAAAATCACACCAGAATTCATAAGTTTTTTCTCTTTTTCTCTCTAGATTATCGAGTGTATTTTGTGAGTATTTAGATACTTGGTGAGTTGCTATTCATCAGTGCAAGTTTTCTTCAGCGTCATATCCGATATCCAGTCAGAAGTGATGCTCTTTTGAGGTAAGGGATTGTAAGGGATAGTAAGGGATATTAAGGGATGTTATATTCTTCATAATGATGTTATTCTTTCAATATCATTATACTAAAATATTGGTATGGATTTTATTGTGGAATTTCTACCTTTTTGAGTCGGGGTTACTATTCACGTATACGGCATTATTCATGTATATGGCACTATTTACGTATATGACATTATTTACGTATACGGTACTATCTACGAATATAAAATACTATTCACGAGTTACTATTCACGAGTTACTATTCACGAGTTACTATTCATGAGTTACTATTCACGAGTACTATTCACGATAAAAATTAGTTTCTTTTTCTGACCAAATTATCGTTGATTTATGATTGTTGCTCTCGAAAATAAATGCAGTTGTTGATCATATTGTTTTTATTATCATATATAACATTTTTATAACCCTGATGTTGAATTTCTCTTTCACTTGAGTGTAAAGATAGGTAAATTATTGGTATGATCGTGACTAAGGAATGTCTTTGGCCTGTAGTGCAAAGATGAATTGTTAACTGGTATGATCATGACCATTGAATTTATAATTGAATATCTTTAGCTTAAGTGTAAAGATGAATTGATTAACATGGTTATAATTATGGTGTATATAAATTCTGAAATGATTATATATTTCTTTTAGATATGAATATATTTGGCCTGTAGTGCAAATATGAACTGTTGAGGAATATCTTTGGCCTGTAGTGTAAAAATGAATTGTTGATGAATATCCATTCCATCCAACCTATTCTGAGTCGCCAAATACATGGTACAAAAAATAACTACAACTTTATTACAACAATTGTCGTACAAAATACAACAACACATATGTTGTGAGTTTGGATACAAATATATACCAAATGTGACTTATGTCCCACCCATGGACAACACCTCACAATGACACCTTACATAAAGGTATAGTCAAAAACTGTTTTAGAAATTAGAATCTTTGAAAAGTGCTCAAGGAAACCTTCGTACATGGGAGGCCATGCGTCTAGGTTATGATAGATATCATATGGCCACAGAATTATCCTTGGTTGACCCAATAGACCCCAAAGGAAAATGAGAAGTTTACTATTATATTCTTCCCAATGGTGAGTCTTCTCTTGACATATCATTATCTCCACTGTCTCTAATTGAAAATTATACTTCAAACAAACACCAAGATTATATAGGTAGTGCTCGTAAAGATACTCAGCAAGTGGATGAGCACAACCCTGTCACATGATGACACGAGGTTGTATGTCATTAGACATCTTGTATGATAGTGACAAAACACCCTTCCAACGTTGGGTTCGCCTCACTCTATTTTATTCACCAAATATAACTACTAAATGATGACCACCTTTCTATTCCCTTGTTTCCCCCGCTCGACCCAGCTACACTCTTATTACCTGAAAGGAATTGTGAAACAGAAGAGTGAGCACAACTAGCCCAATAAAGAATATCATGACTAAAGATAAATAAATTATCAATTGTCTTCATCAGTAATAAATCAGAGATTTAGAACATATGGCAGATGATAAAAAATTTCAACCATAGTTGCAGCGGAACGAGCAATCCATTAGAAGAGTCAAATAGACCATAAAGTCTATTATCTTCTCCACATTAAAAGTCCACCAGCATTGTTTTATCCCTGTAACATTAATCAACAGTTCCTTTCCTCTTTGCATCCAGGACGAAGATAATTTTCATCACATGTCTTTACCTGAAACATCAAAGATCATAGTTATACCAAATCATAGTTCCTGTTTATTATCATACTAACAATTTCATCTTTGCATTACGGCCAAAGATATTCATCCACAGACCATCTTTGTACTACAGGCCAAAGATATTCAACAACAGGTCATCTTTGCACTACGAGCCAAAGATATTCATCAACAATTTATCTTTGCACTACAGGCCAAAGATATTCCTCAACAGTTCATACTTACACTACAGGCCAAATATATTCATATCTCAAAGAAATATATAATCATTTCAAAATTTATATAAACAATAATTATAACCATGTTAATCAATTCATCTTTACACTTAAGCTAAAGATATTCAATTATAAATTCAATGGTCATGATCATACCAGTTAACAATTCATCTTTGCACTACAGGCCAAAGATATTCCTCAGTCATGATCATACCAATAATTTACCAATCTTTTACACTCAAGTGAAAGAGAAATTCAACATCAGGGTTATAAAAATGTTATATATGATAATAAAATCAATATAATCCACAACTGCATTTATTTTCAAGAGCAACAATCATAAATCAACGATAATTTGGTCAGAAAAAGAAACCAATTTTTGTCGTGAATAATAACTCGTGAATAGTAATCATGAATAGTAACTCGTGAATATATTAACTCATGAATAGTAAACCCGACACAAAAAGGTAGAAATTTCACAATAAAATACATACCAATATTTCGGTATAATGATATTGAAAGAATAATATTTCTTAAGCTTATAAATAATTTATTTTAATTATTTACACTTTACTAAATAATGCATTTAATCATCCTATTTTTCAATTTTTATACTTCACATAACATATTTAATTTATTTACTCATAACTAGTCTATTTTTATGAAAAAAACCAAATCAGTTCCAAAAATATTTCTTTTTCTGGGATTTAGCAGAATATAGTCTCATATTGAACATATATTTTTCTCAGAATTTTTAAAACTCATTTACTGTTTTTCATATGGCCAAAACAGCCGAATATTTAGACATTTATCATAAATTGTACTTTTATCCAAAAATTTCGAAATTCACAGAGTACACTGATATTATATAGATATACTTCCAATAAAAATTTCATCAATTTTGGAGTTAACAACAAGGAGTTATAAGCGGTTATTTTTAAAATTGTCTTTTCCCGTAAAATTCATAAATCTTAATCTATACATACAAAAATCACCATTTTTGGACACAATCAATAAAACTCATCAAAATATCATTTCAAATTTTTTCAAAATTTTTTGAAGGTCAGAAGAATTACGAACTGAAAAAACATAATAACACTTAAAATCCCTTACTATCCCTTACCTCAAAAATGCAGTATTTCTGACAGGAATGCAAAACCGAAGGAAACTTGCACTGAATAGCAACTCTCAAAGTATCTAAATACTCAAAAAATATGCTTCATAATATAGAGAGAGAAAGAGAGAAAGCTTATGTCTCTGGTGTGATTTTCAATTCTAATTTAGCCCTCTATTTATAGGAAAATAGCATGCCGAAGCAGACTTAACATGCAACCTGATGACTTTACCTGCTACTATTCCCACCCACTACAGTTGAATAAAAATCTCAGCACATTTCTTCACCAACCAAGAGTGGGGCCAACAAATTCTAGAATTTTCTACCAAAATGATTAACTCCAAAAATTCAATAATTTCTGAACCAGTCATCTCGTAAAATTCATAACAAATCATACGTTCATTTTTAACGGTTCAAAATTTGTGGACATATACTCAACTTATATATGTATAACATATCCAAAAATTACCACGATCCAACGGTCGGATTAAAAATTATAACCCCCGCAAAATATCTCAAAAATCCTAATTTGATTTTCAATACATCCGTTCCGACAAAAATATAGATAAAATACCTCAACATTAACTCCTTCATTTTTAACCACAAAAATATATCCCTCGTTTATATCCACATAAAATAAATATTTCCTTATCATATAAATTAATAATTAATTATTCACAAATAATATTACAGAATCACAGTACTGGCAACCAGACCGTCCCCAGGAAAGAGGGGGCTTTCCAATAAGGATTTCTCCTTATTGGTGTGCAATTAGATGACCAAACCTCTCCTTAGACAGAACTTTCTAGACATTGCCAATAATGCTATCTAATAATATTATTCAAATAATATGAATTATTGATCTGATAATAGAAAATACTATGCAGCAACAATTATTGAAACAACAATAATATAAAATATCAACTCAGCAATTATTGAATCAATAAAATAAAATATTAAACAGTAACTACTGTAACAATTATTGAGTAGTGCCTTCCTTCGTAAGAATCAATAATTTTAAAAATACTGTGCAATACCGTGTGCTACTGTGTAATAACGCGTATTACTGTATTTTGACCACCAGGTATTCCAACAGTGTTAACGATAACAACTACGCCGTTAATTATAAAAACTCAATTTTTGTCGTTATCTTCATCCGACAGTTATTCTGTTATGGGGCCCACAAATGGTTGCGTCGTCATACGAATATTCCCCGACAGAAAGAATATTCCACGACCAAACGAATATTCCCCGACAACAATGAATATTTTATAACAACTTGTGTATTTTGAAAAAAAAAATTCATATATCACCCTTAACTTTAATATTTATCAATTTAACCATTTACTGAATAGTAATTATTAGAAAAATTGAATACTTTTATTTCATAAAATTCGGGGTCATACAATCTTCCCTCCTTATGAAATTTCATCCCCGAAATTTATGTACCTGGTATTTGAAAGAGTTGAGAATACCTTCCTTTCATTTCAAATTCCATCTTCCCTGTCATCATAATTTCTCCATTTCTCATCTCCTGTATTTCAAATATCATTCTAGAATACAGCTTCAAAACAAGGGTTAATTTAACAAATTAACATATCACATAATATCCCGATATTATGACTGACCAACAAATAAGCTTAGGTAGGACACACTAGCGAAGGATTTACTCATCTCTCCCCTCCTAGTTATATTCCCCGATCTCCGCTAGAGACCATATCCCTAAGCTCTGATACCAAAATGTAACGACCCAAAAACAGGTACATTCCATCCAACCTATTCTGAGTCGCCAAATACATGGTATATAAAATAATTACAACTTTATTACAACAATTGTCATGCAAAATACAACAACACATATGCTGTGAGTTTGGATACAAATATATACCAAATGTGACTCATGTCCCAACCGTGGACAACACCTCACAATGACACCTTACATAAAGGTATAGTCAAAAATTGTTTTAGAAATTAGAATCTTTGGGAAGTGCTCAAGGAAACCTTCGTACATGGGAGGTCATGCTTCTAGGTTATGATAGATATCATATGGCCACAGAATTATCCTTGGTTGACCCAATAGATCTCAAAGAAAAACGAGAAGTTTACTATCATATTCTTCCCAATGGTGAGTCTTCTCTTGACATATCATTATCTCCACTGTCTCTAATTAAAAATTATACTTCAAACAAACACCAAGATTATATAGGTAGTACTCGTAAAGATACTCAACAAGTGGATGAGTACAACCCTGTCTTATGATGACACGAGGTTGTATGTCATTAGACATCTTGTATGATAGTGACAAAACACCATTCTAACGTTGGGTTCACCTCACCCTATTTTATTCACCAAATATAACTACTAAATGATGACCACCTTTCTATTCCCTTGTTACCCCTGCTCGACCCAGCTACACTCTTATTACCTGAAAGGAATTATGAAATAGAAGGGTGAGCACAACTAGCCCAGTAAAAAATATCATGACTAAAGATAAATAAATTATCAATAGTCTTCATCAGTAATAAATCAGAGATTTAGAACATATGGTAGATGATAAAAATTTTCAACCATAGTTGCAGCGAAACGAGCAATCCATTAGAAGAGTCAAATAGACCATAAAGTCAATTATCTTCTCCACATTAAAAGTCCACCAGTAATGTTTTATCCCTGTAACATTAATCAACAGTTCCTTTCCACAATTATATGAATAACTCATAATCATAATTATAATTCTAAATTCCTCTTTGCATCCAGGACGAAGATAATTTTCAACACATGTCTTTACCTGAAACATCAAAGATCATGGTTATACCAAATCATAGTTCTTGTTTATAATTATACTAACAATTTCATCTTTGCACTACGGCCAAAGATATTCATCAACAGACCATCTTTGTACTACAGGCCAAAGATATTCAACAACAGGTCATCTTTACACTACAAGCCAAAGATATTCATCAACAATTTATCTTTGCATTACAGACCAAAGATATTCCTCAACAATTCATACTTGCACTACAGGCCAAATATATTCATATCTCAAAGAAATATATAATCATTTCAGAATTTATATAAACAATAATTATAACCATGTTAATCAATTCATCTTTACACTTAAGCTAAAGATATTCAATTATAAATTCAATGGTCATGATCATACCAGTTAACAATTAATCTTTGTACTACAGGCCAAAGATATTCCTCAGTCACGATCATACCAATAATTTACCAATCTTTACACTCAAGTGAAAGAGAAATTCAACATCATGGTTATAAAAATGTTATATATGATAATAAAATCAATATAATCAACAACTGTATTTATTTTCAAGAGCAACAATCATAAATCAACGATAATTTGGTCAGAAAAAGAAACCAATTTTTGTCGTGAATAGTAACTCGTGAATAGTAATTTATTAATAGTAACTCGTGAATAGTAACTCATGAATAGTAAACCCGACACAAAAAAGTAAAAATTTCACAATAAAATACATACCAATATTTCGGTATAATGATATTGAAAGAATAATATTTCTTAAGCTTATAAACAATTTATTTTAATTGTTTACACTTTACTAAATAATGCATTTAATCATCCTAAAATGTCAAACTCATAAAATTTCATTATCAATAACCAAAACCCTCATCAAAAATCTGCATATACCTCATATAGGATTCTCAAGCCATAAAATCCTATTTTTCAATTTTCATACTTCACATAACATATTTAATTTATTTACTCATAACTAGTCTATTTTTATAAAAAATACCAAATCAGTTCCAAAAATATTTTTTTTCTGGGATTTAGCAGAATATAGTCCCATATTGAACATATATTTTTCTCTGAATTTTTAAAACTCATTTACTATTTTTCATATGGCCAAAACAGCCGAATATTTAGACATTTATCATAAATTGTACTTTTATCCAAAAATTCCGAAATTCACAGAGTTCATTGATATTATATAGATATACTTCTAATAAAAATTTCATCAATTTTGGAGTTAACCACAAGGAGTTATAAGCGGTTACTTTTAAAATTATCTTTTCCCGTAAAATTCATAATTCCTAATCTATACATCCAAAAATCACCATTTTTGGACACAATCAATAAAACTCATCAAAATATCATTTCAAATTTTTTCAGAATTTTCTGAAGGTCAGAAGAATTACGAACTGAAAAATATAATAACCCTTAAAATCCCTTACTATCCCTTACCTCAAAAATGCAGTATTTCTGACTAGAATGCAAAGCCGAAGGAAACTTGCACTGAATAGCAACTCTCAAAGTATCTAAATACTCACAAAATATGCTTCATAATATAGAGAGAGAAAGAGAGAAAGCTTATGTTTCTGGTGTGATTTTCAATTCTAACTTAGCCCTCTATTTATAGGAAAATGTTAGCACGCCGAAGCAGACTTAACCTGCAACCTGATGACTTTACCTGCTACTATTCCCACCCACCACATTTGAATAAAAATCTCAGCACATTTCTTCACCAACCAAGAGTGGGGCCCACCAATTCTAGAATTTTCCACCAAAATGATTAACTCCGAAAATTCAACAATTTCTAAACCAGTCATCTCGTAAAATTCATAACAAATCATACGTTCATTTTTAACGGTTCAAAATTTGTGGACATATACTCAACTTATATATGTATAACATATCCAAAAATTACCACGATCCAACGGTCGGATTAAAAATTATAACCCCCGCAAAATATCTCAAAAACCCTAATTTGATTTTCAATACATCCGTTCCGACAAAAATATAGATAAAATACCTCAACATTAACTCCTTCATTTTTAACAACAAAAATATATCCCTCGTTTATATCCACATAAAATAAATATTTCCTTATCATATAAATCAATAATTAATTATTCACAAATAATATTACAGAATCACAGTACTGGTAACCAGACCGTCCCCAGGAAAGAGGGGGCTTTCCAATAAGGATTTCTCCTTATTGGCGCGTAATTAAATGACCAAACCTCTCCTTAGACAGAACTTTCTAGACATTGTCAATAATGCTATCTAATAATATTATTCAAATAATATGAATTATTGATCTGATAATGGAAAATACTGTGCAGCAACAATTATTGAAACAACAATAATATAAAATATCAACTCAGCAATTATTGAATCAATAAAATAAAATATTGAACAGTAACTACTGTAACAATTATTGAGTAGTGCCTTCCTTCGTAAGAATCAATAATTTCAAAAATACTGTGCAATACCGTGTCCTACTGTGTAATAACGCGTATTACTGTATTTTAACCACCGGGTATTCCAACAGTGTTAACGGTAACAACTACGCCGTTAATTATAAAAACTCAATTTTTGTCGTTATCTTCATCCGACAGTTATTCTGTTATGGGGCCCACAAATTGCTGCACCGTCGTACGAATATTCCCCGACAGAAAGAATATTCCACGACCAAACGAATATTCCCCGACAAACTTGTGTATTTTGAAAAAAAATATTCATATATCACCTTTAACTTTAACATTTATCAATTTAACCATTTACTAAATAGTAATTATAAGAAAAATTGAATACTTTTATTTCATAAATTTCGGGGTCTTACAAAATGCCTCCTAGAAGAAGACAACCATACCAACAACCACCTCCTAAGGGGTCTACAAGTAATAACAATAATGAGGTCAACGCTAACCCGGTTCAGCAGTTGGTGACTTTGTTAACGGGAGCACATGCGATTCAGCCGCAAGCTCAAGTTACGACTTTCAAGGACTTCAAAGCAATTGGACCATTGGAGTTTCAAGGGTCTATGAATCCAGTTGAAGCCCAAACTTAGATTATGGAAATGGAGAAGGTGTTCGACGTTGCCAGAGTCAACGAGGATCAGAAGAGCGCATTCGCAACATTTATGTTGAAGTTTAAAGCTAGCTATTGGTGGCAGGTGAATAAGGTTAATGGGGGACAGGGAATAATATTGTGGGATAAATTCAAAGAAATGTTTTTCAAAATGTACTTTCTGTCTAGTTCTCGTAATCAGTTGGAAATTCAATTTTTTAAGCTAAAGCAAGGAACCATGTATGTGCTAGAGTATGCTGCAAAGTATAATGAGCTGGCAAGGTTTGCTACGTATCAAGTCAATACTGATGAGCGTAAGGCAAGAAGGTTCGAACAAGGATTGAAGCATGTATAGCAAGGTTTTAATGTTTCAGTTAAACACGTTTGTGGCGGTATTGGAAAAGGCAATTATCGCGGAAGGTGGAAGCGATGCCTTAACCAAATATAATCAAGAACAAAAGAAGAAAAAGAATGAGAATGAAAACAAGGTTGGTGGAAGCAATGGTGGAAATAACAACCAGAAGAGGAAATGGAATGAAAATTCAAATACAGGAGGACAACAAGGAAGTCAACAAAAGAAGAAGTTTGAAGCTTGTGCTAGTTGCGGAAAGAACCACACTGATATGTGTTTGAAAGGAAAACGAGTATGTTTTAATTGTGGCCAGGATGGTCACATTGCACCAAATTGTTTTAGCCTAAAGAAGGAAGCATGTTTCACATGCGAGTCGAAGGATCACATGGCTCGTGATTGCCCTAAAAAGACAGCGGGAAGAGTAAGTGGAAGAAAAAGAAACAACAGTGGTGGTACTAAAAATATCACTGGACCAGTGCAATAGAGTCGACCTACTGCTAGGACTTTTAATATGACCATGCAAGATGTTGTGTAGTCAAAGGATGTGGTGTCAGGTATCATTCCGATTAATGGTATTAATGCTTATGTGCTATTTGATTCGGGTGCTACTTGTTCATTTATATCCGATGATTTTGCTCGAAACTTAGATTTGCCTCAGGAAGAATTAGAATTTCCTTTAAGCATAGAGATTGTGAATAGGGAAGTGATTCCTGTTAGATTTATATATAAGAATTGTAGAGTGGTTATAAAGGGTCATAAGATGATGGTGGATTTGATACCAATTAAACTTGGGGAGTTCAATGTCATTTTGGGAATGGATTGGTTATTCAATTACAGAGCAGTAATTGATTGCCAAAAGAAATGTGTTAACCTTATGACTCCGTCAAAGGTGGTTTTTTATGGTAGCAAGTCTCCTCGACAAGCAAGTTGTCTGACGGTGAAGCAAGCCAAGAAGTTACTAAAACAAGGATGTGTAGGATACTTAGCCTACATAGTCGATACACAGAAGAAGAGTGCGAGGTTAGAAGAGATACTGATTATTAGAGATTTTGCATACGTATTTCAAGACGATTTTCCTGGTCTTCCGCCAAATAGAGAGGTTGAGTTTGTGATTGATTTAGTGCCAAGAACGGCCACGATATCTAAAGCCCCATATAGAATGGCCCTAGTAGAGATGAAGGAGTTGATGGTATAGCTGCAAGAATTACTGGACAAGAAGTTTATTCAGCCGAGCATATCGCCATGGGGAGCACCGGTGTTGTTTGTTAAGAAGAAAGATGGATTGATGCGACTCTGCATTGATTACTGAGAATTGAATTAGGTCACGATTATAAATATGTATCCGTTACCGAGATTTAATGACTTGTTCGATCAACTGAAAGGAGCAAGATATTTCTCAAAGATAGACTTGAGGAGTGGTTATCATCAGCTGAAGGTGAGGCCAGAGGATGTACCAAAAATGACATTCAGAACTCGGTATGGTCATTACGAGTTTCTAGTTATGCCATTTGGTTTATCCAATGCACTTGCAGCGTTCATGTATTTAATGAACATGGTGTTTAAAGCATTCTTAGATAAATTTGTGGTGGTGTTTATTGATGATATATTGGTATATTCTAAGACCAAGGAGGAACATGTTGAACACTTAAAGGTGATGCTGGAGACGCTAAGAAGAGAGAAATTATACGCCAAATTCTCGAAGTGTGAGTTTTGGTTAGAACATGTACAATTTCTTGGGCACGTCATTGATAAGGACGGAATCTTGGTAGATCTATCGAAAGTTGAAGCTGTAATAAACTAGGAACAACCGAAAACACTGTGACGCTTCCAAAATAGGTATACATCACCCATTTTGAGTCGCCAAATACATAGTACAGAATTTAAATACAAACTTAATTATATAACATGAGCTGAGAGTTTTAACACGAATATTGTCTTCTAGACAATATCCAAACTCAAATAGAGTCCTTATTATAATTATTATCACACTATTTTATAAAATAGTGAGGACTACTATAGCCACCATCTCGGACCGTCACTCCATTCTCCGATTAGTCCCGGCTACGTTCTCATTTCCTGAAGAGAACAATGAAAGCAAAAGGGTGAGCTCAACTAGCCCAATAAGAAATATTATGACTAAGATAATGCAGAATAAATTATCGTTAGCCTTCAAAAGTGTTAAACTGATAGAATATAATAAACAACAAGTTTAATTACAGCGGAACAAGTAATCCATTAGAAGAGTCAAGTAGAGCATGATATCTATTATATTTTATGATTTAAAAATTTTATCATCAATTTTATCGCTAAGACTCGGCTTAATAAATAATCCACATCATTGAATTATCCATGCACTACGGGCCAATGATATTCATTAGTATCACATCCACGAATTATTCATACACTACAGGCCAAGGATAATCGTGTTATCACCAATGGTCATGATCATGCCAACAACTGTCCATCAATGCACTACGGGCCAATGAGGACTTTTACCACATCATTTGTAACACTGCGGGTCATGATTATACCGAATAATCTCTGGTCATAATCATACCAATCAACAGTCCATCTATGCACTACGGGCCAAAGATGACTTTCATCACAATATAAGCATGAGGATGATGACAATAATATAAGAATTAAATTAAATGAGAGCAAGAATAAATTTTAAAGATTTATAATTCAATTTATCCAAAATTCATAATGTCCAAATTGTCAACATGATACTGCTTTGTGGAGTAAAATTCAATAATAATATTATATCAAAAATGATTTGGACCAAAAAGAAATCAATTTTTGTAATGAATAATATCTCGTGAATAGTACTTCGGGAATAGTACCCCAGCATGAAATGATTAAAAATTATTAAGAATGATTAGAATAATATTTTCATGAAAAGATACTAGATAAAGCGCAAATTTCATGGATATTCTACTAATTTCAAGGAGTATAGAAGCCATACTTTAACAAAATGAGTGTAAAATTTGGAATCTGAAATGAAATAATATTACTTACATACTACAGAGTATGGAAGAAAATATTATTTCTTACGAATATTGAACAAAAATAATATCCCTTACCTTAAAAAGAGAGTACTTCTGACTGGTAGGGCGGAGATATTCTTGAAGAAAACTTATACTGTTTTCTACGCTCAAAGCTTTGTTAAACTCTAAAGAAATACGCTCAAGATTATAGAAGAAGAATTTTCTTATTCTGGTGTGATTTTCAATTCTAAACTAAGAATCCTATTTATAGGAGAATAGAAGGATACTATTTAGAAAATAATCACAGACGCACAGTGGGAAAAAAAACTCACGGGCGTTCGGCGTCTGAATTCACATGATTTACTATGCAAACACTATGCATAATAAAATATAATATATTTTATTTTTCATAAAAAATAAAACTTATTATAATATACTCCCTCCACTTCACGTTTCCCTCCCCCCCCCCCCATTTCCCAGACAACACACATACACACACACACAAACATATATATATATATATATATATATATATATATATAAATTAAGATAACTTTCTACCGACAGTTTTGAAAAATGGGTAAGTGGGGGTCCATATAATAAGAAAAATTTACAATAAATACTACATAAAAAATTTCCTCAATATTTTTAACAACATATATTCATCAATAATATAACTTGTAATATTAACAACCAGATCATTCCCAGAAAAGACGGGGCTTTTCGATAAGAATTTCTCCCTATTGGCGCGCAATTAGGCGACCAAACCCCTTTCCTCGACAGAACTTTCTAGACATTATCAATAATACAAATAATAATATGAATAACTTATCATCTCAATTATTGATTTAATAATATAAAATATTGTAACAATAATTGAATCAATAACGTGAGATACTATGTAGCAATTAGTGTGGCAACAATTGAATAAAACTGAGTGACTTCTCACATAAGCATCAATAATCAATACCGTGTGCTACTATGCAATCACGCGTATTACTATACTTTTATCACCGGGTATTTTAACAGTTAACGGTAAAACTTTCGCCGTTATTTTTATAAAAAGATGTTTTTGTCGTTTTCTAACTCTGACAGTAATTCCGTTGTGGGGTCCACCAATGATTGTGCCGTCGTACGAATATTCCTCGATAAAACGAATATTCACCGACCAATCGAATATTTTATGACAACTTGCTTACTTTACAAAATTTATAAATATTACCCACAACTATTATATTATATCAAATCCACACCATAATATTCAAAATGATATTAAGAGAAAAATTCATCTTTATTCATAAAAGTTAGGGTCTTACAGACACTGTCAGAAGTAAGAAGCTTCTTAGGATTGTCAGGTTACTATAGGCGTTTTATTCAAGACTTTTTCAAGATCGCAACTCCGTTGACGAATTTAATAAGGAAGACAGTTAAGTTTATTTAGACGGAGAAGTGTGAGGAAATTTTCGCGAATTAAAGAAAAGATTGAGTTCAACACCTGTGTTATCATTGCCTGATAATACAACAAATTTTGTGGTGTATAGTGACGCATCACATAAAGGACTAGACTGTGTGCTTATGCAGACTGACAGAGTTATTGCGTATGCATCACGCCAATTGAAAGATTACGAGAAAGGATATCCGACTCATGATTTGGAGTTAGCTGCGGTAGTATTTGCTCTGAAGATTTGGAGGCACTATCTGTATGGAGAGAGGTGTAAGATATATACAGACCATAAAAGTCATCTTTACACAGAAAGATTTGAATATGCGACAGAGAAGATGGTTGGAGTTGATTAAAGACTGCGATTGCGAGATTCTTTATCATCCTGGAAAGGCGAATGTTGTTGTCGATGCCTTAAGTAGAAAGAGTCGGGAGAAATTAATGATGTTGACTGCTCAGGAAAAGCTTGTAGCAGAGATGACCAAGATGGAGTTGGAAATTAAATATCCGACAGAATCAGACGAAAAATTATTTCAGGTGGGAAACAACTCAATATTGGTGGATAAGGTAAGAAATGCACAACTTCAAGATGAAAAGTGTGAAAAGATAAGGACAAAAATATCTAAGGGTGAGGAAGACAAATTTAAAGTTGACTCGGAATGGTTACTTTGGTTCGAAGGGAGAATTTGGGTCCCGCCAGTACCGAAAATTAAAGAGAAAAATTTGAGTGAGGCTCATAACTCACGATATTTTATTCACCCCGAAAATACAAAAATGTGCCAGGATCTCAAACATCATTTCTGGTGGTCGAATATGAAAACGGAGGTTGCTGAATGTGTGGTGAAATGCTTAACGTGTCAGAAAGTTAAAGCTAAACATCAAAGGCCAAGCGGATTGTTGCAACCGTTAGAGATACCGAAATAGAAATGGGAGCATATCACAATAGATTTTGTGGTAGGTCTTCCAACGACTCATCAAGGTTACGATGCAATCTGGGTGATTGTCGATCGATTGACGAAATAGGCACATTTTTTGCCAATCAAGATTAGATTTAACCTAGACCGGTTGGCAAAACTGTATGTGAAGGAAATTATTTTAAGACACGGTGTCCCGGTGTCCATTGTATCAGATAGAGATCCACGTTTCACATCAAATTTTTGAAAACGACTATAGGAATGCTTGGGAACGCAGTTAAGGATGAGCACAACATATCATCCTCAAACCGACGGACAAAGTGAGAGAACAATCTAGACATTGGAGGATATTCTCAGAGCATGTATTATGGATTTTAAAGAAAATTGGGATGACCATCTACTATTGGTTGAATTTGCCTATAATAACAGTTATCACGCAAGTATTGGCATGCCCCCATACGAAGCGTTGTACGACAGAAAATGCAGAACTCCATTATGTTGGGACGAAGTTGGAGAACGTCAACTATTGGGTCCAGTCGAGATCATCAAGGTGATTCAGGCAAGATTGATAGATGCACAGGATAGACAAAAGAAATATGCTGATCAACACCGACAAAATTAGGAATTTGATGTCGGTAGTTTTGTTTTCTTAAAAGTGTCTCCCTAGAAAGGGAAAATTCGGTTTGGTAAAAAAGGAAAACTAAGCCCTTGGTTTATATGACCTTTTAAAGTGCTGCGACGAGTTGGTGAAGTGGCGTATGCGGCAGCTCTACCTCCGGAATTAGAACATATACATAACATTTTCTATGTTTTCATATTAAGGCCATATAAGTCCGATTATAAACATATTATAGAATATGAACCATTACAGTTCGAAAAGGATCTGTCTTATGAAGAAGTCCCTATTCAAATTATTAACATGGAAGAGAAAGTACTAAGGAATAAAATAATACCTTCTGTTAAGGTAATTTAGAGGAACCACAATGCTGAGGAAGCTACGTGGAAACTTGAAGAGGTTATGATGAGAAATTTGAAAGTAGTATGCACACAAGCCAATCATGTTTGATGATAAAGCATATACTATGTAACAATCTTATTTATTTATTAATAAAAAGTATTAATTTATTAAAAGCTTTTAATTATCTACATGATGCTATTTTATAATATGTGATAAACCCATAATTTTAAGCAATGCTTTTAGAATAATGATGATGATCATTCTAATGAGATCTAAATTCTTAGAAAGCTTAAAACTAAAATAGTTCCCGATCATTGGATTACTAAATTAGGGATTAGTGAATCCAGATAGATTGGTACATACGTTGCTTGCTCATTGGATGAGGATGATTGACCTCATGATCATTTGTGCGAAGACACTAAAACAAGTATATAAGTGCTTATTAGAGAATAAGTTCACTGAACGTGGCTCGCTAAGGAATACCTAATGGTGTTTTACTTGCCTGTCAATAGGAATTCCTGTAGTGATAGTAGTACAAGTGATCCTTGGACTTGAGGTCATCATTGTATATTTTGTGTGACGAGTTATACTTTGACTTATTCCTTAAGGCCCTTAGGGTATATCAAAGGATATGCTTAGGTATAATAAGTTATACATGGAGATAATGTATGATCAATAAAGAATCTACCGCTTCTAGTAAAAGAAGAGAAATGTCCTATGTGATTTTATAAATGACAACCCAGTAGTCCTTGGCCAAGGCAGAATGAAATTAGAAATGAGTTTCTAATTTGTATTATTTGGAGTTGTGTATTTAAGGATCAAAATACATATAATTAAATAAAATAAGACTTGACAATAATTTCATATCTTATATTTAATTGGGACGTTATATGGTGGAATGATTGAATTATACGGTAACTATTTACTCAAATGCTCTTTTATGATTAATGTTGAAATATATATTATCTTGAAAGTCGTTAATCGCTAGGGAGGCTTATCCCTATTATAGAATAAATATTATTTATTTAAATAAATTAATAATTTAATTTATTTATTTAAATAAGAGTAGAATTTTCTTAATTGATTTATTCACAACCGGTTTAATATGGAGAACCTAAAGGGTCACACCATAAAAGGAAGAATAATTATTTAAGAAGTTAATGGTATAATCGTAATATTAAGTTAAGTATATTTAATTTAGTCTATGATGATAGAATAAATTAAATAGCGTAATATTTATTATTTAATATTTTGGAAATATTAAATATAAATTAATAAGATGAGTCGTATTATTATCATTACTATTATTATTATTTAATTCCTAAAGAAATTTTGGAATTAATTAATAAAAGTGCTCTTATTTATTCTAATAAGATTAGGAGACTAATTAATTAAAAGAGTTTAATTAATTATTCATAATAAGATTGGGAACCTAATTAATTAAAGGAGTTTAATTAATTAAAATAAAACATAATTCCTTAATTGTTAAGGAGGGTTGCCTAAATCTATAAATAAGAGGAGTCTTATTATGGGTGTAGAGTTGTTGTTAACTTTTTTTTACAACAGACGTGGTTCTAATTATTGGAGAGTACGCTCTTTTTCTATGAGAGATAGAAAAACTAGGGTTTTGCCAAACACCCATCTTCTTGAATATTTCTTCTTCCTTGGTGGATCACCTCTAGAGGCCAAACACTTGGGTGGCTAACGTTGATCAAAGGAAGTAACCAAACTCGGTGGATTCAAGTTGAACGCTAAAAGGATTTGGAGGTGAACTTGTACCCGAGAAAGCTCGAATTTTCAAGGGTATGATTCTTGTTCTTTATCTTTTCATTTAATTAATAATTGCGCATAAAGGATGATCCGGGTATATGGTTTGTAAAATTTTAAAACTTTGATTTTTTTGCTTATTCTGTGCAATTTGATTACGTTCATGAATATTACAGACCTAACAGTGGTATCAAAGCCAAACCTTTATGTAAATTATTAATTATTTTAATTTGATATGTATATTGATATTATGACGCCCCCAAAATAGGTCCACACGACCCATTCTGAGTCGCCAGATATCGCACTATAAAAATTAAATATAAACTTTATTTATACAACTGTTGAATTATCGTGCAGAGTACGACAACAGATAAGCTGTGAGTTTTAATACAAATATATATAACTCTCGTGGTGCCTTGACCACAAGACCTTACAATGGTACCTTACATAAAGGTACAGTCAATAATTATTTTAGAAATTAAAATCTTTGGAAAATACTCAAGAAAACATTCGTACATGGGAGGCCATGCGTCTAGGTTATGATAGATATCATATGTCCACAGAATTATCCTTGGTTGACCCAAAAGTCCTCAAAGAAAAATAAGAAGATTACTATCATCTTCTTTCCAATGGTGAGTCTTCTCTTCACATATAATTATCTCCGTTGTCTCCAAGTGAAAATTATATTTCAAATAAACTCTAAGAACATATAGGTAGTGCTCGTAGATATACTCAGCAAGTGGATGTGCACAACCCTGTCTTATGATAACACGAGGTTGTATATCATTAGACATCTTGTATGATAGTGGCAAAACACCCTTCCAAAGTTGGGTTCATCTCACCCTATTCGGTTCACCAAAATTAAATATCAAATGACATATACAATACGACACACTTATCTAAAGTTCTCAACCAAATTATTTTCATACTATTTAGAGAGAACCTCAACAGCTATAGACCACCGTTCTATTACTCTATTCTTCCCGCTCGACACGGCAACACTCTTATTACCTGAAAGAATATCATGACTAAAGATAATTTACATCATCAATAACCTTCATTAGTAATAAATCAGAGATTTAGAACATATGGTATATGATAAAACTTTTTAACCATAGTTACAGCGGAACGAGCAATCCGTTAGAAGAGTCAAATAGACCATCAGGTCTATTATATTCTCCATGTTAAAAGTCCACCAATAATGTTTTATCCATATAACATCAATCAACAATTCCTTTCCACAATAATATGTATAACTCGTAATCATAATTGTGATTCTAAATTCCTCTTCGCACCTAGGACAAAGATAATTTTCATCACCCATCTTCACCTGAAACATCAAAATCATGGTTATACCGAATCGCAATTCTTGCTCCTAATCATACTAATAAATTCATCTTTGCACTACGGCCAAAGATATTCATTAACAATTCATCTTTGCACTACAGGCCAAAGACATACAACTGTATTTTAGAAGAGTCAAGTAGAGCTTTATATCTACTATCTTTTACGAATTAAAAGTGTATAATTAATATTTTATTGCTGAGACTCAGCTTAATAAATAATCCACGTCATCAAATCATCCCTGCACTACGGCCAAGAATATTCATGTAATCATCAAGGGTCATGATTATACCGAATAATCCCTGGTTATAATCATACCAATAACTGTCCATCAATGCACTACGGGCCAATGATGACTTTTACCACATCATCTATAACATTACGGGTCATGATTATACCGAATAATCCCTTGTCATAATCATACCAATAAACAGTTCATCTATGCGCATAAGCCAAAGATACTCATCAATCAATAGTTCATCTTTGCACGTAAGCCAAAGATATACAACTGTAAAACTAATAATCAACAGTCCATCTTTGCATGTAAGCCAAAGATATACAACTGTAAAACCAATAATCAACAGTCCATCTTTGCGCGTAAGCCAAAGATGGCTTTCATCATAATATAAGCATGAGGATGATGACAATAATATAAGCATTAATGAAAGGAAATGAAGGATAAATATTAAAGACTTTAAATTTATCCAGAGTTTAAAATATTCAAATGTTATCAATCACTTAATAATCCCATAATCAAATATCATTAATATTATAACAATATTTTAATCATTTCTTAAACTTATAAATAATTTATTTTAATTGTTTACAATTTATCAAATAATGCATTTAATCATTCAAAAATGTCATACTCATAAGATTTAATCAGCAATGATCAAATCCCTTATCAAAAATCTGCATATACCTTATATAGGATTTTCAAGCCATAAAATCCTATTGACCAATTTTTCAACTTCACATAACATATTTAATTCATATATTCGTAACTAAACCATTTTCGTAAAAAATAATAAATCAGTACCAAAAAGTTTTCTTTTTTAGGATTTAGCATAATATAGTCCCATATTAAACATATATTTTTCTCAGAATTTTTAAAATTCATTTACTATTTTTCATAAGGCCAAAACTGCCGAATATTTAGACATTTATCATAACATGTAATTTTGTCCAAAAATTCCTAAATTTACAGGGTACACTCCTGTTATATATATGTACTCCCAATAAAAATTTTACAAATTTTGGAGTTAACCACAAGGAGTTATAAGGGTTTACTTTTAAAATAGTCTTTTCCTATAAAATTCATAACTCCTAATCTATACATCTAAAAATTGCCATTTTTGGACACAATCTAGAAAACTCATCAAATTATCATTTCAAATTTTTTTCTAGAATTTTTAAGGGTCAGGAAAATTATGAAACTGCAAATGGATTTTCACCCGCCATGCGGTAATCCACGTAGACAGATCATTTCAATAATTTAATAAGGAATGAATACGAAGGATCATTCACCATGCATGCGGTAATCCACATAGACAGGTTATTCCAACAGAACAATAAAGAATAGAATAATAGAAGAATTCACCATGCATGCGGTAATCCGCGTAGACAGGTTATTCCAACAGAATAATAAAGAATGGAATAACAGAAGAATTCACCAGGCGTGCGATAGACCGCACAGACAGGTTATTCCAACAAAATAATAAAGAATGGAACCAGGTCATGCGTAATACGCACAGACAGGATATTCCAACAGAATAATAAAGAATGGAACCAGGTCATGCGTAATCCACACAAACAGGATATTCCAACAGAATAATAAAGAATGGAATAACAGAAGAATTTCATCATGTATACGGTAGTCCGCGTATACAGGTTATTCCAATAGAATAATAACGAATTGAATAACAATAGCTCTCTTCATGAATACGAAAGAAATAATACCCCTTACTATAATAATATTATCCCTTACCTCAGAAGAAAATTGGATACTGAAATAGTGAGGTAGCAGACTTCTCTTCTTCTTTCTCTCTATAATAATTGCTCTACAGCTTTAGTTAATTGGTGAGAAATGAAGGAAGAATGAGCTTCTATCTATAGGAAAATATAGTTTCGATAATTGCACGTTTTGGGGCTCGAAATATTACAGTATAATAACTTTCTCTTTTTCTTCATTTTTAATTTAGTCCTGCAAGTATTATCAAACTTGCACCACCTCCCCTAATAGTAAATAATGTGAATCAATAGTTCAATCATGTGAATCAATAGTTATAATCATGTGAAAATACGAATTATAGTACAGTACCTCCATCTATGCCTCCATTTGTAACTTAGTCATGCAAGTATTATCAATCTTGCACCAACTCCCCTAATAGTACAAGAATTTGAATCAATAGTATACACATGTGAACAAATAGTTATAATCATGTGAATTAATAGCAAATAATTACTCATTTATCCTATTAATTACCCGACTAGTCAGTGTAACTTCCAGACATCAATTATTGTCGAAATAAATGTCGATTTTTACTAACACTAATAATTCTAACACAATGGAACTATCCATTTCATATTTAATCAACACGAATTTATTCATCATTAATATTATAACTCACAATATTTAACAACCAGGTCGTTCTTAGGAAAGAGGAGGCTTTTCGATAAGGATTTTTCCTTATTGGCGCGCAATTAGGTGACCAAACCTCTCATTGACAGAACTTTTAGACATTGTCAATATTGTAAATAATAATATGAATAACTTTGCCGTCACAATTATTGATTAAATAATATAACATATTATACAGATGATACTATGACAATAATTGAATCAATAATATGAGAGATATGATGCAGCAATTACTGTAGCAATAATTGAGTATAACTGAGTGACTTCTTACGTAAGCATCAATAATTAATACCGTATGCTACTATGCAACCACGCGTATTACTATACTTTTACTACCGGGTAGTTCAACAGTTTAACGGTAAAATTTTCGCAGTTATTTTTATAAAAAGATAATTCTGTCGTTTTCTAACTACGACAATACTTCCGTTGTGGGGTCCACCAATGATTGTGCCGTCGTAAGAATATTTCCAGTTAAAACGAATATTCCCCGACCAATCGAATATTATATAACCACTTGCTTACTTTACCAAAATTTTCACATATCACCCATAACTTTAACCCTTTCTCAATTTAACCATTTACTAAATAAAATAAAAATTATAAGAAAATTAAATACTTTCATTTTATAATTTCGGGATCTCACAATCTCCTCTCCTTATGAAATTTCGCCATCGAAATTTACGTACGTACCTGGTATTCGAAGAGATGAGAATACCTTACTTTCTTTTCGGATTGTACCTTCTCGGTTATATCCTCTGTATCATGATTTTTCTATTGCTCATCTCCTGTATTTCAGATATCATTCTAGAATATATCTTCAAAATAAAGGTCAATTGACATATCACAAATTGTCAACTTATTAAGTAAAAATTTCGGCTTAGGTAAGTCACACACTAGCAAAGTATATTACTCGTCTCTCCCCTCCTATTTCTAGACTCATATCTCCGCCAGCGACCATATCTCTAACCTCTGATACCATTTGTGACGCCCCCAAAATAGGTCCACACGACCCATTCTGAGTCGCCAGATATCGCACTATAAAAATCAAATATAAACTTCATTTATAAAACTGTTGAATTGTCGTGCAGAGTACGACAACAGATAAGCTGTGAGTTTTAATACAAATATATATAACTCTTGTGGTACCTTGACCACAAGACCTTACAATGGTACCTTACATAAAGGTACAGTCAATAATTATTTTAGAAATTAAAATATTTGGAAAATACTCAAGGAAATCTTCGTACATGGGAGGCCATGCGTCTAGGTTATGATAGATATCATATGTCCACAGAATTATCCTTGGTTAACCCAAAAGTCCCCAAAGAAAAATAAGAAGATTACTATCATCTTATTTCCAATGGTGAGTCCTCTCTTCACATATAATTATCTCCGTTATCTCCAAGTGAAAATTATATTTCAAATAAACTCCAAAATCATATCGGTAGTGCTCGTAGATATACTCAGCAAGTGAATGTGCACAACCCTGTTTTATGATAACACGAGGTTGTATATCATTAGACATCTTGTATGATAGTGGCAAAACACCCTTCCAAAGTTGGGTTCACCTCACCCTATTCATTTCACCAAAATTAAATATCAAATGACATATACAATACGACACACTTATCTAAAGTTCTCAACCAAATTATTTTCATACTATTTAGGGAGAACCTCAACAGCTATAGACCACCGTTCTATTACTCTGTTCTCCCCGCTCGACCCGGCAACACTCTTATTACCTGAAAGGAATTGTGAAACAAAAAGGGTGAGCACAACTAGCCCAGTATAGAATATCACGACTAAAGATAATTTACATCATCAATAGCCTTCATTAGTAATAAATCAGAGATTTAGAACATATGGTATATGAAAAAACTTTTCAACCATAGTTGCAGTGGAACGATCAATCCATTAGAAGAGTCAAATAGACCATCAGGTCTATTATCTTCTCCATGTTAAAAGTCCACCAATAATGTTTTATCCCTATAACATCAATCAACAATTCAAGCCCACAATCATATGAATAACTCGTAATCATAATTGTGATTCTAAATTCCTCTTCTCACCCAGGACGAAGATAATTTTCATCACCCATCTTCACCTGAAACATCAAAAATCATGGTTATACCAAATCACAATTCCTGCTCCTAATCATACTAATAAATTCATCTTTGCACTACGCCCAAAGATATTCATTAACAATTCATCTTTGCACTACAGGCCAAAGCCATACAACTATATTTTAGAAGAGTCAAGTAAAACATGATATCTACTATCTTTTACAAATTAAAAGTGTATAATAAATATTTTATCGCTGAGACTCATCTTAATAAATAATCCACATCATCGAATCATCCTTGCACTACGACCAAGGATATTCATGTAATCATCAATGGTCATGATTATACTGAATAATCCTTTGTTATAATCATACCAATAATTGTACATCAATGCACTACGGGCCAATGAGGACTTTTACCGCATCATCTATAACATTACGGGTTATGATTATACCGAATGATCCCTAGTCATAAGCATACCAATAAACAGTTCATTTATGCGAATAAGCTAAAGATACTCATCAATCAATAGTTCATCTTTGCACGTATGCTAAAGATATACAACTGTAAAACCAATAATTAACAGTCCATCTTTGCACGTAAGCCAAAGATATACAACTGTAAAACTAATAATTAACAGTCCATCTTTGCACGTAAGCCAAAGATATACAACTATAAAACCAATAATCAACAGTCCATCTTTGCACGTAAGCCAAAGATGACTTTCATCTTAATATAAGCATGAGGATGATGACAATAATATAAGCATTAATCAAACAAAATCAAGGATAAATATTATAGACTTTAAATTTATCTAGTGTTTAAAATATCTAATGTTATTAACCACTTAATAATTCCATAATCTAATATCATTAATATTATAACAATATTTTAATCATTTCTTAAACTTATAAATAATTTATTTTAATTATTTACACTTTACTAAATAATGCATTTAATCATTCAAAAATGTCATACTCATAAGATTTAATCACTAATGATCAAATCCCTTATCAAAAATCTACATATACCTTATATAGGATTTCCAAGCCATAAAATCCTATTGACCAATTTTTTAACTTCACATAACATATTTAATTCATATGTTCGTAACTAAACTATTTTCATGAAAAATAACAAATCAGTACTAAAAAGTTTTTTATTTGGGATTTAGCAGAATATAGACCCATATTGAACATATATGTTTCTCGAAATTTTTAAAATTCATTTACTATTTTTCATATGGCCAAAATTATCGAATATTTAGACATTTATCATAACATGTACTTTTGTCCAAAAATTCCTAAATTTACAGGGTATACTCCTGTTATATATATGTACTCCCAATAAAAATTTCACAAATTTTGGAGTTAACCACAAGGAGTTATAAGGGTTTACTTTTAAAATAGTATTTTCCTATAAAATTCATAACTCCTAATCTATACATCCAAAAATCACCATTTATGGACACAATCTAGAAAGCTCATCAAATTATCATTTCAAATTTTTTTCTAGAATTTTTGAGGGTCAGAAAAATTACGAAACTGCAAATGAATTTTCACCCGCCATGCGGTAATCCACTTAGACAGATCATTTCAATAATTTAATAAGGAATGAATACGAAGGATCATTTACCATGCACGCGGTAATCCACATAGACATGTTATTTCAACAGAATAATAAAGAATGGAATAATAGAAGAATTCACCATGCATGCGGTAGTCCGCATAGACAGGTTATTCCAACAGAATAATAAAGAATGGAATAACAGAAGAATTCACCAGGCATGCGATAGACCGCACAGACAGGTTATTCCAACAAAATAATAAAGAATAGAACCAGGTCATGCATAATACGCACAGACATGATATTCCAATATAATAATAAAGAATGGAACCAGGTCATGCTTAATCCACACAAACAGGATATTCCAACAGAATAATAAAGAATGAAATAACAAAAGAATTTCACCATGTATACGGTAGTCCGCGTATACAGGTTATTCGAACAGAATAATAAAGAATGGAATAACAATAGCTCTATTCATGAATACGAAAGAAATAATACCCCTTACTATAATAATAATATCACTTACCTCAGAAGAAATCTGGATACTGGAATAGTGAGGTAGCAGACTTCACTTCTTCTTTCTCTCTATAATTTTTCTCTATAATAATTGCTCTATAGCTTTAGTGAATTGGTGAGAAATGAAGGAAGAATGAGCTTCTATCTATAGAAAAATATAGTTTCGATAATTGCACGTTTTGGGGCTCAAAATATTACAGTATAATAACTTCCTCTTTTTCTTCATTTTTAATTTAGTCCTGCAAGTATTATCAAACTTGCACCACTTTCCCTAATAGTAAATAATATGAATCAATAGTTCAATCATGTGAATCAATAGTTATAATCATGTAAAAATACGAATTACAGTATAGTACCTCCATCTATGCCTCCAATTTTAACTTAGTCATGCAAGTATTATCAATCTTGCACCAACTCCCCTAATAGTACAAGAATATGAATCAATAGTACACGCATGTGAACAAATGATTATAATCATGTGAATTAATAGCAATTAATTACTCATTTATCCTTTTAATTACCCGACTGGTCAGTGTCACTTCCAGACATCAATTATTATCGAAATAAATGTCGATTTTTACTAACACTAATAATTCTAACACAATGAAACTATCCATTTCATCTTTAATCAACACGAATTTATTCATCATTAATATTATAACTCACAATATTTAATAATCAAGTCGTTCCCAAGAAAGAGGGGGCTTTTTGATAAGGATTTCTCCTTATTGGAACACAATTAGGTGACCAAACCTCTCCTTGACAGAACTTCTAGACATTATCAATATTACAAATAATAATATGAATAACTTTGCCGTCTCAATTATTGATTAAATAATATAACATATTATACAGATGATACTGTGACAATAATTGAATTAATAATATGAGAGATATGATGCAGCAATTATTGTAGCAATAATTGAGTATAACTGAGTGACTTCTTACGTAAGCATCAATAATCAATACCGCATGCTACTATGCAACCACGCGTATTACTGTACTTTTACTTCCGGGTAGTTCAACGGTTTAACGGTAAAACTTTCGCAGTTATTTTTTAAAAAGATAATTCTGTCGTTTTTTATCTACGACAATACTTTCGTTGTGGGGTCCACCAATGATTGTGCCGTCGTACGAATATTCCCTGTTAAAACGAATATTTCCCGACCAATCGAATATTATATAACCACTTGCTTACTTTGTAAAAAATTTCACATATCACCCTTAACTTTAACCCTTTCTCAATTTAACCATTTACTAAATAAAATAATAATTATAAGAAAATTGAATACTTTTATTTCATAATTTCGGGATCTCACAGATATGTGTTTAGAATAATTTAATTGAGCATAATTTTGTTGTATAAAATATATTTTTTAAAAAAAAACACTTTCGTGAATCCCGTTTTTCTCCTTTTCACTAATCCGTGGTTATTCACTTATTCATGGTTCCAGGGGTTAATCCTAAATGGGCCACGTCAATCACCAAGAAACATGAATCCTTATTTCATGATATACATCCAGTACTAGTATTATATATATATATATATATATATATATATATATATATATATATATATATATATATATATATATAATCGGTAAGGATCAAGAGCATTCTCTTTAAATATCATTCCTCCTTAAATAGCATTCTTTTATTTAAACTACGTCGTTTTGGAGGGACGCGGTGATATTTTTGTAAATACAATGCCACCGCGTATTTACAAAAATGTCACCGCGTTCCTCCAAAACGACGTAATTTTAATAAAAGAATGCTATTTAAGAAGGAATGCTATTTAAAAAAAATGCTCTTTATCCTGACCGTATATATAATATTTTTAAGTATTTTATAATTAAAATAAAAGTTTATTTTAATTTTAAAATTAGATTTCATGCTAACTAATTAGAGTTGAAATTAGATTCCATGATAACTAATTGAAGTTAAAATTAAATTCCATGTTTCATTAAATAAAGGAGTTTATTTAGATATGAAATAAGATTTCATATTATTCAAAATAAAGGAGTTTATTTATGAATAGGAAAGAGAATTCGTATTTCCTTAAATAAAGGAGTTTATTTAGATATAAAATAAGATTTCATATTATTCAAAATAAAGGAGTTTATTTGTGAATAGAAAAGAGAATTCGTGTTTCCTTTAATAAAGGAGTTTTTTTACTTGGAATTGGATTCCATAATTAATTAAAATAAATGAGTTTATTTTGATTAAAGATTTTGATTGAAATAAAATAGTTTATTTTATTCAAAATTAGATAAATTAAAATAAAAGAGGTTTATTTTGATTTAAATTTGGATCAAAATAAGAGAGTTTATTTTGATTCAAAATTATATTTTTATACTAACTAAATTTGCCCATTAAATGATATTAATATATATATTGAATGTTTATTATTCATGAGATGAATGTATTATTTATTGATGCATATGGTGATGTGTATGATAATAAATGAGATTGATTATGGACTATTGACCAATGTGATTGGATTTCGTTTTAGTTGGATGCATGAATGTATGAGTTTTATTAAATGGGATCTGCGTACCTCGTCTTCTCTAATTTTTCTTATTGTAAATTTTATCTCCCTCATATGTACTTCTCCTTGACTGCTGATCAAGATTTCTATTTATTTTAAATAGTTTGTTAATAGGAATAGTTAGAATTAATTTTAAAAAATTGGAGATCAAGAAGCAAGAAGCGCTTGAAGACCCGTTTGTAATGGAGCCCAGGTTTAAATGTAATAGTTATAATTAAATATTAATTATTGTACCCCTAGGGTTTGACCTTTTAGTTCACTTGGTCGCTCTAGTGAACCAAACTAGAATAAAAGTACATAATCAATCTGGGTAGAATATAGTATTCTATATATATATATATATATATATATATATATATATATATATATATATATATATATATATATGCGAAACTTGTGAAGTACTATATTATATATATATATATATATGTGTGTGTGTGTGTGCGCGCATCCGCGCTAAACAAGATGAGAAAAATTAATAACAAACCCCTCAAATATTTTACATTAAGTTGCAACATTCAAAGATATTTGGAATATCGAACGTCGCCTTCTAGCATGATAGAAACAATAGAGTATTGAATATGTAATATGAGTTTGTTGTGCATACACAAGGCAAGTATTAAATATTTAAGATGTTGTTTTTATTACATATGATGTTTATAAGAAATTGAACATTACTGCTTTGTTGGGGCTGTAGTTTTCTCTTCACTTATATGAAAATGTTGGGTCTGACTTAACTTAAATTATTTTAGTTCGGATGTGCACACACTTGACCATTATGATTTAAGAGGCAAAATACAAGGAATTGCATAGCTGATGTAATTGACAAGAGTTGTCTACCTATTTATTTATATATAGTTTGTTGTGCACACACAAGACTATTTATATTTGAAATGGGATCCTTATTCTCATTAGCAAATTTTTAATTAGATTTTGCCGAACTATATAAGTGAGGTTAATATAGTTTGAAGAAAATAGTGGGAGACACCAATTTAAAATAAGACCTAAATTATTTTGGTAATTAATAAAAGAATGTATGCTAAAATGTTGTTAATTACAAATTTATTTACAGAATTTTACAATATCAAAAAATACTATCACTACGTAGCATATTAGATGCTAAATTAATCGGACCGAATTAAACGGATTGGTTAAGGAATTTGAGAATAGTTCTCATGGCTAAAAAGCTATCTTATGTCCTTAATACGCCTATCCCTGCAATGGTTGCAGATAATGCCTTTGAGGAAGAGATTGCTACTTATAGAAAATGGCAAGATGATGCACAGTTGGCTCAATGCATCATGCTCGCATCCATGAGTAACGAGCTTCAGCGTCAGCACGAACTACGGATGCTCTTACTATATTCTTGCACATCAAGTAGTTGATGGTGAGAAAAGTAGGACTGATAGATATCAGATATCTAAGGAGCTCTTTCGATCTAGAATGACCGATGACACTACAGTACAGATAAAAGTCCATAACATAATTAATTTGATTGATCAATTAGGACAACGGGTTTTGTCATAGATGGAGAGTTGAGCCAAGATTTGATCTTGCACTCACTCCCGAACTCCTTTCAAAATTGTTATGAATTTTTCATATGAACAAGCTAAAGATAAGCCTCGCTGATTTGATTGACATGTTGAAAAATGTTGAGAGTCACTTTCCAACCAAGAAAGACCAAGTCTTACTGATAGAGGGCCAAAGGATCTTCTAAAAAGAAGAACGATTCTAAGAAGGTAAATAGAAAGGCAAAAAAATAAAGGATAATAAGAATAAAACTGAAACGGATTGTAAAGGAGTTTACTCCCACTACAATAAGCCTGAACACTAGAAAGAAACAGCGAGAAGCACCTTGCAGAGGCTAACCAAAGAAGCTTAGTGAAGTTTCGATTACAAATATAAATTTGTTCATTATTTAAAATAAATTTTTCTTTAAGTCAATGTTCTACTTGGGTATTGGATACCGACTTTAGTTATCATAAATATAGATTTATGAAGGGACCAAGCAGAAGTAGAAAGCTAAACAAAGATAAGGAATCCTATGTGTGGAAAATGAAGCAAAGGTTGCTGCATTAGCCATAGGAACTTATAGTTTAGCACTGCCTACGGGCAAATCTATTAAGTTAATAAGTTGTTATTGTATTCCAGTTCTCGTTGGAAACATTATTTCTATTTTGTTGTTGGACAATGAAATCTTTGGTATTATATTCAAGAACAATTGTTATTCTGTTTATAATAATAATGTTTTGTATAGAATTAATATATTACTTAATAGATTTAGTATACTTGACTTACGTGAAAATAATTTTGCATATTGAACAAATTAGTATAAGAAAAGGAGATGATCATTCAAAGAGTTGAATGTGTGTATTTGCTGAAATACAAGTGTGAATTATTTGAAAGGTTCAAAGAATTCAGAAGTGAAATAAATTGGCAAAATATTAGGATTCTTTGATCCGATCAAGGAAGGAATACTTGTACAATGAGTTTTTGGATCATCTCAAATGGTTTTCTCACAATGGACGCCTCCTGATACACAATAATTGATTGATGTATCTGAAAGAAAAAATCATACCTTGTCGGACAAGGTGCGGTCCATAATAATTTTACCGACATTCCAGTATCCTTATGGGATAATGCCCTAGAAATAGCTGCATATCTACGAGAAAGGTAACCTCAAAATTTGACCCCAAGACTCCATAAGAGTTATGGACATGGAGGATTCCTAATCTTAAGTATATCAAGATAAGGGGTTGTCCAGCTTATGTGAAAAAGGTTTCAAAGGATATGCTTGGGATAAGATTTGACAAGTACAGATTTGTGGGACATCCTAAAGTATGTTTAGGGTATATGTACTATAATCTTACTTAGCAAAAGGTGTTTGTTGCGAAACATGCTGCCTTCTAAGATAAATATGTTTATCATTGAAGGGGCTAGTGGGAGGATAATAGATCTTGAAAAGTTCAAGAACCACAAATCACTATAAGTTAAATAAGAGGAAGTTATAGATAGACCTATTGTATCATAATTGAATTGTAAATCTGGAATAGTATCGAAGATACCTGGGAGGTATGGATTCATCATAGATGATGATGATGAGGTGCACATCATAGAAGATAATAATCCAGTTACATACGATGAGGTAAGAGTTGTAGACACTCAGAGAAATGGATTGAAGCAGTCTTCTCCAAAATGGAACATTCGTTTTGATATGATAATAAAAAGAGTTTGATTTTACCAAAAATAAGAATGAACCTAAACTGTACAAAAGGGTCAGTGGGAGTATTGTGATATTCTTAGTATTATATATTGATATACTACGGATAAGGAATAACATACTAATGCTACAATCAGTAAAGATAAAGTTGTCTAAACATTCCTCCATGAATGATTTGGGAAGAGTATCGTAATTGGGGATAAAAATCTATATAGATAGATTTAAAAAGATGCTCAACTTAACCCAAGAAACGTATATTCATTTGATGCTAAAGTTGTTTAGCATGAAAAACTCGAAGAGATGTCTCATGTTGATGAGCCCTAGAGTGTATCTCTCTTAATAATCCCCATAGGCTCCTAAAAGAGAGATCACATGAATGACAATTATGTATACAATAAAATATACGAGACCTGATGTTGATCGGTCATAGTTTGGAGAAGATCACTGTCAGACAGTGAAAAACGTCTTAAAGTACTTAACCGGCACTAAGGATGTGATTAAAATTTATTGTGAGTTTAATTAAAACTAAAGGACTTAACAGAATCAAGTTTTTTAAAAAGACCAAGACGACAGAAAATCCACTTTAAGGTAAAGTGTTACCTTGAATAGTGGTGCAGTGAATTGGAAAGGTTTCAAACAGCAAAGAGTTGTTGATTTAGTGATAAAGACAAAGTATATAGCTATAAATGAAGTTACAAGTTGGTTGTTTGGATGAAAAGTTTATTATAGAACTAGGAATAGTTTTTTAAGTCTCATCTTGGATCTAAATATGTGTTGTGACACTTTTATTTGATTATAGGAATCATTGAAAAATGGAAAATCATTATAGATATAGTGGACTCTCAAGAACAACATTACATATCCATTAACTAAAGCTTATCCAACAGCAGGATAATCGTCACTTAGAGAAGAAGAGTATGAGATAGCATGTCAATTGGCTTTAGTGCAAGTGAGAGATTGAAAGTAGCATGTACACAAGCCAATCATGTTTGATGATAAAGCATATATACTTTGTAACAATCTTATTCATTTATTAATAAAAAGTATTAATTTATTAAAGGCTTTTAATTATCTACATAATGCTATTTTATAATATGTGATAAACCCATAGTTTTAAGTAATGCTTTTAGAATAATGATGATGATCATTCTAATAAAATCTAAATTCTTAAAAAGCTTAAAACTAAATAGTACCCAATCGTTGGATTACTAAATTGGGGATTATTGAATCCGGATAGATTGGTACATACGTTGCTTGCTCATTGGATGAGGATGATTAATCTCATGATCATTTGTGCGAAGACACTAAAGAAAGTATGTAGGTGCTTATTAGAGAATAAGTTCACTAAACGTGGCTCACTAAGGAATACCTAATAGAGTTTTACTTGCATGTCAATAAGAATTCCTGTAGTGATAGTAGTATAAGTGATCCTTAGACTTGAGGTCATCATAATATCTTGTGTATGACGAGTTATACTTTGACTTATTTCTTAAGACCCTTAGGGTATATCAAAAGATATGCTTGGGTATAATAAGTTGTACATGGAGATAATGTATGATCAATAAAGAATCTACCGCTCCTAGTAAAAGAAGAGAAATATCCTATGTGATTTGATAAATAACAACCTAGTAGTCCTTGGCCAAGGCAGAATGAAATTATAAAGGAGTTTCTAATTTGCATTATTTGGAGTTGTGTATTTAAGGATCGAAATACATATAATTAAATAAAATAAGAATTGACAATAATTTCATGTCTTATATTTAATTGGGACATTGTATGGTGGAATGATTGAGTTGTACGTTAACTATTTACTCAAAGATTTTTTTATGATTAATGTTGAAATCTATATTATCTAGAAAGTCGTTAATCGCTAGGGAGGCTTATCCCTATTGTAGAATAAATATTATTTATTTAAATAAATTAATAGTTTAATTTATTTATTTATATAAGATTAGAATTGTTTTAATTAATTTATTCATAACCAGTTTAATATGGAGAACCTAAAGGGTCACACCATAAAAGGAAGAATAATTATTTAAGAAGTTAATGACATAATCGTAATAATAAATTAAGTATATTTAATTTAATATATGGTGATAGAATAAATTAAATAGCGTAATATTTATAATTTAATATTTTGAAAATATTAAATATAAATTAATAAGATGAGTCTTATTATTATTATTACTATTATTATTATTATTTAATTCTTAAAGGAGTTTGGAAATTAATTAATAAAAGTACTTTCATATATCCTAATAAGATTAGGAGGCTAATTAATTAAAAGAGTTTAATTAATTATTCCTAATAAGATTGGGAGCCGAATTAATTAAAGGGGTTTAATTAATTAAAATAAAACATAATTCTTTAATTGTTAAGGAGGGTTTCCTACATCTATAAATAAGAGGAATCTTATGGGTGTAGAGTTGTTGTTGACTTTTTTCACAACAGACGTGATTCCAATTGTTGGAGAGTACGATCTTTTTCTATGAGAGATAGAAAAACTAGGATTTTGCCAAACACCCATCTTCTTAAATCTTTCTTCTTCCTTGGTGGATCACCTCTAGAGGCCAAACACTTGGGTGGCTAACGTTGATCAAAGGAAAGAACCAAACCCGGTGAATTCAAGTTGAACGCGAAAAGGATTTGGAGGTGAACTTGTACCCGAGGAAGCTCGAATCTTCAAGGGTATGATTCTTGTTCTTTATCTTTTCGTTTAATTAATAATTGCGCATAAAGGATGATCCGGGTATATGGTTTGTAAAATTTTAAAACTCTAATTTTTTCGCTTATTTTGTGCAATTTGATTGCGTTCATGAATATTACAAACCTAACAAAATTATCCTCATTACTTGCTTAATGTTGTATAGCGATTCTAGGGACAGAATCCTGTTAAGGAGGGAAGAATGTAACAAATGAATTTATCGAGTCGTGATTCTAGGAATAGAATTCTTTTAAGGAGGGAATGATGTAACGAACGAGAATTTTGTAATTAATTGTAAATATTTACTAAATTAAATAAATATTTTAATTAGTTTATTGATTGAGATAAATAAATAATTGATAAAATTGTAGTATAATAATTTAGTTAAGTGTGTACATTAACTAAATTAATGAATGGTAATTTTATTATTTGAAGATTTAATTTAATGAAATAATTAAATTAATTGAATTGTTTAATATTTAAGAAAATAATTAAATTAAATAAAATGATGTTCTAATTTAATTTAATAATTAAATTAGATGTGTAATGATTTGTTAAGCATAAATATAATTATGATGAAAATTATAATTGTAATTGTAAGTTATTAAAATTAATTAAATAATGGTGTGACAAGGAACTATATATTATAAGGATTATAAAAATAAATTAAGGAGGGGAATATTAGTATAGCCAAACATGGCCTTGTGGCCTTTGGCATAATATAACGGATGGCCTATTTGTTTTTTTTAACTGACGAACGTGGGAAAGCCTTCAGTTTATATCTACGCGTATTCTTCCTAAGGCTAAAGAACAGAGAGTTTAGAGAGGAAGGGAAAACACATAGAAATTGAGAGAGAATCAGAGGAAGGAATTGAGAGAGTGGAAAGGAGTTGGAGTACCAAGGGAAAACAAGCAATTCTCTATCATTATTCTTTCCAATAATCAAGTATTCAAGGTATACATTACTCCTAAATTCCATATTTTGGTTTCTCAATGATTATTCTCTGTGAATTGGAAGTTACGTTGGAATGTTGTATAGATGTATATATGGTTTTGTAGAATCTATTAATTATCAAATATAAGTATGTTTTAGTAATCAAATTCATAGAAATTGGGTTGTAAGAAGAAAATTAAAGTACCAGTGTTATATATATATATATATATATATATATATATATATATATATATATATATATATATATATATATATATGAAAATAGCTTGTTGAGACCAAAAGTTTATGTTTAATTTTTGTTATAATATGTAAATTGGTTGTGGATTGTGGTAGTATATTGGAAAACGAAAATAACGCAATTAAAATGATGTAATTTGGTTAAGAAACAAAGGTTTGGTGGTTGAATTCGCTAGAAGTATTGAAATATGAAGAAATTAGTAAAAACATGCTTTTTGATCATTAAAATTTGATTTTATGTAATGTTTATATTGGTAGAATCATGAAATGCATGCTTGGTGTTGTGGTTAACAAAATTCTAATTGTTGGGTATGTGAATTTCTATAGAAATTGAGATAAATTGGAGTTTGGGTGTAACAGGGCTGAAGTTGCTGCAGTTTCTGTCCGCGTACTTGCGTAGCTGCGCCGGTACCAAGGGCATAAATAGCGTAGCTGCGCCTTTTACGTTTCTAAGGTAGTGCACTAGTGCAGCTGCTCCGGTGCCAAGGCTTGGGGCAGCGCAGCTGCGCCGTACCCTGAGCAGAGACAGTTTGTTCTTTTTAGATTGCAGTTTATGATGTGTTGACATAACATAGTCTAGTATGTATAATAAGATGTTAATCATACCACGAGATGTAATAACAGATTGTAATGTGTTGTAATACCAAAAATGAAGATATGTAAGTAATTAATTAAGAAGTTATATAATGAGTGAAATTCGATGTTTGTAAGAGTTAGAGGTGAATGCTAAAGCTTTATATTATTTGATAGTGAGTTTTTAGATTTATGTTGTGTGGTTAACCAATATGGTTAGACTTTAAGTTCAACGTTATGAGAATTGAACAGAACCTATAAGGTTAATGATAGTATAGCTAACCATTGGTGCAACTCTAATGGTATATGTAGGGTGTTTGGCGAACATTTATTAAACTTGTATAGCTTACGCCCGAGGCAAGTTTCTTAACTTTATTCTCTTTATAATGAATGCAAGTTTCATAACTCTACATATCTTTTGTTGTCAAGCAAGTTCTCTAACCCTAATTTATCATTATGCAAGTTCCTAAATCTTATATTTAAGGTGAGTAAGTTTATTAATTCCATCTCGTTTATGATTATGCAAGCTCTTGTATTCTAATTCTTTATATTGAGCGAGTTCCACATTCTTAATTTTTGTTCTTGCAATTCAAAGCATAAAATTGCTCAAGTTCATTGCCCCAAATAAGTTTCTAACTCTTTTGGATGTAATACTTTGTCTATACCATGTTTATTCAATTGTATGTTGTTATTACTCAATCCTAACTTAAATATAGTTGTTTAATCTTATATTATTGTGGTGAGCCTTCGAATTGCAAACGAACTTTTATTGATTGGACTAATCTGTAATTGATGAGTGTTCTAAAATTCTAGAACTACTGATAAGCTAGTTTCAAACTAAACTTTTTTTAGTGCGAAAATCCTAAAGTCAAACTGAGATTAACAACCCTAATATAGGGAACTATGTACGCGTAGCGTTTAGATGTTTGTGCACAATACATGGTACAAAGGACTGATCCCCCTAAGTACGTAAAGAATGGTCTGTATAGTCTAAACGACTATTAAGGTTGGGGTAAAAATACCTAATTATCGGGGACATAGTTCATGGTCTTAAGACCCTCATATATAAATCTTGAGCTTCTTTTTCTATTCTTGATTCATAGAACAATTTCTCTATTATTCGGTATTCATTGTTTAACCTTATATTGTTGTTATTATCACTCTTTATATTAGTCAGCAATTGTTTGCTCACTCTTGCAATTAACACTACAGCTAAAGTTAAAAAATTTGATGAGCCGTCTTCTAGCAAAGGAAAGGGCAAGATGTCCAAATGATGAAGACTTATTTGAATTTATTTAACCGAATTTATGTTATAAGACTTATGTTATTTTGTGATATATTTCGTAGACTTATATAATAGTTTAAGGTTAGATTACCTGGGATTGTTTAAAGTTGATGTAACCCTTTAATGGAGAAGATTATTGTTTAAGTTATGCCTTTATCATTGATTATGGGTAGTTAGATGTAATTATTTTGGATAGTGAGCACCAAATCTTGTGGGAATGAAGTACCCGGATTTGGGAGTGTCACATTAACTCCTTTTTATTTCATACTTATAATTGATTCACCGGATTCCTTTGGCCACACTAGGCTTCCTCTCGAAATCTCTTCAGAATCTAATTTCATTTCATTAAATAATTTCTAGGATCACATATTACACACAAATGCACATACTAAATAATTAATAATAATAATTGGTCCATCACATTATTTAATCATCCTCTCATTAATTTAATTAATGAATTATTTATTCCATCAATTTGCCATAGTAGGCATATCTTATAAGCTTAATTAAGCTCATTATTATTTCCAACACATTCCTCAATTATCATATACTTAATTCAATTTAAATTGAACTACCACATTTCATGACACATAAATATATATGTATTTAATATAAATATACAGGAATTTTCATTTTCAATACTAATAATATTTATAAAATTTACGGGTATTACACCATATACCTAGATCATCCTTTCTGCATAATTATTAATTAAACGAAAGAAGAAGAAGATTAGATTCATACCCTTGTAGAACTGTGCTTCCACAAGTACAAGTTTACCTCCAATTTTTTCACGTTCCCCTTAAAAAACATCGGATTGATTACTTCATTTGATCAACGTTAGCCACATAAGTGTTTGGCCTCTAGAGGTGATCCACCAAAAAATAATAGTTATTCAAGAAGATGGATGTTTGAAAAAACCCTAATTCTATCTTTATAGAATAATATGTACTCTCCCAACTCTTGAAATTGTCATTAACTCCAAATGAAAATAAAACTCCACTTATTTATAGACGTGGGCAACCCTTCTAAACAATTTAGGAATTGTGTTTTATTTTCATTAATTAAACTCCTTTAATTAATTAGGCTCCTAATTTTATTAGGAATAATTAATTAGCCTCCTAATCGTATTAGGAATATATGAGAGTACCTTTTATTAATTAATTCCCAAACTCCTTTAAGAATTAAATAATACTAATAATAATAATAGGACTCCTCTTATTAATTTATATTTAATATTTCCAAAATATTAAATAATAAATATTAAGCTATTTAATTTATTATATCACCATAGATTAAATTAAATACGCATAGCTTGTTATTACGATTATGCAGTTTACTTCTTAAATAAGTGTTTTTCCTTTTATGGTGTGACTCTTTAGGTTCTTCATATTAAACAGGTTGTGAATAAATCAATTAGAACAATTCTAATCTTATTTAAATAAATAAAATAATCTATTAATTTATTTAAATAAATAACATTTATTCTACAATAAGGATAAGCCTCCTTAGCGATTAATGACTTTCCAAATAGTATTGATTTCAACATTAATCATAAAAGAACCCTTGAGTAAATAGTTACCGTACAATTTAATCCTCCCACCATACAATGTCCCAATTAAATATAAGACATGAAATTACTATCAAGTCTTATTTTATTTAATTATATGTATTTCGATTCTTAAATGCACAAATCCAAATATTGCAAATTAGAAACTCCTTTTTAATTTTATTTCTGTCTTGGCCAAGAACTGTTGTGTTGTCATTTATCGAATCACATAAGACATTCTCTTCCTTTAATAAAAGCGGTTGATCCTTTATTGATCGTTCATTATCTCCACACACAACTTATTATATCAAAGCATATCCTTTGATATACCCTATGACGCCCCCAAATCCGGGTTACTTTTACCTCGGGTTTGGTGCTCACGATACTTTCATTGTAACAATCAAGAATTTTATTTGTAATTTCAAATATTTATTGAATTAAATAAATATTTTTAGTTGATGTGTTTTTTATTTAGTAGATATTTATTGGATTATTTATTAGTAAGTAAATAATTCATGAGTTATGGAAATTAACTTAATTAAGATAAATGAGTGTTGAATTAAATTTATGAGATAATACTCTAATTTAACTTAATAACTAAATTAGAGAGTTGTTAAGGATTATATAGTTTGCTAGAATATTGTTTTAATTAAAATGATTTGTTAATTTATTAAGTAAAATTATAATAAAAATTATAATTTTGTGGTAGTTAGTTTTGTTTATTTAATTACGATTGGATATGAAAATCCAAGTAAATAATGTGGGAAAATAAACTATGGTATAAATGATTTATTGAAGTAAATTAAAGTAGTTTAAATGGATTTATCAAACAAGACTTAAAAATATTAAGTCTTTATTTTAAAAGTATTTTTGCCAAACGAAGCTTTATATCTTTTGAATTTTGAATTTCAAATATAATAAATAATATAAATAAAATGAAAATATAAATAAAATATATTAAGTTTTATAACTGATATATTATTATTATATTTAATAAAACGTCGGTTTTTATACGTTTAGCTTTATGTGTTGGTTTTACGTGAAAATGGTTTGGCCAAAGAGAGAAGGGAGAGTTTACAAAATACAGAGGAGTAGAGGCTTAGAGAAGGTTGGAGAGTTCTGTGAAATGGAAGAGGAGAAATTCTGAGAATCAAAGGAAAAAAAAGAAGGTTGATCAATTAGTTGATCATCTAATTAAACTAAGAAGGAATCAAAGGTACTAACATAACCCTAAAACTCTTGTTTTTAGTTTCTTTAGTTTTCTCCGTAAATGATTTTGATGAAGGAGAAGAATATATTTGTTTATAGGTGTGTATAATCTATGTTATGTCGTCTATAAACAAGGTTAGAGTTATCAAATTCATGTGAATATGTTTTTAGAATAAGGAATTTTGTGTATGGCTTAATATATGTATTTTAGTCTATTTTAAGGCTTAAATTGATGGATAGATCATGTATATAATTTGAAATTGGTTATAGATGTTGTTAGTATGATGAAAAACGAAAACAACACAAGTTAAACGAGTCAAAACGGATGTAAAACGAATTCGTAGCGAATGAATTCGCTAAATATGTTAAAACATGAAAGTATAGCATGAATAGGGAATTTGAACCCTTAAATTGATTTGCTAAAGTTATTGAAATGTTATAATTACTCTGTAGATGAGTAGCTAAGAGTTTAACGAGTTCAACAAATCGAAAACTAACTAATTCGGACTTAAAATGAGAAAGTTATGTCAAAAACTGTAATCTGTGCGAAGCCATGCGCGGGCGCGCCGCCCATGCGTGCGAGCGCGAAGCTGGGGCTGGGAAATGGTGTGGGCGAGCTGGAATGGTGAGAGCAAGGGGCGCGGCCGCGCCCAATGTGTGCTAACTGTGGCTGCTTTGACCTGTTTTGGTAAAACTATCACAACGCTTTCATACGGACTCCGATTGAGATTATTCAAGATGATTCGGAACGAGGATGAATAGACCTACAACTTTCATTCTTTATGTTTTTCAATTTAATGTCCTTAGCAGGGGTCAAAATTGTCATCGTTAGAACTGTTTTGTTTTCGGGGACAATCGGAGGGTGTCGGGCATGAACGTATGCAAGTGTAGTGCTTCTGACGATAAAAGATGTTCTAAGTTATAGAACATGAATATTATGAAGTATAATGATGCTTAACATTAATAAATGATATATTAGATAAGTTGTATACGAATACTAAGCAAACACAACAGAGACAAATTGTGCGTGTGACGAATAAACGTCGAAACGCCGTGATAAGTGTTAATGAACGTAAAAAGTGTTTTAAATCAAATGAAATGAATATTAAAAGATATTGAATAGAATAAATAGTCCTAGCAAAACTTAAACACTTGAATGAACTTCGAATATAAAATATAGTGAGATATAAGTCGAAAGTTAACACAATAAAATTGAACATTGTATATTGATAGTAGGAAGGGTTACGAGATGTAGAGTAAAGTTTACATTATAACTACTATGCGTGGCTATGTGACTAATAGTTGATGTGCATGATTATATAATTGTGTAGGCCACGAGAAGTGCAGATAGCTATAAGCTATTAAACTATTGTTGGTAAACAATGTTCAAGGCAAGTCTTTCATTTCCTATTTGCTATGTGAACTTGATGATTAACTGTTTAAATCTTTATTGCAAAGAGCATGATGTGTTATATATATGTTGAAAGTATGAAATGTTAAAGTCAACTTATAACTACGTTGATTGAGTAAAGCATGTCGATTGAGTAAGGAACTCAATCTTTATACTTGTTATATGAACTGTAGCATGTATATTATATTAGTCTAATGTTTATGAGATATATGTCGAGCATGTTATTATATGCTACGTGATGCATGAAAACTGTTAGATTTTGCTGGGCTGTCGAGCTCAACCTTGCAAACAACCATTTTTGCAGGTCAAGATTTCAAGGTAAGGATATGTACTAAGTGAATTATAGAGATCTATATTCGCAAAGATTACTTATGTTTTATGAGAAATGTATTTAATATTTAAAATGTAACATGTTGTTGAATTATAAGTTGAGCTATCCAGTGCATTGGATATCTATTTATGATGTAAGACTTTGTATAGTCATTTTGTTGTAACGATTCATGATATAAATTTGAATCGAAGAGATGTAATGTAAATGTTGCGATTTAGGACAATACAGAAGGAAATGTATAAAAGTTTTAAATATTCTACATTTTTAGTGAGTTTAATATCGAATAATGATGTAAAGATAGATTAAAGTTGTATTGTTAATGATTGAGAAGGAGAATATTATTGTACAAATTTTGGGGTCGTTACAAACATAACCATTCATTTCATCAAAATACTAACTTAAACCTATCTTAGATTACATAAATATCTTACTTAAATCCCAGGTTCTATAGACCTTTACATAACTTAAATACCTCACGTGATGCCATTAAAAACCAAAGTTTCTAAGTTACACGGCAACTTTCGACTACTAATCCTTGATTTCTACGTTTTTAACGTTTAACGGCTAAATTTGTAAAATTCGCCGTAACTTCGTTACTCGTGTTCTATATGCCAAATCAAATGAAACAACTCCATTGATTCATCATCTACATCTTAACCAAGCAATATGCATATACCCTAACAATGATGGTTTTCTATTTGTCCATCAACAACCACGTTAACGTTCAAAGGTTTCTTCGGTTTAAACTTATGTAACAACTTACGATTTCTACTTAAACATGACTTATCAATGTTTTAATCATTAATAGCCACCCTTATTCCTCCGGAAGAGACATGCTCCACCAATCTACGATTCTCTATGAAAAATAAATTGAAAAGGTCGAAGACTAACGCTTACGAAATATTTCCTTTTCGTTCTTTAGGTTCTTGCTAAAACTCTTATACTTTGCTTCAAAGTAGCTTGATTACTTGTTTCTAGCTCTTTCTCTCTCTCTCAATATATGTTGGACAAAGTTTGTAAAACATAAAATGACCAACCCAAGCTTTCTTTTATAGGCAATTCAAAAGGAGGGTAAAATGGTCTTTTGGTAACCTCCTTACTATTCACTACCTCCCCAACAACTTAGCCACCAAGTAAACACTTTACTTGGTGGCCAAGTGGCTGACTCACATGCCTATGGGTCTCCCCATGGGTTTTACCCATCCGGTGACCCGCCGGTTCGATCCGCAGTTTGATTTCTTGGATCGGGCTTAATTTAACCTAAAATTGTGCCTTAACTTGGGCTTGATTACACAATTCATTGGGCTTTATATAATCCAAGTCTAATTGGATCATGCAAAGTACATGAACTCAAAGTCCATTAACACTAATCGTATTCTACGCATTCACTTCTCGTATTCTCTTCGTTTTGTATTCATACGATATTCGTATTATACGTCGTAATATTCTTCATATTATACTCGTTTTCTAACTAGTATCAAACTTGTATATCATACATATAATAATACCAATCATTATACGTATTACATTTCCTTCTCGAAAATCACTTTCCCTAACCTTTATGTTTTAAGTCCGCAGGTGAAAACTTCGTTTTCCATTACTAAAATATTATTGGATATTCCATCTTATCTTAGAATTCTATCGTTACGCGTTTCTCGAAATTTCAAACTTAATTCCCGAGCATAAACGGATGAATAGTGTTTTTACGGAAATTTCTCAGTAAACTTTTATTTTCGTCTTAGAAATTTAAAATAATTAATTCTAGCACATAGCCAGAATCCTAACCACATCCTCACATTCTAGGTCATAGAACGACCTTCAAACATCTTACTCGTACAAATAATCAATTAAATTCATTTAATTTACATAATCAAATTAAAATTTAATTCACATAATGATTCGATTTTCTTAGGCGTTACATTCTCCCTCCCTTATAAGGATTCTGTCCCCAGAATCTCGCTATAATTACATAAATAAATGAGGAAAATTTTCTTTCATTTTACTTTCGAGTTCCCACGTTGCTTCTTCAGCATTATGGTTCCTCCAAATCACATTCACTGAAGGTATTATTTTATTTCCCAAGACTTGTTCCTTCCTATCAACAATTTGAACTGGAAGTTCTTCATACTTTAAATCGTTTTCTATCTGAATAGATTCGTACTCTATTATGTGTTATAGTCCGATTTATAGGGACGCAACACTGACACGTGCAACACATTGTTTATACGTTCCATCTATAGAGGTAAAGCTACTTAATAAGCTACCTCTCCTACTCTTCTTAAAATTTCAAAAGGTCCTATTAACCTTGGACTTAACTTCCCTTTCTTCCCAAAATGTATCTTTCCTTTCCAAGGTGACACCTTTAGAAAGACATACGATCCTACTTCAAATTCCCTCTTTTCTCGATGAGGATCTGCATACTTCTTCTGCCTATCTTGAGCCGCTACCAATCGAGTACGTATTAGCTTAACCATGTCTGCCGTTTGTTGTACCATCTCAGGTCCCAACATTCGACGTTCACCTACTTCATCCTAACACAGTGGAGTTCTGAACTTCCTCCCATACAACGCTTTGTAAGGCGGCATGCCTATACTAGCGTGAAAACTATTGTTGTACGCGAATTCCCCCAAAGGCAGATGTTCGTCCCAACTCACCTTAAAATCTATAACGCAAGATCTTAACATATCTTCAAGCGTTTGAATTGTCCGTTCACTTTATCCATCCGTTTGAGGATGATACGTCTTACTCAATCTCAACCACGTTCCTAGTTGCTCTTGCAAACTCCTCCAAAAGTTAGATGTAAATTGTGGATCACGATCTGACACAATCGACACAGGTACTCTATGTCTTGAAATAATTTTTTTGACATATAGTTTAGCTAATTGTTATAGGTTATACCTAACTCCTATTAGTAGAAAGTGAGCCGATTTCATCAACCGATCCACTATTACCCAAATAGCATTGTAACCCTTCCTCATCATTGGAAGTCCCACCAAAAAATCCATTGTGATATGCTCCCATTTTCACTCTGGAATCTCTAGTGATTATAACAATCCACTCGGTCGTTGGTGTTTAGCCTTAACTTTCTGACAAGTTAAGCACTTACTAACATATTCTGCTATTTTCCTCTTCATGTTTGGCCACCAAAAGTTGTGACGAAGGTCTTGATACATCTTAGTACTACCAGGATGTATCGAGTACTTCGAACTATGGGCCTCACATATAATCTCTTCTTTTAACTCAGAATTATTTGGAATCCAAATTCTTCCTTCAAAACGAAGCAATCCCTCTTTGTCGAGGTTATACTTAATCTTCTCTTCATCTTCCATCCTCTCCTTCATTCGTTCGCATTCTTTGTTACCCGCTTGTACTTCTCTAACTCGTTATATAATGGTTGGTTGTGTCTCCATCATGAATAACATCTCTACCGCTTCACTCAGTAATTTAACTTCTAACTCCATTCTCGCCATCTCTGTTACTAACTCATTCTGAGTCGTTAACATTGACAGCTTTTGCCTACCCTTTGGACTTAGCACATCGACTACAACATTCGTTTTTCCCGGATGATATAAAATATCACAATCGTAATCTTTTATCAACTCTAACCACCTTCTCTGCATCATATTCAACTCCTTTTGTGTAAAGATATATTTCAGACTTTTATGGTCCGTGTATATTTCACACTTTTCCCCGTATAAATAATGTCTCCATATTTTTAAGGCAAAAACTACAGCTGCCAATTCAAAGTCATGAGTAGGATAAGCATTCTCATAATCCTTCAACTGACATGACACATACGCAATGACCTTGCCATGCTGCATGAGCACGCAACCCAGTCCTCTATGTAAAGCATCGCTATAAACTACGAAATTTCATGTATCATCTGGCAAAGACAATACAGGTGCCTCACTTAACCTCCTTTTTAGTTGTTGAAAACTATTCTCATATTTTTCCGTCCACACATACTTTACTGACTTCCTCCTCAAATTCGTCAGCGGAGTAGCTATTTTAGAAAAGTCCTGGATGAACCTTCTATAGGATCCCACTAACCCTAGAAAACTCTGAACCTCGATTGGCATTTTTGGTTGTTTCCACTCATTCACTGCTTCCACCTTCGCTGGATCTACGGATATGCCATCTTTATCTATAACATGTCCTAAAAACTACACTCGTTCAAGCCAAAATTCACACTTAGTGAATTTCGCATACAACTTCTCCCTCCTTAGTGTTTCCAACATTATTCTTAAATGTTCAGCATGATCTCTTGGCATCTTAGAATAGACTAGAATATCATCAATGAACACTACAACAAACTTGTCTAAATACTGTTTGAACACTCTGTTCATCATATCCATAAATGCGACTGGCGCATTCGTCAACCCAAACGACATAACCAAAAACTCGTAATGACTATAACAAGTCCTGAACGTCGTCTTAGTTACATCCTCCTTCCTTACTTTTAGTTGATGATACCCTGTACGTAAATCTATCTTAGAAAAGTACTTTGCCCATTTCAACTGATCAAATAGATCATCGATCATGGGCAATGGGTATTTATTCTTAACTGTTAACTTGTTCAACTCTTGATAGTCGATACAAAGTCGTAACGACCCATCCTTCTTCTTAACAAACAATACCAGTGCTCCCCACGGAGACACACTCGGTTGAATGTACTTCCTATCTAATAGTTGCTGTAATTGAACCATTAACTCCTTCATCTCTACTGGCGCCATTCTATAAGGTGCCTTCGAAACTGGTGTCGTACCCGGTACCAAGTCAATCACAAATTCAACTTCCCTATCTAGCGGAATACCAAGTAATTCCTCCGAAAATACATTCGCGAACTCTTAAACTATAGGTATCTGTTCCAATGATGCTCCCATCCTCTGGGTATCCACAACATGGCACATGTAACCCTTACACCCCTTTTTCAACATCTTCCTAGCTTGTGTCATGATTAGACAACAAGAGCATCTTGATGATTTACTATCGAAGAATACCACCTTGGTTTTCTTAGAAAGCCAAAGGTTCACACTTTTCCTATGACAATCTATTATAGCCTTATGGTTAATCAACCAATTCATACTAAGAATTACATCGAATTCTTTCAACCTTATCGCTACCAAATCTACCGATAACTTATTACCTCTAATATCTACGCAACAATCCCTATGAATATGTTCAATGGGAATTATCTCTTCGTTTGCTACCTTAACATCTAAAGGTATTTCTAGCTTTTCAGGGATTAAACCTAATTGCTTAGCAAATCCACATGCTATAAAAGAACAAGTAGCACCCGAGTCAAATAACACATAAGTATTTATTTCATTGACTGGAATGATACCTGCTACTACATCTGCCGATGCAACCACATCTTAGACAGTCATATTAAATGTACGGGCTGAGGGTCTACCCGCCGATGGTGTTAGTCTAGTAATGGCTAACTAACCACTACCAAAACCCTTACTACCCTCTTACCCCTTCTTTGGGCAATTTCTTGCCATGTGGTCCATCGACCCACAAATAAAATAACCATGGTTTTTCTTAAGAGTAGGACAGTTAGGTGATATATGTCCCTCCCACCCATAGTTATAACAAACTGATTTGCCCTTCAGACAGACTCCTAGATGAGTCTTTCTGCATATTTTGCATGCCTCTATCTTACGTTTAGGATCCCCTTGTTTCACCCCAGTATTCCCGGAGTTAAAATTCTTTCTTTTGGGTAGGTTTCCACTGCCACTAGCTCCATCCACCTTGGATCCTCCCTCACCTTTAACCTTATTCTTTCTCTCTTTGTGATATTGGGTCAACACCTCACTACCACCCTCTACTATAATCGCCTTTTCCAAAATGGTCCAATAGGAAGTACTCTGGAATACAGAAATCTTACTATAGAGCCAGGGTTTCAGGCCATGCTCAAACCTACGAGCCTTCCTTTCTTTAGTGTCCACTTGGTGTGGGGAAAACTTCGCCAATTTATTGAATTTGGTCGCATACAGGGGAACCGTCATGTCCCCCTGTTTAAGTTCTAAGAACTTAATCTCCATCCTCCCCTGCATACTAGTAGGAAAGTAATTCTCAAAGAATACCTTCTTGAACTGTTCCCACTTAACCGCATCAGTTCTAGCCCCACCCTGGTGAGCCTCCCACCAAAAGTTGGCTTTCTCTTTCATCATGTAAGTCGCAAAAGAAGTCTTTTGCGCCTCAGCTACGTTTGTAATAACAAATGCCTTTTCTATTTCTTTCACCCATGTCTGGGCCTCTATTGGGTCCGTCGTTCCCTTGAACTCCAGCGGACCAACGCTTTTAAACTCTTTAAAGGTAGTTGTTCTGGCTACCCTAGGTCCCGCGGGTGCTCTACCCCAGTTTGGTTAATTGCAACCGTTAATAAATTAACGAACTCCTGCATAGGGTTATTTTGACCCCCCTGATTATCGTTGTGGGACTCAGCTTCCTGATTACGTTGTCTTCTTCTTGGCGGCAATATGCTGATTAAATAAATAAAGTTTCATTATTATCAATTTACTTACTTAGTTATCATTCCACAATAATAACTCATACCACCGTAAAGCACATTTAATAAAAACTTCATATATTAATATGCTTCTTCATAGTTCATAACTATTTACAATTTGCTTCCATAACCAAAAGCTATTACATTACTATCCCGCGATTGACTTCTACAAAAATTTGGATTTACAAAAAGACTACCCTTTAATTATACAAATGAGGGTTTTATGTCACTACACATATACAGAAAGATCTACTGATCTACTAGCACTGCCTCACGGCATTCTCATGCTTCTGATTCGCTAGAATTGAAACAATATCCCGACTAATAGTATGTTAAGTCTGCCCCGACTCAATGGAATAACAAGTAATTTTTAGCTTGAAATCCTCATGAGCACTGTCATGGATATATGACATTCGTGCTATCTTCTGGTCTTTCTCAACCAGTATCTTACGAAGCTCTACAACCTCGTTCTTATAATCCCTAGCCTTATTTGTCATGAGCACCTTCTCATCATGCTCTGACTCAAAGTCTGATTCTGCAGACTCCTTCACTTCATAAAGAGAACTAATCTCTTCATTCTGTTGATGCACCATTGTGCACAGTTGCACGTTATGGTCAAGCACTGCCAGATACAATGCTCTCATTGCATCTGGAGGTGTTGACTCCTGAGTAGGTACCACCGTATTAACCGATGTTACCTCCATATCTTCCTCCACATCTATCATCATATCCAGGTATGATGCCAATCCCATAGTTCCCTCGGAATAGTCCTCCTTAGAAAAGTACTCCTCCGGCTCCGACTCTTCTAGAATCACTAAGGGTACCTCCGCCACTGGCATAGGTACATGTTCTCCTCTGTTTACAGACTCTTCGTTCACCACGTGTATATCTCTATACATCAAGCTATCGAACGACATCTACAATAACACATAACACGTTGATTAGTACATAATACACAATAGTATAAACACAAATCACATTTAATTTATTTAGGGTTACTTTCCATCTTTTAAATCTTTCGATACTGAGTTTCCTCAATACCTTATTAACTCATTCGACTCGAGTTTACTTTCTTCGGACTTTTCCTTCCTTAACGAGGTTATTAGCCTAAGGTTCTTCCCCCCTTAAGTTTTATAACCTAATGCTTTGATACCAACCTATGATGCCCCCAGATCTGGGTATCTTCCAACACGACAGATGGTGCTACATGATACTCATAATCATATATTTATTCCATTGAAACAACAACACAAAGAGTGTATTAACTACATTCTTATTACATTCAAAATAAATCATTTCCCAGGTTCAGAAACCGAATACATTATTCATTGTTCATAGGTATAATACATACAAACATTCTAGTCTATTATAAGATAACTAACTATCCATCTTAGCCTTGCCTTTATCTTTCTTAGAACCCTCAGTTCGTTCGGCCTTAGCTGTAATCATATAATTCAAGCAAGAAGTGATCATAACTAGCTTAGCATGTCTAACAAAGGATAATATCAGTACCACATCGAGAATTATATGATTATCTTCCATAACTAGACAAATAGCTATGAAGTACTATGAAACATTGACTAGCACTTCTCATTTCATAACAATAATTCCAAAGTATATATAATAGCTTAGGAATTCTGAACCGGTCGAAAGACCATGAACATACACTTTTCGTTTTCATACATAAAAAGGACATCCCGACACTAAGGTCGTACATCCGATATTCCTTATGAGCACTTCTAGGTGATCAGTCTATAGTACTCTATATTGATCAACACTCATCCGTTAAACATATTTATGTTTAAGTTTTGGCAACTTCACGTGACTATCGAATAATCGATGAAAATAAATTTGTTTGTTCATATACAAACTTACCTTTGAATCCGTACCAAATACTTGGCATAGGATAGCACTAACAGTTCTATATCGAAAGACTTGTAAACAAATCAATCTAACTCTTAAGAATAGTCTTGCCGAGTTAAAACTGGCATCGTCCCATTCGTAAAATAATTCATGCATCTTAGAACATGAATCACAGAAAACTTGGCTAACACGAAGGTTAAACAAGCGTTAAGAAAACTTACCTTCAAGCGTCTTCGAATATATGTTCAACAGTTCTCAGTCTTTATAGTATCTACATGATATATTCAAATAGCACACTGTAATTAGCTACCAAACAATCTTATCACATTGTTGTTACCAACTTCTTTCTCTTTTATGTCTTAAATGAATTTATTTCATTAATAAATGTCAATTCAACTTACTATCCTTCATTATGGCTTGTCAACGTTCTTACGTTATTAACCAAAACTCGACCATCATTGGTGAAGTAACAATGTTGAATACAATTTACTTTCTTAGTCTTTACATTATTTGTTTAATTACTAATTAAACAACAATAAATTTCTAAGGTCATCACTATATATGTGATATAGGAATGGTCTTAACATGTATATGAAGTACATACATGTTCTACTATTCGTCCCCAACCAATTGGGATTATAAAACTTAACTTGCCCAACCTTTCTACACAATCGGCGCTGCGGCACCAGCCTCCTACTCACTATTGGCGCTGCGACGCCAATTAGAAGCGCGTCCTACCCGGTCTCGGCGCTGCGTCGCAAGATCCTTATACAATAGTGGCGCTGCGGCGCCACTTTCTAGTAGCTCACGCCCCTTTACCAGGCGCTATGGCACGACGTTTACTACCGGGGTTAGCGCTGCGGTGCCTCCCCTAAGCCTCAGTTGGTTTTGACAGTTTTGTTTTTCTACGAACTTCCCGGGCTCATAACTTATACGTTTGACACCCGAATTGGCTCATTCAAAAGCCATTAGCTCACAAATTATATACTCTAAGTGTTCATCCAATAATTTTATATTTTCGAATTCGATAACTCAGAATTCAACTTTTAGTTCATTATCGAGTGTTCGTTTATCATTTGTGAGCGTTCATGGCTCGTTTTCTTCGTTCTAAGTCAGAATTCAACGATTCTTGAGTCCACGACTCTTGAATACCTTATCTCACGTGATGCCACTGAAAACCAAAGTTTTTAAGTTACACGACAACATTCGACTACTTATCCGACATTTCTACACTTTCAACGTTTAACGGCTAATTTTGTAAAATTCACCATAACTTCGTTACTCGTGTTCTATATGCCAAATTAAATGGAACAACTCCATTGATTCATCATCTATATCCTAACAAAGCAATATGCACATACCCTAACAATGATGGTTTTCAATTTGTCCATCAACAACCACGTTAACGTTCAAAGGTTTCTTTTGTTTAAACTTACGTAACAACTTACGATTTCTACTTAAACATGACTTATCAATATTTTAATCATTAATAGCCACCCTTATTCCTTCGGAAGAGACATGCTCTACTAATCTACGATTCTCTACAAAAAATAAATTGAAAAGGTTGAAGACTAACGCTTACGAAATATTACCTTTTCATTCTTCATGTTCTTGCTAAAACTCTTATACTTTGCTTCAAAGTAGCTTGATTACTTGTTTCTAGCTCTTTCTCTCTCTCAATATATGTTGGACAAAGTTTGTAAATCATAAAATGACCAACCTAAGCTTTCTTTTATAGGCAATTCAAATGGAGGACAAAATGATCTTTTGGTAACCTCTTTACTATTCACCGCCTCCACAACAAGTATTCCTTTCTCGATTTAATCAAAGAATCTTAATACCTTGCAAATTTGTTTCACTTCTGAATTCTTTGAACCTTTCAAATGTTTCAAACTTGTAGTTCATCAAATACACACATTCAACTCTTTGAATGATCATCTCCTTTTCTTATACTAATTTGTTCAATTTGCAAAGTCAAGTACACAAAGTCTATTAAGTAATATTCCAGTTCTATACAAAACATTATTATTATAAATAGAACAACAGTTGTTCTTGAATATAATACCAAAAAAATTATTATCCAACAACAAAATGAAAATAATATTTCTAACGAGAACTGGAATACAATAACAACTTATTAACTTAATAGACTTGCCCGTAGGCTATTCCAAACTATAAGTTCTTATGCCTAATGCATCAACCTTTTCTTCATTTTCTACTCATATGATTACTTATCCTTTGTTTAGCTTTCTACTTCTACTTGGTCATTTCATAAATCTATATTTATGAGAATCAAAGCCGGTATCCAATACCCAAGTAAAACCTTGACTTAAAGGAAAATTTATTTAAATCATGAACAAAACTTTATTTATAACCGAAGCTTCACTAAGTTTCTTCTAGTTAGCCTCTACAACATGTTTCTCGCAGTTTCTTTTCCAGTGTTCAGGCTTATTAAAGTGGAAGCAAACTCCTTTGCTAGCCGTATCAGTTTTGTTCTTATTATTTGTCGACGTCAGGATGATTTTTGTCCCTTTCTGTGTTTGTCTTTTGGTGTTCTCATTTTGGGTGAGTTTTTTCTGAAAAGACATGTTTAAAAAGGTCTGACATATGAATGTCGACGATTTGACTTAGAGTTGCAAGTTGGTAGATTTGAAATGGTTGTACCAACTCAACCAATTTTAAAAAGGTTTGCACAAAGACCCAATGGTTGGACACTATTGCTGGTCTTGGAAACCGAGATACGTTAGGTTCGGGGCTTGATTAAGCGAGGAGAAAGTGTTAGGCACCCCCCGACTTTCGTGAAAACACAGTTACCACAACTTTTTAATTAACTTTTATCTACGTGTGTGTGTGTGTTGGGCATATGTGCAATTATTTGGAAGTAGTGATATGCCTCATTTGCACCTATATACAAAGGGTTTGACTTGTATATAAAAGTTTAATTTTACCAATATATAGTAGTGATGTTTTGGAAAATAGATTTTCAAACCCTTATGCTCAATAGTAATTGAGGCCTTTGATACTTCCATTTTATAATGTATTCGGCTTGATTGCTTTTATTTTTGAGATGCGAGGCATCTTCGAGAAAATAAAATACATAGCAGTGTCGAACTCCTTGTGGGCATGAGAGCCATCTAAGGATATCCATACACTGTAGATAATTTACAAGCTGGTGGCAGCTGAGAAATGTCGATCGTGGGAACCAAATCTAGATTCAGAGGCTGAATCTTCGATCACATGATTCCTAGGCTCACATAAAAGAGTAATATATACAAAAGTTAGAAAAAGAACTAGACTTGAATAAATCTAAACTATTCTAGCTTCAACGGTTCTAATTTAGTCAATTTTGAACCAGTCAAAGTTAGAAATAGCTAGATTTAGGCAAATCTAGCCCATAGACTAGAAGGTTAAATATCTACATTATGAAAGCGGTTAAAACAGATATATATAAAAACAGTAAATATATATATATATATATATATATATATATATAAAAGAAAGAAAAAGCCACGGATCAACGATCCGAGCATGCCCACTCGAAGAGACTCTCAACGTTTGTGTGTGTGTATATATATATATATATATATATATGAAAGTAGTAGAAAGCTTAAAAATCTAAAATATCTTACAGTAGGCTGCCAAGAAGACTTTAAATAGCTTTTGGGGCTTGAAAACTCAGTTTCCACCGGTTAAACTTCAGTATGTTATAAAACACGAGCTTACAAGTGTTTAGAAAGAAGAATCACTCAATTTGGAGCACTTTAGTAGGGGTTACAGGCTGTAATAGGCATAGTTTTATCTTCTTCTTTTTTCAAATGAGCTGTTAAGAGCTCATATTTAAAGACCAGATGCCCGCTGGTCAACTCGCAGCAGTCGTGAGTTTATCTGTGGCTGCTCGGGTTGCCCCGGCCCTTGCGGGTCCTGTTGTCTCAAAGTATATGCACTCGGGCTACCCGCTGTCGTCTCGAATCTTTATAACTTTCAATCCGGGCACTATACCTTTTTGAAAACCTGTTGTTGAGAGTTACACAATTACATGGGATTAGAGGTTGTACGAAGCCGGGAAGATGGGTCGTTGACTAGATCTCCAAGTCTTCAATATCTATTCGTTGTGCTGTCTTACGCAGTTGTCACTCAGGATTTGAGCTATGGTTCTTGTGGGACATCTTGATACGCAGTCTGAGTTAAATTATGTTGAGACGATGTTGGTGTGATGTTGAGGTGGCAAAATGATGATTTTACCCCTACCGTGGTTATCTCCAATTTTGACGCAGTTGTAGCATTCGTTTCTTAGGGTTATCTTCGAGATTGGGTTGTTGTTGATTCAGAATGTCCTCAGTGTTATCTCTGAGGTTAGCTGGACCTCCCAGGGTTATCTCCGGGGTGTGTACTGCATTTCTCGGTGTTATCTCCGAGGCTAAAAACTGGATTTCTCGGGGTTATCTTTGGGGTTGAAAATTAGATTTGTTGGGGTTGTTTTCGGGGTTGAAACTGATTTAACTTCCACGGTTATCTCTGGAAGACGATTCTGCCCTCTTGCAGGGTTAGTAACAAGAATGCAAAATTTTTAGTGTCTACAGATGCCCCTTTTTATCATATTCATGCAATGTAATGGCATCGATAAGATAAAGACTACTAGACACTTGAAATATGACAAGCTTAAGATGATGTAAATGCAATGTAGCACGATGTAATGTTATGCTGAATGTTGTTGCTGGAAAGATTTCCAACAGGATGTGGTAACTGCCTGCTCCCTCTTTTGTTGGGGAATGTAGTTGTCAATGATATCTCTGTTGAACTACTTTGATGTCTACTTAACCGTTAGTTTACAAATTTTTCATCAACGGAATCTCCCGATGCTACGCTTGGGTTGTCACCAGTGGTTTGAACTGCCCATTAGTGCTATCTAAGCCTGATTTGCTAACAAGTCACAGAGATGTCTTCAAGATCCTATAAATGGTGGTTTTCTAATACTAGAGACCAGCAGATGTTGACATTGGGGTTATCACCAAGGTCTTTAATCCTTTGGAATTACTTTCCACCGAAGATGTTCTTCTCTTGTGCTAGCGACTCTTGGGGATTGCATTTTGATTGCTGGGGCTCTGCATAACAGATTCTATCATCGATCCTCCCCGATGAGGATGGTTTTCTGTGGTTTCTATCATCAAGTTTCTCTAACGCTTTGCTGGAGTTATCGCCAACGGCTTATAATGTCAAGGCTGTCTGGTCCTCATTGAAATAGCTTTCAACAGCTTGCATCACTGGACCCTTTTACGATGCTTCGCTGGAGTTATCGCCAACGACTTATAATTTTAGGGCTGCCTGACCCTTATTAAAGTAGATTTCACCGATTTAGGATATCTAAAATCTCTGCTGGGATGTATTTTTGACGACATATACTCTTGATGAGTTTGTATGCTTTTGATTGTAATCACAACTCCTGGTTAATGGCATTGGATCTTCGCAAAGCATTGGTAAGTGCCGCTTTCAGTAGCTTTTATCATCGACTTTTTGAACACTGTATCCGAGCGAATACTAATGATTGATATGTAGACATGCAGTTTGGTCTCTTAAACCAGGATTTCAGGCTCTTCCGCTTAATCACATAGCACCTTTTTTCTAGTTTTAACTTTTTAGCTTCTAGGACCTCCTTTGCAACTCAAATTTGATCAAGCCAGAGGGGGTGGGGATCACCCAGGGTAGCCACGGGTAGACCCGCGACCACCTGTGGGTTATAACTCACCTCTCATCCCTTTTATAAGTCATTTTCAAGTTGAAGCCACACAGAAAATTCGAGATTTCTTCTTCAGATCTACTGAGTTCGGGCTATTTTCTACAAAATCCATCACCATACAATCGTTCTGCACTATCCTGGTAACGTTTACATGTTTTTTTTTCTAATTTTGACCGTTGGAAAGTGAGATATCATACAAAATGCTTCGAAACACATAGTAGTGAATATGCATGCTTATATGACTTGATAAAAATTATTCAGCGCAGTAAATGTTAGTATTTTACCATGCTGAACGTATTGATGAAAAAATTTAACTTTTGAAACAGTCAATTGGCACACTTTTCTGCTATTTTTTATTATATTTGAGGACAAATGAGCAAATGATTTGAAGCAAAGTAATCCTGGTAAATAGACTACCCTTGTGGATATGACTTTGATATTTTCTCATGCATATAAAATTTTTATGACTTTGAGTTGGTGTGCTACTGAATGACTACCTAGTCATGCCTATATGCATGTGGATAGTCCTTTTTACAAAGGAGACTCCGGCAAAAAAAATTCACGAGTCTAAGTATTGAATGATCATGCATTTTTAACTCTACTACAGATGTATGTTGTAGTAATGCATACATGCATATAGCTATGAACTGAATTTAATGAGCTATAGGTTAGAATTTATCACACCCTTTCTGAGGTGATTTGGAGACTTTTGTCCAGATATCTGAATCCAGACTAGCTGAGTAGCTCCCGTATGACTTCTTCAGGAGTGAGGAGGAGAGCTTTAGATGTGCCTCGGCGTCGCCCAGCCCGACATCCTCATCGATTAACTGAGTCAGTGATTCATCCTATCTGGGTTGAGAGACCGGATGTTAAGGACGAGGAGGAGGACATACCCGTTGCGGATCCTTCTCCTTTTTCCATTCCCCGAAATGAGCTTCCAACTATAAATGTAACAATTCCAGAGCTTCTGGATGATTTGAGTCGTCACTCCTCAATCTATCTTCATGCGAACAAGGTAATAGCCGTGTTGATCTTCCTTTCCCATTTGTGGGGGCAAGGTTCTAATTTTGATTTACACTCTGATGCAGGTTCCCAACTTTACGCAGCCTAGAGGGAACTAGTTTAGCATATATTCTCTGTAGCAGATTCTCCATCCAGAGTACCGAGAGATTGTTTATGCCTAGGGCTTCGAGGCTTTATTTTCTATCCTTCCTCATCGTTGTCCCAGGGATATCTCAGGGCTTTGTCTGAGCGCTGGTTTCACCAGACCCAGTCTATCTATTTGTTGGATTGTGAGGTGATGATGACACTAATGGATTGGCGATTCATCATTGGGATGGAGTTTTCTGGGGCACCAGCGTCTTTGGTGGCTGACATTTCCCCGACTGTCGTCAGATCCTTGTTGGGAGTCCCGGCTACGACGTTTAAGGGTCAGATAGTCCATTCTGGTCTATTGAGTGTAGATGCCATGAGTGGGGCTCTGGCTAAGTCATTGCTTGATGATCGGAGGGTTAGAGATCACATCCTTCAGTAATTATTTTTGATCATCCTCAAGGGTTATTTCTTGGCTGATAACTCTTAGGCGGTGTCATTCGATTTAGTCAGTACCATTCGGGAGGTGGACTGTATCAAAAAGTTTGATCGAGGCTCCTACACCTTTGCCTACTTCCTCAGGGGGATGTGCCTACGCTTTGAGGGTGTGAAAGAGGCTTGATTAGGATTTTACCCATTCTTGCTGGTGAGCATTTTTTCTTTTGATTTCTCTTTGTTCGGGTTGTCAGTTTGACTGACTGCAGATATTTGATCTTTGTATTCGCAATTTTGGGCCTACAAGAGGATCCCATGTCTTCGTCACATTAGCATGCTAGGTTTGGACACCTATCCATGAGGACGACGATGACATTTCTCCACCTTAGCAGAGGTTTCTGTAGCTGAGGGTTTCACCCATTATTGCCTACAGTTGGAGTTGTTGACCGCAGAGGTCATTACATGGGTTCCTTACTCTTAGTACCACTTGAAAGTTGGCTTCGAGAGTGGTTTCCCAACTAGTGTCGAGTATGTATTGTCCACTCGTCAGATTCCTCTCCTCACTGGCGGAGGTTGGGAGCTCTATTTGGGAGAGCGTGCTATTAGGAGCACTACAGGAGAGATACGTATTCCATTCTTTCCTCCTGCCTGACGTCATTGACCTTTGTCGTAGTCGATCACTGAGGTCCCATTAATGGGTGTGGATAGCTTTACTTTGTCAGAGGGACCTTTCACTCAGGAGACTTTTTACTGCTAGTGGTTCCCTCGCACCATTAGAGCTCAAACCCGCGCCACACAATTTATGAGGGATATGGTTCCTGGCTTTGTTATGATGACATATTGGATTGCCTGTGCCGAGAGCCTACTCACCTGACACAGATTAAGAGTTTGACCAAGCAGTTGGACCTGGCACATTTCTTTATCCGACATTTGGGCAGAGATCCATCAGAGGCAGATATTTTTGATCCTTCTAGCTCTGGGGTTGGCCCTTCAGGTGGCCCATATTTAGATGGTTTTGCTGGTGCAGATCCTCCATTGTATTGGCCTAATATCCCTTATGGCAGATATTCAATGACTCAGGAGAAGTTACATCAGATGGACAGATTGGATGATGAGGACATCAACACCACTGACTTCTTTTGATGCATTTCTCGCTATATCTTTTGATAGGCATCTGTTAGATATTGGGCAGCTGGGCCCTAGTTCTCCTTGTATCTTTTGATAGGCCTATGTTAGATATTGGGCGGTTGTGCCCCATTTCCTTGTATTTTTAGTTTTAGTACTTAGGAATGCATGTATAATACTTTTTATTCCATATATCATATTGTCATCTGTCATGTATTATGTATGTATTATGTCATGGATATGTATTTCCAGAGATGAGTTTAGCATTGACCCCTGGATGGTCTTATGATACGACTCTACAGATGTCTTCATCCACTGTTAGCCGGATTGAGCATACCCCATGTGACGCCCCCAAAATAGGTATACATCACCCATCTTGAGTTGTCAAATACATGGTATAAAATTCAAATACAACTTAATAATACAACTGTCGTGTAAAATACAACAAAACATAAATTGAGAGTTTTATAACGAATATTGTATTTTAGACAGTATTCAACTCGAATAGAGTCCTCAATACAATTATTATTATACTATTTCATAGAATAGTGGAGACTACTAATGCTATTATCTGGACCGTCACTCCATTCCCCGACTAGTCCCGGGTACGTTATCATTTCCTGAAGAGGACAATGAAAGCAAAAGGGTGAGCTCAACTAGCCTAGTAAGAAATATTATGACTAAGATAATGCAGAATAATTTATCGTTAGCCTTCAACAGTGTTAAACTGATAAAATATAACAAACATCAATTTTAACTGCAGCGAAACAAGCAATCCATTAGAAGAGTCAAGTAGAGCATAAAATCTACTATCTTCTATGATTTAAAAGATTTTTCATCACTTTTATCGTTGACACTCAGCTTAATAAATAATCCACATCATCGAATCACCCCTTCACTACGGCCAAGGATATTCTTTAGTATCATGACCATAAATTATCCATGCACTACGGGCCAAGGATATTCGTGTATTCATCAATGGTCATGATCATACCAACAACTGTCCATCAATGCACTACGGGCCAATGAGGACTTTTACCACATCATTTATAACATTACGGTCATGATTATATCGAAAAATCCCTGGTCATAATCATACCAAGTCCATCTATGCACTACATGCCACAGATGAATTTTAACATAATATAAACATGAGGATGATGACAATGATATAAGAATTCAATAAAATAAGTTCAAGGATAAATTTTTAAATATTTATAATTTAATTTATCCAGAAATCAATAACGTCAAAATTGTCAACATAATACTTCTTTGTGGAGTAAAATTCAAGAATAATATTTTCATGAAAAGATATTGGATGAAGTGCAAATATCAAGGATATTATACTAATTTCATGGAGTTTAGAAGCCAAAACTTTAACAAAATGAGTATAGAATACGAAATATGAAACGAAATAATATTACTTACATACTATAGAGTATGGAAGAATTGTAGGGTTTCGGCACAGAAACGCACAGCGGAAATTAAAATTTTAAAGCAATTTCCGAAACCCTAAAACAGGATCCATGCGAAAAATCAATTAATTAAGAGGTTTAGAGATTATACCGATTATGAAAATGAGAGTCTGAAATCGACTGCGCCTCGAATCTCCAACGCAATACAAACCGACTGCGTCTCTACGGTATCCACACGAACGCTCCGCGAATCGTCTTACGATCTGCAGAAGAAGAAGGAATCGCGGTACTAGCCACCAAGGATGAGGATTTTCGGAACTATTTTCTCTAGTCTCTCTCTAAGAGTGGCTAGGGTTTTGTTTTGACGTAAAAACCTAAAGTCTGATATACATCATATATATAGCAGTCAGGAGGAATTAATCAAAACCTAATATTATTAAAATCCGAATTTATATATATCTTAATTAAGTCATACTTAATTAATATACCTATATATAAATTATCCTATTAATTTAAATTCGTAATTTAAAATTATATCAATCATATTGACATATTTAAATCTTTACAATTTAAATTAATTTCCTTTTAATTACGTTCTTTGTGTGTGACCCTATAGGTTATTATTACGTTGGCAATAACCTTAAAATCATATTATAAAGTTATAAACAGTGAGCGGCATCTAGTAATGCATCACTGCTACCCAAGTAATAATAAGATCGATGATTCGATGCAACCTTTTCGTGACCAATGTTTCAATGTAATTTAATCCTTTTAACCTTAATATCCTAGATTAAACTCGAGTCATGGAATGTGTCATACTCTTCATAATTTAATCTGAGTTTTCTTGATCAATGAGTAGACTATATGAAACAAATCACTATTTGAGCATGGCCATGCATTACATAGTCCTACTCAATCAAGAGGCCTATGGATATCACCTATAAAATATAGGATGGTTAAATTCCATCTAGATCACTCATATTACTCACACGATTCATAATGAACCCAATAATCACCTTTATAGTCCACCCTATTAAAGGTGACATTTGATGATATCAAAGTACATATATTCTCGTGTAGTAATATAGCGGTTTCAGGTCGGAGGACCATTACATCATTGTCACTATGAGAATTACTAATGACACTTCGCATAATGCTCCATATAGAATTCTCATGGTGGGTCTGTCCAGTACATTGTTCTCTAACATGTACCTATGCATTGACTTAATATCTCATATATTTATGACCAATGAGATTTGGTCATCAGTCAATCCACATACTAGTCTCAATGCATCATTGTTGTCCCATCAACAATGATACTCGACTAGGGACATTTAAGAACAATGATACTAATTATAATTATATAATCTCATGTTCAAGTCACATACTTGAAACTATATAATTTGTATCACTATTCTAAGGAATTTTATTATGTTAACAATTATATTACGCAGTAATTAAAACCATAATAAAATCATTTATTTATTCAATCAACAATAATATCAAATGTTAAGCAATTACATCAAATAATTGGCCTCTAGGGCATAAACTCTAACAGTCTCCCACTTGCACTAGAGCCAATCACTCATGTATCTAATACCCATGGAACTAATGTGACCGTCGTGCTTCTGCTGCGACAAAGCCTTGGTCAGTGGATCTGCAACATTATCATCTGTTGGCACTCTTCCTATATGTACATCTCCTCTGTCAATGATTTCACGGATGAGATGGTACCGCCTAAGTATATGCTTGGATCGTTGGTGAGATCTGGGTTCCTTAGCCTGTGCAATGGCTCCATTATTATCACAGTATAGAGCAACCGGATCAACAATGGTTGGAACAACACCAAGTTCAGTGATGAACTTTTTAATCCATACAGCCTCCTTGGCTGCACTAGAAGCAGCAATATACTCAGCCTCTGTTGTAGAATCAGCGACTGTCTCTTGCTTTGAACTTTTCCAGCTAACAGCACCACCATTAAGGCAAAACACAAAACCTGACTGAGACTTATAGTCATCATTGTCAGTTTGGAAACTAGCATCTGTGTAACCCTTTACTGCCAGTTCGTCTTCACATCCATATACCAAGAATGAATCCTTAGTCCTTTTCAGGTACTTGAGGATATTCTTGACTGCTGTCCAGTGACCTTCACCTGGATTCGACTGGTATCTGCTCGTCATGCTCAAAGCATACGAGACATCCGGACGAGTACATATCATTGCATACATGATAGATCCAATTGCCGAAGCATAAGGGATCTTTCTCATACGCTCCTCATCATCTTGTGATTTAGGACATTGGGCCTTAGAGATCTTTATACCATGAGTCACGGGTAAATTTCCTCTTTTCGCCTCTTGCATGCTGAACCGTTTCAACACTTTATCAATATATGTACTTTGACTTAGGCCGAGCATTTTTCTCGATCTATCTCTATAGATTTTGATACCTAAAATATAGGCAGCATCGCCCAAATCTTTCATGGAGAAACATTTTCCTAACCATGTTTTTACAGCCTGTAAGGAAGGAATGTCATTCCCAATAATTAATATGTCATCAACATATAATACTAGGAATACAATGTGACTCCCACTAACCTTCTTATATACACAAGGTTCATCTTCATTTTTAATAAAGCCAAATTCTTTGACTGCTTCATCAAATCGAAGATTCCAACTCCGAGAGGCTTGCTTTAATCCATAAATGGATCGCTGCAGCTTACATACCTTTCCAGCATCCTTTGGAATGACAAAACCCTCAGGTTGTGTCATATACACATCCTCAAGTAGATTTCCGTTAAGGAAAGCAGTTTTGACATCCATCTGCCAGATTTCGTAATCATAAAAAGCTGCAATAGCAAGTAAGATCCTGATGGATTTAACCATTGCCACTGGAGAAAATGTTTCATCATAGTCAACACCTTGAATTTGTTTGAAACCTTTTGCTACCAGTCGGCCTTTATAGGTTTGTACATTACCATCCATGTCGGTTTTCTTCTTGAAAACCCACTTGCACCCGATTGGTTTTACCCCTTCGGGTGGATCAACCAAGGTCCATACTTGGTTAGTATACATGGAATCCATTTCAGATCTCATGGCTTCAAGCCATCTCTCAGAATCTGGTCCATTCATAGCTTCTTGGTAGGAAGTAGGCTCATCCTGATCTATGAGCATCACATCACCGTTTTGAGTCACAAGATATCCATAATATCTCTCAGGCTCTTGGCGTGTCCTACCAGATCTACGAATTCCTTGTGTAATTTGAGCAGGTTCACTTTCCACAATTTCTTGTGGTTCCTGCTCACGTTCCAACTCAGGTTCAATGATATTTTGTGGTTCTCGAATTTCTTCGAGTTCTACTTTCCTCCCACTGTTTCCTTTAGAGACAAATTCTCTTTCTAGAAAAATACCAGTTCGAGCAACAAACACTTTATTCTCAGAAGGTTTGTAGAAATAATACCCTTTTGTTTCTTTTGGGTATCCCACAAAATTACATTTGTCAGATTTGGGTCCGAGCTTATCAGAATCTAGACGTTTTACAAACGCCTCGCATCCCCAAATCTTCATGAACGACATACTAGGATGTTTCCCAGTCCACATCTCATATGGTGTCTTCTGAACCGTCTTTGTAGGAACACGGTTAAGTGTGAATGCAGCTGTCTCTAGGGCATGACCCCAGAAGCTTATTGGAAGATCTGCATGACTCATCATTGATCGTACCATGTCCAACAAGGTTCGATTCCTCCTCTCAGACACACCATTCCATTGTGGTGTTCCAGGTGGAGTGAGCTGTGATATAATACCACACTCCTTTAGAAGGTCATCAAAGTCTTGGCTTAAGTATTCACCTCCTCGATCGGATCGAAGGGCTTTTATGCTTTTGCCAAATTGGTTTTGAACTTCATTCTTGAATTCCTTAAACTTTTCAAAGGATTCGGATTTGTGTCTCATTAGATACACATATCCATATCTACTGAAGTCGTCAGTAAATGTAATGAAGTAATAAAACCTACCTCTTGCTAACGAACTCATGGGTCCACATACATCACTATGTATAAGTCCCAATATATCGCTAGCCCGTTCACTGTGTCCAGTGAAAGGGGCTTTAGTCATCTTGCCTAATAAACAAGATTCGCATTTTTCATATGATTCAAAATCAAATGAATCCAAAAATCCATCTTTATGGAGTTTTGATATACGTTTCTCATTTATATGGCCCAAACGACAGTGCCAGAGATATGTCGGATTTGAATCATTTGATTTAAATCGTTTTGTGTTTATGTTATAGATAGGCATTTCTAAATCAAGAATATAAAGACCGTTAAATAATTGTGCAACACCATAGCAAATATCATTTAAGTAAAATGAACAACCATTGTTCTTAATTATAAATGAAAACCCTTTCTTGTCCAAACAAGAAACAGAAATAATATTTTTGTTTATAGCAGGCACAAAATAACAATCTTCTAATTCTAAAACTAGCCCAGTGGGCAAAGATAAATGATAAGTTCCTACGGCCAGTGCAGCAACTTTTGCTCCATTCCCAACTCGTAGGTCAACCTCTCCTTTCGCCAAAGTCCTACTCCTTCGGAGTCCCTGCACATTAACACAAATGTGAGAACCACATCCAGTATCCAATACCCATGATGTAGAAGTAGACAAATTGACTTCTATAACATATATACCTGAATCAGAAGTCGTACTTCCTTTCCTTTTCTTCACTTCTTCCAAATAAGCATGACAGTTCCTTTTCCAGTGTCCAGGTTTTCCACAGAAGTGACATTCACCTTCTTTAGCCACCCCACCTTTAGGTTTTAAAGCCTGTTTGGTTTTGGAATTGGGTTTGGCAACAGACTTAGATCCTATCTTCTTTTTGCCTTTCCAATTTCCCTTAGCATTCCCCTTTTGCACCATCATTATGGGAGCGGGTCCTGCCTTTTTCATGTTGTTCTCGGCAGTTCTTAACATGCTCAACAACTCAGTAAGGGGTTTCTCAATTTCATTCATAAGATAGTTCATAACAAATTGAGAGTAGCTGCTGTTCAAAGATTGTAAAACAAGATCAGTTTGGGCTTCCGGAGTGATTGGAAAACCCAACCTATCCAGGTACTCAATATACCCAATCATTTTCAGCACATGTGGACCAACTGGATCACGTTCACCCATCTTGCAGTGATACAACGCTTTGCTTGTATCATACCTCTCCTGTCGAGCATGCCCTTCGAACAATTTCTTGAGATGCTCGATCATCTCATAAGCATCCATTAACTCATGTTGCTTCTGAAGCTCAGCGTTCATGGTTGCTAGCATGAGACAACTAACGTCCAGAGCATCATCTTGATGCTTCTTGTAAGCATTATGCTCCGCACGTGGTGCAGTGACAGCTGGTGCTGCAGGAATGGGCCCATCAAGGACATATAGCTTACGCTCTTGTTTAAGGACAATCCTCAAGTTCCTGTGCCAGTCAAGGAAATTAATCCCACTCAGCTTGTCCTTCTCAAGGACTGATCGTAGTGAAAGACTACTTGTGTTGTTGTTGTTGTTTGCCATTGATATCTACAATTTATAAGTGCCAAAATAATAAGTCAAATTGCAGAGTTGATATTATGTAATTGATAATAGTACATTCAAAATATACCTCCCACTATTTTATTCAAATTAATAGCCCTCACCATTAATTCGGAAAGCATTTTCTATTAAATCTTTCTAGTGAGCCAAGATCCATATTTCATTATGACTTAAGTTAGCTTTGGCTAATCTCTTAAAACATAATTATTTAGGTAGACAACCCTTTGTCAATTATATCATATATAACTCCTGGATAGTTTGGTAAACAACAATTGTTTTTAGTCCATCTAATGGTACCTACCAAACTCTATGCCTCTAAGTCCACAATCCTATTGAGATAACTTAGTTAAGTCGGCCCCAATGATTTTAACAGTTTGGATATCACAATTATCCTATCGCATCTTACCTAGATAAATAGGGTACTTTGCTTTGGCAAACCTACATCTATTGATCAAGGTCTTGATGAGTGTTATTCATTGGAAGGCATCTGATTTAGACTTAATAATTTAATGAGGGAATAATTTAGATCTCACCAATTTTAATCTTATTAAGCATGCACATTATTTATCATATCATATCGCATACAAGCATAAATAAAGTGCAAAATTAAATGTGTCACAGTTATGGCCCAATCCACTGTCAATCTTTTCAAGCTAATGAAAGATTGAAGGTCAATCTAAGGTGGTAAAAGATCTTAAAATAAATAGCCTCCTTGGATCTTCCTTAAGCATGTGCCTCCTCTCCATCTTGACATCTTCATCAATTACAGATTATTACATGACATAAAGAAACCTCGAGTTACATTCGAGGGGATTTAGATGAGAAGAGAATATTACATCAGAATGTATAGAAAGGCACGACATGCAAGCCGTATTTCAAAACCAAAAACCACTAACCTATGGGTCAAAAGGCCATAACTGTGCACCATGCATATCACAATAAGCACATAACAATTTATATATAATTAAAGAAAATAATATATAACATATAGGGGACACGACCATCGTGCGCTACAACGGGGGGGTCCAAGGGGGGGTCTCCCCCCCTGGCGGTGGTCCGGCTGACCGATCAGCCGGCGGGTGGTCTCGCTGACCGGTCAGCGAGCGGGGTCGGGGGCAGCGCCCCTGGAAAAAATTTTCGAACTACAATCTGTATTGCATAATTTTTCCATAAAATCTCTGAAACAGTTTCAGAATCATACATTTTAATCCACCAAAACACCCATAATAACAAATCATATAATACCAGTTTCGATTTAATCATATTAAAACGAATAACAGTACACCCAGAATTTATCATATATTTCCAGTTTCGATTAATCATATTAAAACGATTCTTCATGTTTCTAATCCGATTAGAACAGTTATATTGTTATTCCATCGATTAAAGATACGATTAACATTATCATCATATATATTACCAGAATACACATACAACGGAATATCATATATTCAATTTCATATCGGTAAACATGCATCATCATATATCATATATATCGAATACAAGTAAAACACGTAATCTAAATTAATCGTTTCGCAAGTAGCTCTGATACCACTGTAGGGTTTCGGCACAGAAACGCACAGCGGAAATTAAAATTTTAAAGCAATTTCCGAAACCCTAAAACAGGATCCATGCGAAAAATCAATTAATTAAGAGGTTTAGAGATTATACCGATTATGAAAATGAGAGTCTGAAATCGACTGCGCCTCGAATCTCCAACGCAATACAAACCGACTGCGTCTCTACGGTATCCACACGAACGCTCCGCGAATCGTCTTACGATCTGCAGAAGAAGAAGGAATCGCGGTACTAGCCACCAAGGATGAGGATTTTCGGAACTATTTTCTCTAGTCTCTCTCTAAGAGTGGCTAGGGTTTTGTTTTGACGTAAAAACCTAAAGTCTGATATACATCATATATATAGCAGTCAGGAGGAATTAATCAAAACCTAATATTATTAAAATCCGAATTTATATATATCTTAATTAAGTCATACTTAATTAATATACCTATATATAAATTATCCTATTAATTTAAATTCGTAATTTAAAATTATATCAATCATATTGACATATTTAAATCTTTACAATTTAAATTAATTTCCTTTTAATTACGTTCTTTGTGTGTGACCCTATAGGTTATTATTACGTTGGCAATAACCTTAAAATCATATTATAAAGTTATAAACAGTGAGCGGCATCTAGTAATGCATCACTGCTACCCAAGTAATAATAAGATCGATGATTCGATGCAACCTTTTCGTGACCAATGTTTCAATGTAATTTAATCCTTTTAACCTTAATATCCTAGATTAAACTCGAGTCATGGAATGTGTCATACTCTTCATAATTTAATCTGAGTTTTCTTGATCAATGAGTAGACTATATGAAACAAATCACTATTTGAGCATGGCCATGCATTTCATAGTCCTACTCAATCAAGAGGCCTATGGATATCACCTATAAAATATAGGATGGTTAAATTCCATCTAGATCACTCATATTACTCACACGATTCATAATGAACCCAATAATCACCTTTATAGTCCACCCTATTAAAGGTGACATTTGATGATATCAAAGTACATATATTCTCGTGTAGTAATATAGCGGTTTCAGGTCGGAGGACCATTACATCATTGTCACTATGAGAATTACTAATGACACTTCGCATAATGCTCCATATAGAATTCTCATGGTGGGTCTGTCCAGTACATTGTTCTCTAACATGTACCTATGCATTGACTTAATATCTCATATATTTATGACCAATGAGATTTGGTCATCAGTCAATCCACATACTAGTCTCAATGCATCATTGTTGTCCCATCAACAATGATACTCGACTAGGGACATTTAAGAACAATGATACTAATTATAATTATATAATCTCATGTTCAAGTCACATACTTGAAACTATATAATTTGTATCACTATTCTAAGGAATTTTATTATGTTAACAATTATATTACGCAGTAATTAAAACCATAATAAAATCATTTATTTATTCAATCAACAATAATATCAAATGTTAAGCAATTACATCAAATAATTGGCCTCTAGGGCATAAACTCTAACAAGAATGTATTATTTCAAGCGAATATTGAACAAAAATAACATTCATTACGAATATTAAACGAAAATAATATTCATTACGAATATTGAACGAAATAAATATTCATTACGAATATTGAACGAAATAAAATTTCTTACGAATACGTAAAATAATATCTCTTCAAAATATGAAATAAATAGTACTCATTACCTTAGTAGGAGATTGATTACTAAAATAGTGCAGTAACAGAATACTCTTCTTCTTTCTCTCTAATTCTCTCTCTATATAATTCTCTTGTGAGTCGTAGTGAATTGGTGAGAATGAAAGAAGAAATAAGCTTCTATATATAGAAGATTTCTAGCTTAGCCCTTGCAATGTGAAGAGGCAAGTGGCTTGACGACTGGTGATGTGAAAAGAAAAGTGGTTTGATGCCTGTAATGTGAAACAACAAGTGATTTGACGCATGTAATGTGAAATGACAATTGGTCAACGCCTGTAATGTGAAACGACAATTAGTCGATGCCTATAATGTGAAACGACAATTGGTTCGACGCCTGTAATGTAAAATGACAATTGGTTCGACTTCTATAATATGAAACGACAAGTGAATTGACGTCTGGTAAAGGCAATTACTATTGGCGAAAGTGACTCTTAGATGATGACATATGGGCCCCCATAGAATAAACCAAACTTACCACAAACGTCTCATAACAAACTTCTTATTTATATCAAAGATTGAATAAATATTACCACTAATCATTTGATCTTCAATCAACACATTTTTAATCTTCCAACAATTATTCATTATTAATATTATAACTCACAATATTTAACAACCAGATTATTCCCAGGAAGGAGGGGACTTTTCTATAAGGATTTCTTCCTATTGACGCGTAATTAGGTGACCAAACTTCTCCTCGATAGAACTTTCTAGACATCGTCAATATTGCAAATAATAATATGAATTACTTTATCGTCTCAATTATTGATTTAATAATATAAAATATTATATAGATGATATTGTGACAATAATTGAATCAATAATATGAGATACTATGCAGCAATTACTGTAGCAATAATTGAGTATAACTGAGTGGCTTCTTACGTAAACATCAATAATCAATACCGTGTGCTACTATGCAACCACGCGTATTACTGTACTTTTACCACCGGGTATTTCAACAGTTAACGGTAAAACTTTCGCCGTTATTTTATAAAAAATATTTTTGTCGTTTTCTCAATCCGATAATAATTCTGCTGTGGGGTCCACCAATGATTGTGACGTCGTATGAATATTCCCTGTTAAAACGAATATTCCCCGACCAATCGAATATAATATAACAACTTGCGTACTTTGTAAAATTTATAAATATTACCCACAACTATAACAATATATCAAATTTACTCCATAATATTCAAAAATGATATTTATAAAAAATTCATCTTTATTCATAAAAGTTGGGGTCTTACAACCTCCCCTTCTTATGAAATTTCTCCCTCGAAATTAGGATACGTACCTGGTATGTCGAAGAGGTAAGGATACCTTGATTTTATTTCAGATTCTAACTCCCAGGTCATTTCCTCAATATAGTGATTTCTCCACAAAACTTTAACTTGAGGTATAACCTTGGAGCGTAAAATATGATCCTTCTTATCTAAGATTTTAACAGGAACCTCTTAATACGTTAAATCTTCCGCTCTTTCATCCAGTTCTAACTCAATAATGTGGTTCGGGTCTTTCACATATTTACGTAACATAGATATGTGAAAAACGTTATAAACACGAGACATACTTGGCGGTAAGGCGAGTCTATAGGCCACAGTTCCTACTCGTTCGAGGATTAAAAATGGGCCATTGAATCGAGGATTGAGCTTTTCTCTCTTTTCAAATCTCGTAACTCCTTTTCATGGAGCAACACGTAACAACACATGTTTTCCAATATTGAATTCTACGTCCTTTCGATGAAGATCAGCATAACTCTTTTGTCGATCTCGTGAGATTTTTATACGTTGTCGGATCGTTTGAATTTTTTCTGCAGTCATACGTACCAACTCCGGTCCTAACAACGTTGCTTCACCCACCTGATCCCAGCATACTGGAGAACGACACTTTCTTCCATACAACGCCTTGAATGGAGCCAAGCCAATACTTGCTTGATAATTGTTGTTGTAGGAAAACTCTACCAATGGTAAGAACTTATCCCAACTTCCCTTGAAGTTAAGGACACAGAGTCTTAATAGATCTTCAAGAGTTTGAATAGTCCTCTCTGACTGTCCGTCCGTTTGAGGATGATAAGCCGAACTAAATCGTAAATTCGTGCTCATAGCTTTTTGAAAACTAACCCAAAATATTAAAGTGAATCTTGGGTCTCGATCAGAAACTATGGATACTGGCATACCATGCAATCTTACAATCTCGTTTATATACATACGAGAAAGACATTCAAGTGTATAAGTTTCTCGTATCGATAACAAATGAGCCGACTTGGTCAATCTATCAACAATGACCCAAATCGCATCTATGCCTTAAGAAATCTTGGGAAGACCGGTAACGAAATCCATGGTAATGTGCTCCCACTTCTATTCTGAAATTTCAAGTGGTTGCAATGGATCTTTTGGTACTTGATGCTCCGCCTTGACTCGTTGACAAGTTAGACACCTTGAGATAAACTCTGCGATCTCTCTCTCCAGACTGCTCCACCAAAATGTATGTCGAAGATTATGATACATTTTGGTACTCCCAAGATGGATTGCAAATGGTGTGTTGTGCACCTCCATCATGATTTTATACTTTAAATCAGGGTCGTTAGGAACACAAAGTCTGGAGTTGACTCGAAGTATTCCTTCTTCATCGATTCCTTCTTTCAGCATAGCACCTTCTTGCACTTTCTTCCTCATACGTATCAGGTCCAGGTCTGTAGCTTGAGCAGCTTTAACTTTATCGATTAAAGTCAGTTCTACTCATATATTCGCTATCATCACATGGGTCCCTGGAGTCTTTAACTCTATCTCCATCCTTTGCAAGTCATATAAAATGGGCCTCTGTGTTGACAATATCGCACTCGTACCCGCATATGATCTTCTACTCAATACGTCATCTACTACGTTCGCTTTACCAGGATGGTATTGAATGGTATGATCATAATCTTTTAACAGTTCAAGCCAACGTCATTGTCGCATGCTGAGTTCCTTTTGGGTGAAGAAATATTTGAGGCTTTTATGATCCGTAAAGATCTCCACCTTCTCCCCATACAGGTAATGCCTCCAGATTTTTAATGTGAAAACGACATCTACCAACTCTAGATTGTGAGTAGGATAATTCCTCTCATATTCTTTGAGTTGTCGTGAGGTATAGGCTATGACTTTGTTATGTTGCATGAGAACACATCCTAAACCTCTACTTGAAGCATCACTGTAGATGATATATCCCTCTGAACAAGATGGTATTGTCAAAACAGGAGCTGAAATAAGTCTTCTCTTGAGTTCTTAAAAACTCTTCTCACATTCTACGCTCCAACCGAATTTTGTATCTTTTCGAGTCAGCTGAGTTAATTGAGTAGCGATTCGAGAAAACCCTTCTACGAATCTCCGATAATAACTAGCTAAGCCGAGAAAGCTACGTACGTCGGTCACTGATTTAAGTTGCTCCCAGCTTTGAATAGCTTCAATCTTTGCCGGGTCAACTGATATTCCATGACTTGATACTACGTGCCCAAGGAATGCTACTTCCTTAAGCCAGAACTCGTAATTCGTCAACTTGGCATAAAGCTTATTTTCACGAAGCTTTTGGAGTATCAGTCTCAAGTGTTGCTCATGATCTTCACGGCTTTTGAAATATATGAGGACGTCATCAATAAAGACGACCACAAAGTGATCCAAATATTCCTTGAATACTCGGTTCATCATATCCATAAAGGCAGCAGGAGCATTAGTCAATCTAAAAGACATGACTAGGAATTCATAATGTCCGTATCTAGTTCTGGAAGCCGTCTTTGGAATGTCATCGGTTCTAATCTTTAACTGATGATACCCGAAACGAAGATCGATCTTTGAAAAGAATTTGGTACTTGCAACTGGTCAAACAGGTCATCAATACATGGAAATGGGTACCTATTCTTGATGGTGTCATGATTCAACTCCCGATAATCAATACAAAGTCTCATAGTCCCATCTTTCTTCTACACGAATAGAACAGGAGCACCCCAAGGAGACGTACTAGGACGAATGAAATCGATGTCTAATAATTCCTGCAATTGGGTCTTCAACTCCTGAAGTTCAATAGGAGCCATTCGATATGGAGCTTTGGAAATGAGTTTTGTACCAGGTTCAAGGTCGATACAAAATTCAATTTCTCGCTCTGGGGTAGGCCAGGAAGTTCTTCAGGGAATACGTCAGGAAATTTATTAACCATAGAAATATCATTCAAAATTAACGTATTTTTGTTTAAATATGTGACATGAGCTAAGAAAGCTTGACATCCGTTTTTCAATACATGAATAGCTTTATGGCTTGAGATGACAGCGATTGATTTTAATGGTTTGGTTGCTTAAATTCGCATAATAGGTTGGTTAGGAATATGAAAGCTAACAACCTTACGAAAATAATCAATTTTTACATGATGAGTAGTTAACCAATCAATCCCTAGAATTACGTCAAATGCAAGTATTTTTAATGAAATAAGATCGACAGGTAATGTGAGGGTACCGATTTGAACCAAACAATACTTATAAACAGTGGATGTAATGAAGGTTTCTCCCAACGGAGTTTCAACAGATAAGTCAAAGTCTAATTTCTCCAGAGTCAAATTTAAACGTTGAGTGCAAGTAGGAGAAATAAAAGAATGGGTAGAACCGGTATCAAATAAGGTATAGACTTCGCTAGAGTTTATGACAAGCTTACCCGTGATGACCTCGTTTGGGTTCCTTGCTTTCTGGGAGGTAACGACAAACGCTCTCCCTTGAACTACCGGTTTTGACTTTTCTGCGACGGCCTTTGGTGCCTCTATCCCAGCTGGACTTACCTTCGGTGCACAAAAAAATCGGGCTAGGTGACCTTTTCTTCCATAATTATAACACACTTTGGATTGTATCACGCAGTTTGAACTGATGTGTCCCTCCCCTCCGTATTTAAAGCATATGATAGGTGGTCGTTCTCCTTCCTTAACAACGGGTGCTGGTGCTGACATCTTTCTATCATTGTTGAATCTCCTCTTCTTGAAATGTCCACTTTTATATTCTTGGCAATGATTACCACCGAAGTGGTTACCATTTCAGGCATGTTGATACCCTCCACGTTTATTATCGCCGCTTCGATGACTGCTACCACTAGTATTATAATTTTGTCGGTTGCTTTCTCTTGGTTGGGTTGACTCGTTATCGTGCTCCAATAACTGAGCCCTATTTACAACATCTGAATACAAACACAGTTTATGAAAAATTAGATATTGACGTATCTCAGGTTTTAAACATCTTAGAAACATCCGTATCATTCTCTCCTCATTATCAACCAAGTGGGACACAAATCGGGATAACTCGGCAAACTTAGCTTCGTACTGCGACATGGTCATATTGTTCTGCTCCAGCTTGATGAACTCTACCTCCTTCATGTGACGAATACTTTCAGGAAAGTACTTGTCATTGAACAGTTCTTGAAACTTCTCCCAAGACATCTTCAGTGCGGCAGGTTGAGTACGCTTTACAGATTCCCACCAGTAATCTGCTTCTGCCCGCAACATAAAGGCAGCAAAGGGAACCTTGTGCTCCTCGGAGCATCCCAAGACATCAAATATCTTGTTAATTTGCTTTATCCACGTCTCCGCCTTAAGTGATTTTGGCCCTCCAAAAAACTCTTGTGGTCCTAGCTCCTTAAACTGTTTAACAGTGACCGTTTGAGAGTTACCAGTGTTTCCACCTGTATTTCGAACAGGAGTCTCTCTTGCCTGATGTTGCATGAATTATAGAAACCCTCTGAACATTCCATCGTTCATCATTTGGTCAGTGTTGTTGTTTGCATAAGGATTGTTGCCTTCCTGATGTACATTATCCTGATTGTTGATCTTTGGAGACTAAACGGTCTCCTGTGCTCCATTGCTATTCTCAACATTCTCAGATGTCAGTTTCAAATACTGCCACAAAATAAGGGTTAATTGACATGTCACATATTATCCCTATACTATGACCGACCAATTAAATACCAAATAAACTTAGGAAGGTCATACTAGCGAAGGAATTCCCCGTCTCTCCCCTCCTAGTTCTTGTCTCACATCTCAGCCAGGGATCATATCCCTAAGCTTTGATACCAACTGTGACGCCCCCAAAATAGGTATAAATCACCCATCTTGAGTCGCCAAATATATGGTACAAAATTCAAATATAACTTAATAATACAACTATCGTGTAAAATACGACAAAACATAAACTGAGAGTTTTACAACGAATATTATCTTCTAGACAGTATTCAACTCAAATGGAGTCCTCAATACAATTATTATCACACTATTTCATAGAATAGTGGGGACTACTATTGCTATCATCTGGACCGTCACTCCGTTCCCCGACTAGTCCCGGCTACGTTCTCATTTCCTGAAGAGGACAATGAAAGCAAAAGGGTGAGCTCAACTAGCTAAGTAAGAAATATTATGACTAAGATAATGCAGAATAATTTATCGTTAGCCTTCAACAGTGTTAAACTGATAAAATATAAAAAATATCAAGTTTAACTGCAGTGGAACAAGCAATCCTTTAGAATAGTCAAGTGGAGCATAAAATCTACTATCTTTTATGATTCAAAAGATTTTTCATCACTTTTATCGCTGAGACTCAACTTAATAAATAATACACATCATCGAACCACCCCTGCATTATGGCCAAGGATATTCTTTAGTATCACGACCACAAATTATTCATGCATTACAGACCAAGGATATTCGTGTATTCTGTTAGGTTTGTAATATTTTTGACACAATCAAATTGCACAAAATAAGCAAAAACGTGGAAAATCAGAGTTTTAAAAAATTTACAAACCATATACCCTGATCACCCTTTATGCACAATTATTAATTAAATGAAAATATGAAGAACAAGAATCTTACCCTTGAAGATTCGAGCTTCCTCAGGTACAAGTTCACCTCCAATCTTTTTCGCGTTCAACTTGAATCCACCGGGTTTGGTTCCTTCCTTTGATCAACGTTAGCCACCCAAGTGTTTGGCCTCTGGAGGTGATCCACCAAGGAAGAAGAAATATTCAAGAAGAAGGGTAGTTGGCTAAACCCTAGTTTTCCATCTCTATAGAAAAAGAGCGTACTCTCCAACAATTAGAATCACGTCTGTTGTGAAAAAGTCAACAACGACTCTACACACATAATAAGATTCCTCTTATTTATAGATGTAGGCAACCCTCCTTAACAGTTAAGGAATTAGATTTTATTTTAATTAATTAAACTTCTTTAATTAATTAGGCTCCCAATCGTATTAGGAATAATTAATTAAACTCTTTTAATTAATTAGCTACCTAATCTTATTAGGATATATGAGAGTACTTTTATTAATTAATTCTCAAACTCCTTTAGGAATTAAATAATAATAATAGTAATAATAATAATAAGACTCCTCTTATTAATTTATATTTAATATTTCTAAAATATTAAATAATAAATATTAAGCTATTTAATTTATTCTATCACTATAGATTAAATTAAATATAGTTAACTTATTATTACGATTATGCTATTAACTTCTTAAATAATTATTCTTCCTTTTATGGTGTGACCCTTTAGGTTCTCCATATTAAACCGGTTGTGAATAAATCAATTAGAACAATTCTAATCTTATTTAAATAAATAAATTAAACTATTAATTTATTTAAATAAATAATATTTATTCTACAATAGGGATAAGCCTCCCTAGCGATCAACGACTTTTCATATAATATATATTTCAACATTAATCATAAAAGAACCTTTGAGTAAATAGTTACCGTACAATTCAATCCTTCCACCATACAATGTCCTAATTAAATATAAGACATGGAATTACTGTCAAGTCTTATTTTAATTAATTATATGTATTTCGATTCTTAAATGCACAACTCCAAATAATATAAATTAGAAATTTCTTTTTAATTTCATTCTGCCTTGGCCAAGGACTATTGGGTTGTCATTTATCAAATCACATAAGATATTTTTCTTCTTTTACTAGAAGTGGTAGATTCTTTATTTATCATACATTATCTCCATGTACAATTTATTATACCCAAGCATATCCTTTGATATACCCTAAGGGTCTTAAAGAATAAGTCAAAGTATAACTCATCAAACAAGATACTATGATGATCTCAAGTCCAATGATCACTTGTACTACTATCACTACAGGAATTCCTATTGACAGGCAAGTAAAACTCCATTAGGTATTCCTTACCGAGCCACGTTCAGTGAACTTATTCTCTAATAAGCACCTACATACTTGCTTTAGTGTCTCCACACAAATGATAATGAGATCAATCATCCTCATCCAATGAGCAAGCAACGTATGTACCAATCTATCCAGATTCACTAATCCCCAATTTAGTAATCCAATGACTGGGAACTATTTTAGTTTTAAGCTTTCTAAGAATTTAGATCTCATTAGAATGATTATCATCATTATTCTAAAAGCATTGCTTAAAACTATGGGTTTATCACATATTATAAAGCAGCATCATGTAGATAATTAAAAGCCTTTAATAAATCAATACTTTTTATTAATAAATGAATAAGATTGTTACAAAGTATATGCTTTATCATCAAACATGATTGGCTTGTGTGCATACTACTTTCAATCTCCCACTTGCACTAAAGTCAATCGTCATAGTATCTCATACTCTTCTTCTCTAAGTGACGATTATCCTGCTATTGGATAAGCTTTAGTAAATGGATACGTAATATTGTTCTTGAGAGTCCACTATCTTTATAGTGATTTTCCATCTTTCAATGATTCTTATAATCAAGTGAAAGTGCCACAACACATGTTTAGATCCAAGATGAGACTTAGGAACTATTCCTAGTTCTGTAATGAACTTTTCATCCAAACAATTAACTTGCAGCTTTATTTACAGCTATATACTTTGTCTTTATCACTAAACCAGCAACTCTTTGCTGTTTGGAACCTTTCCAGTTCACTAGACCACTGTTCAAGGTAACGCTTTACCTTAAAGTGGATTTTCTATCGTCTTGGTCTGTCTAAAAAACTTGAGTTTATTAAGCCCTCTAGTTTTAATTTAGACCCACCATGGATATGATCACATCCTTAGTGTCAGTTAAGTACTTTAAGATATTTTTCACTGACTTATAGTGAACTTCTCTAGAATATGACTGATCAACATCAGGTCTCATACATTTTATTGCATGCATGATAGTTACTCGTGCGATTTCTCTTTTATGAGTATATGGGGACTATTATGAGAGATACACTCCATGACTCATCAACATGAGGCATCTCTTGGAGTTTGCCATGCTAGACGACTTTAGCATCAAATGAATATACGTTCCTTGGGTTATGTCGAGCATCCTCTCAAATCTATCTATATAGATTTGTATCCCCAATTAAGATACTCTTCCCAAATCATTCATGAAAGAATGTTTAGACAACTTTATCTTTACTGATTGTAGAATTAATATGTCATTCCTTATCCATAATATATCAACATATAATATTAGGAATGTCACAGCGCTCCCACTAATCCTTTTGTACACACTAGAACTCTTACCTCATCGTATGTAACTGGATCATCATCTTCTATGATGTGTACCTCATCATCATTATTCTATGATGAATCCATACCTCCTAGGTATATTCGGTACTATTCCAGATTTACGATTCGGTTGTGGTACAATAGGTCTATCTACAGGTTTCTCTTATTTGACTTGTAGTGTTTTGTGGTTCTTGAACTCTTCAAGATCTATTATCCTCCCACTAGCCCCTTCAATGATAAACACATTTATCTTAAAAGGCAGTGTGTTTCACAACAAACACCTTTTGCTAATTAGGATTATAGAACATATGCCCTAAACTTACTTTAGAATGCCCCACAAATATGTACTTGTCAAATGTTGTCCCAAGCTTATCTTTTGAAACCTTTTCACATAAGTTAGACAACCCCTTATCTTAACATACTTAAGATTAGGAATCCTCCCTATCCATAACTTTTATGGAGTCTTTGAGCCGAATTTTGAGGTTACCTTTTGTAGATATGCAGCCATTTCTAAGACATTACCCTAGAAGGATACTGGAATGTCGGTAAAATTATTATAGATCGCACTATATCCAACAAGGTACAATTTTTCTATTTAGATACATTAATCAATTATTACGTATCAGGAGGCGTCCATTGTGAGAAAACAATTTGAGATGATTTAAAAACTCATTGCACAAGTATTCCTTCATTGATCTGATCAAAGAATCGTAATACTTTGCCAATTTGTTTCACTTATGAATTCTTTGAACCATTCAAATAATTCATACTTGTATTTCATCAAATACAAACATTCAACTCTTTGAATGATCATCTCCTTTCCTTATACTAGTTTGTTCAATTTGCAAAATAAATTTTCACCTAAGTCAAGTATACAAAATCTATTAAGTAATATTCTAGTTCTATACAAAACATTGTTATTATAAATAGAACAATAATTGTTCTTAAATATAATACAAAAGATTTTATTGTCCAATAACAAAATGGAAATAATGTTTCCAATGAGAACTGAAATACAATAACGACTTATTGACTTAATAGACTTGCCCGTAGGTAATGTTAGACAATAAGTTCCTATGGCTAATGTAGCAACCTTTGCTTCATTTCCGACATAGGACTACTTATCTTTGTTTAGCTTTCTACTTCTGCTTGGCCCCTTCATAAATCTATATTTATGATAACCAAAGTCGGTATCCAATACCCAAGTAGAACCTTTACTTAAAGAAAAATTTATTTTAAATCATAAACAAAATTGTATTTGTAATCGAAACTTCACTAAGCTTCTTCTGGTTAGCCTCTGCAAGATGCTTCTCACAGTTTCTTTTCCAGTGTTCTGTCTTATTGCAGTGGAAGCAAACTCCTTTACTATCCGTATCAGTTTTATTTTTATTATCCTTTGTTTTTGCCTTTTCTATTTACCTTCTTAGAATCGTTCTTCTTTTCAGAAGATCCTTTTGCCCCTACCAGTAAGACATAGTCTTTCTTGGTTGAAAAGTGACTCTCAACATTTTTCAACATGTTAAGCAAATCAGCGAGGCTGATATCTAGCTTGTTCATATGAAAAATTCATAACAATTATGAAAGAAGTCCGGGAGTGAGTTCAAGATCAAATCTTGGCTCAACTCTCCATCCATGACAAAACTTGTTATCCTAATTGTTCAATCAAACAGATCGTGTTAAGGACTTTTGTCTTTACTATAATGTCATCGGTCATTCTAGATAGGAAGAGCTCCTTAGATATCTGACATCTATCAGTCCTAATTTTCCCACCATCAACTACTTGATGTGCAGAAATATAGTAGGAGCATCCATAGTTTCATGATGACGCTGAATCACATTACTCATGGATGTAAGCATGATGCACTGAGCCAACTGTGCATCATCTTGCCACTTTCTAAAAGTAACAATCTCTTCCTCAGAGGCATTGTCTGCAACCATTGCAGGGATAGACGTATTAAGGACATAAGATAGCTTTTCAGCCATGAGAACTATTCTCAAATTCCTTAACCAATCCATTTAATTCGGTCTGGTTAAATAGCATGTAATATGCTTCACAATGATAGTAATTTAGACATTGAAAAATTCTGTAATGAATTTGTAATTAACAACATTTTAGCATACATTCTTTTATTAATTACCAAAATAAATTAGGTCTTGTTTTAAACTGGTATCTCTCACTATTTTTATCAACCTATATTATCCTCACTTATATAGTTCGGCAAAATCTAATTAAAGATTTGCTAGTGAGAATAAGGATCCCATTTCAAATGATTTCAAATGTATATAACATTGTGGTGACACAACAAATTATATATAAATAAATAGGTAGACAACTCTTGTCAATTACATCAACTATGCAACTCCTTGTATTTTGCCTCTTAGATTATTTTGATCAAGTGGTGGCACATCTGAATCAAAATTATCCAAGTTAAGTCCAACCTAACACTCCATATATTCAAAAAAGAAAAATATTGTCTTTGTGGTGACACAACAAAACAACATTGTTCAATTTTCTTTATAAGCATCAAATGTGATAAAATTAACATCTCAAAGAATTAAGATAAGTATTGTGGTGACACAACAAATTTATAATAATTAATTGATACTCTATTATTTTTATCATGCAAGAAGGCGACGTTTGATATTCCAAATATCTTTGAACGCTTAGGACTTAATATAAAAATTTGAGGGGTTTCATGTAATTAATTTGTCTCATCTTGTTTAGCGCGCATACACATATATATATAAAATATGCGTTATATTAATGAACATGCGAAGCATGTTTGCATAATGTATAATATATATAGTATAAGCATGCACATATAGAATACTATATTCTACCTGAATTGATTATGGACTTTTATTTTAGTTTGGTTCACTAGAGCCACTAAGTGAACCAAAAAGTCAAACCCTAGGGGTGCAATAATTAATATTTAAATATAACTATTACATTTAGACTTGGGCTCCATTATAAATGGGTCTTCAAGCACTCCTTGCTCCTTGATCTCCAATTCTTCAAAATTAATTCTAACTATTCCTATTACAAAACTATTTAAAATAAATAGAAACTTTGATCAGCAGTTAAGGGGATGTACATATGAGGACGATAGAATTTACATTAAGAAAAAATTAGAGAAGACGAGATACGCAGACCACATTTAATAAAACTCATACATTCATGCATCCAACTAAAATAAAATCCAATCATATTGGTCAATAGTTCATAATCAATCCAATTTATTATCATACACATCACCATATGCATCAATAAATAACATTCATCTCATGAATAATAAACATTCAATATAAACATTGATATCATTAATGGGCAAATTTAGTTAGTATAAAATCTATTTTTGAATTAAAATAAACTTCTTTATTTTTAGTCCAAATTTAAATCAAAATAAAACCCTTTTTATTTTAATTTATCCAATTTGGAATAAAATAAATTATTTTATTTTAATCAAAATCTTTAATCAAAATAAACTCATTTATTACAATTAATTATGGAATCCAATTCCAAATAAAAAAAATAACTCCTTCATTTTGAATAATATGAAATCTTATTTCATATCTAAATAAACTCCTTTATTTAAGGAAACAAGGATTCTTTTTCCTATTCACAAATAAACTCTTTTTTTTTTTGAATAATATGAAATCTTATTTCATATCTAAATAAACTCATTTATTTAAAGAAATACGGATTCTCTTTCTTATTCACAAATAAACTCTTTTATTTTGAATAACATGAAATCTTATTTCATATCTAAATAAACTCCTTTATTTAAGAAAATATGAAATCCAATTTCAACTCCAATTAGTTATCATGGAATCCAATTTTAACTTTAATTAGTTAGCATGAAATTCAATTTTAAGATTAAAATAAACTTTTTTTTTAATATTAAAATAAACCTTTTATTTTAAGATAAAAATAAACTTTTATTTTAATTATAAAATCATTAAGAATATTATATATATATATATATATATATATATATATATATATATATATAATTGAAAGTAGTATGCACACAAGCCAATCATGTTTGATGATAAAGCATATACTTTGTAACAATCTTATTCATTTATTAATAAAAAGTATTGATTTATTAAAGGTTTTTAATTATCTACATGATGCTGCTTTATAATATGTGATAAACCCATTGTTTTAAGCAATGCTTTTAGAATAATGATGATGATCATTCTAATGATATCTAAATTCTTAGAAAGCTTAAAACTAAAATATTTCCAAATCGTTGGATTACTAAATCGGGGATTAGTGAATCTGGATAGATTAGTACATACGTTGCTTTCTCATTGGATGAGGATGATTGATCTCATGATCATTTGTGTGGAGACACTAAAGCAAGTATGTAGGTGCTTATTAGAGAATAAGTTCGCTGAACGTGGCTCGCTAAGAAATACCTAATGGAGTTTTACTTACTTGTCAATAGGAGTTCGTGTAGTGATAGTAGTACAAGTGATCATTGGACTTGAGATCATCATAGTATCTTGTGTTTGATGAGTTATAATTTGACTTATTCCTTAAGACCCTTAGGGTATATCAAAGGGTATGCTTGGGTATAATAAATTATACATGGAGATAATATATGATAAATAAAGAATCTACCACTTCTAGTAAAAGAAGAGAAATATCTTATGTGATTCGATAAATGACAACCTAGTAGTCCTTGGCCAAGACATAATGAAATTAGAAAAGAGTTTCTAATTTATATTATTTGGAGTTGTGCATTTAAGAGTTAAAATACATATAATTAATTAAAATAAGACTTGACAGTAATTCCATCTCTTATATTTAATTGGGATATTGTATGGTGGAATTATTGAATTGCACGGTAACTATTTACTCAAAGGTTCTTTTATGATTAATGTTGAAATCTATATTATCTGAAAAGTCGTTGATCGCTAGTGAGGCTTATCCCTATTGTAGAATAAATATTATTTATTTAAATAAATTAATAGTTTAATTTATTTATTTAAATAAGATTAGTATTTTTCTAATTGATTTATTCACAACCGGTTTAATATGGAGAACCTAAAGGGTCACACCATAAAAGGAAGAATAATTATTTAAGAAGTTAATGGCATAATCGTAATAATAAGTTAAGTATATTTAATTTAATCTATGGTGATAGAATAAATTAAATAGCTTAATATTTATTATTTAATATTTTAGAAATATTAAATATAAATTAATAAGAGGAGTCTTATTATTATTATTACTATTATTATTATTAAATTTCTAAAGGAGTTTAGAAATTAATTAATAAAAGTACTCTCATATATCCTAATAAGATTAGGTGGCCAATTAATTAAAAGAGTTTAATTAATTATTCATAATAAGATTGGGAGCCTAATTAATTAAAGAAGTTTAATTAATTAAAATAAAATATAATTCCTTAACTGTTAAGGTGGGTTGCCTACATCTATAAATAAGAGGAGTCTTATTATGGGTGTAAAGTCGTTGTTGACTTTTTCACAACAGACGTGATTCCAATTGTTGGAGAGTACGCTCTTTTTCTATAGATATAGAAAACTAGGGTTTAGCTAACCACCATTCTTCTTGAATATTTATTCTTCCTTGGTGGATCACCTCTAGAGGCCAAACACTTGGGTGGCTAACGTTGATCAAAGGAAGGAACCAAACCCGATGGATTCAAGTTGAATGCGAAAAAGATTGGAGGTGAACTTGTACCTGAGGAAGCTCGAATCTTCAAGGGTATGATTCTTGTTCTTCATATTTTCGTTTAATTAATAATTGTGCATAAAGGGTGATCCGGGTATATGGTTTGTAAAATTTTTAAAACTCTGATTTTCCACGTTTTCGCTTATTTTGTATAATTTGATTGTGTTCAAGAATATTAGAAACCTAACAGTGGTATCAAAGTTAAATCCTTATGTGAATTATTAATTATTTTAATTTGATATGTATATTGATATGTGTTTAGAACAATTTAATTGGGCATAATTTGTTGTATAAAATTAAAAAGAAAAAGAAAAAAAAAGGGGGCCAAAATCAATTTGCAAAGTCTGTTGGAAATAAATTTCGGTAAATTTTTGGAAATTTCGTGGAAGCATGTTAAGGTTATAATCATGTGATCTGTACTTCTCTTTTTATATATATAATATGTGACCCATGATTACCGTATATATATAATGTGCAGAATGATTAATGATACTTTAGTTAATATCATATAAAATATGATATATATGCTTCAGGCTATAAGGTTACATCATATTCATCAATGGTCATGATCATACCAATAATTGTCCATTAATGTACTACGGGCTAATGAAGACTTTTACCACATCATTTGTAACATTACGGTCATGATCATACCAAAAAATCACTGGTCATAATCATACCAAGTCCATATATGCACTACAGGCCACAGATGACTTTCAACATAATATAAATATGAGGATAATGACAATGATATAAGAATTCAATAAAACAAGTTCAAGGATAAATTTTTAAAGATTTATAATTTAATTTATCCAGAAATCTATAATGTCCAAATTGTCAACATGATACTGCTTTGTGGAGTAAAATTCAAGAATAATATTTTCATGAAAAGATACTGGATGAAGCGTAAATATCAAGGATATTCTACTAATTTTATTGAGTTTAGAAGCCAAAACTTTAACAAAACGAGTATAGAATTCAAAATCTGAAACGAAATAATATTACTTACATACTACAAAGTATGGAAGAAAATATTATTTCAAGCGAATATTGAACAAAAATAACATTCATTACAAATATTAAACGAAAATAATATTCATTACGAATATTGAACGAAATAACTATTCATTACGAATATTGAACGAAATAAAATTTCTTGCGAATACGAAAAATAATATCTCTTCAGAATACGAAATAAATAATACCCCTTATCTTAGTAGGAGATTGATTACTGAAATAGTGCAGTAACATAATATTCTTCTTCTTTCTCTCTGATTCTCTCTCTATATAATTCTCTTGTGAGTTGTAGTGAATTGGTGAGAATGAAAGAAGAAATAAGCTTCTATTTATAAAAGATTTCTAGCTTAGCCCTTGCAATGTGAAGATGCAAGTGGCTTGACGAGTGGTGATGTGAAAAGAAAAGTGGTTTGATGCTTGTAATGTGAAACAACAAGTGGTTTGACGCCTGTAATGTGAAACGACAATTGGTCGACGCCTGTAATGTGAAACGACAATTGGTCGATGCCTGTAATGTGAAACGACAATTGGTTCGACGCCTGTAATGTGAAACGACAATTGGTTCGACGCCTGTAATATGAAACGACAAGTGGTTTGACGTTTGGTAAAGGTAATTACTATTGGCGAAAGTGACTCTTAGATGATGACATATGATCCCCCATAGAATACACCAAACTTACCACAAATGTCTCATAACAGACTTCTTATTTATAACAAAGATTGAATAAATATTACCACAAATCATTTTATCTTCAATCAACACATTTTTAATCTTCCAACAATTATTCATCATTAATATTATAACTCACAATATTTAACAATCAGATTATTCCCAGGAAAGAGGGGGCTTTTCGATAAGAATTTCTCCCTATTGGCACGCAATAAAGTGACCAAACCTCTCGTCGAAAGAACTTTCTAGACATCGTCATTATTGCAAATAATAATATGAATAACTTTGTCGTCTCAATTATTGATTTAATAATATAAAATATTATGCAGATGACGCTGTGACAATAATTAAATCAATAATATGAGATACTATGCAGCAATTACTGTAGCAATAATTGAGTATAACTGAGTGGCTTCTTACGTAAGCATCAATAATCAATACCGTGTACTACTATGCAACCACGCGTATTACTGTACTTTTACCATAGAGTATTTTAACAGTTAATGGTAAAACTTTCACCGTAATTTTATAAAAAATATTTTTGTCGTTTTCTCAATCTGACAATAATTCTGTTGTGGGGTCCACCAATGATTGTGCTGTTGTATGAATATTCCCTGTTAAAATGAATATTCCCCGACCATTCGAATATAATATAACAACTTGCGTACTTTGTAAAATTTATAAATATTACCCACAACTATAACATTATATCAAATTCACTCCATAATATTCAAAAATGATATTTATACAAAATTTATCTTTATTCATAAAAGTTGGGATCTTACACCCCACCCCTGTTGGTGGCCTCTTCCTTGAGATCATGGTCTGGGAGTTTATCTTCCCTGGATCAGGCGACAGTTAATCATTTGATCTGTTGTTGAGCCACTCGCTGAATCTCCAGACATTTCAGGTTCCACTGGGCTTTATAGAGGGCATGCTTGAGCATTGGATACCAGATAGACAGGTGTTCAGATTTGATACCCATTAGTTGACTCCTACATTAGAGGAGCACGAGCGTCTTACAAAATTGCCTTTAGATACGTCTTTGCGCTAGGATAGTTGTCGGTGATATGAGCCGACAGTTTATGACCTTGCCCTAAATGAGATTACCTCGGGGCATGTGGTTTCCATGAGTTTCTTGATTGATAGATTTGGGTCGTTGGACAGCTATCTGCAATACTCTGGGGACTTCACCATTTTTGAGGGTGATTGCCATGTCGCCTGTGTAGATATCTTCTTGATGTGCATAGTGGCCTACATGGACCATTTGGATATCGGTGTGATCATGGTAGTCTGTGCTCTCCGGGAGGGTCATACCATCTTACCGATGATTTTGGCAGAGACCTTGAGGTCGGCCATGTTTTGCCATACCTATTCAGTGGGGGTTTTCATAGGCAGTGCGGTCTTGTTGTACGTGTGGTTTATGACACACTTGAGACCGATTGACACTTTCAGACGTTATGGGTATTATTTTTCCCATGAGATAGCCATGTCATATTCTTTTTAGTTAGCTGAGTGTACAGACACATCATGGTTGACTTTCTTGTCAGGGATTAAGGACCCGTTTGATATTTTGCCATGTTCAGAGCTCAGCTCTCCCTATAGCTTTATCACTCATGCAGTAGGCATGGATTATCTTCCCCTGGCCGATTTGAGGGGTGTGACCACATATCATATCCACTGGCTGTTATGGCACAATTTGACCATTTTTAGGATATGCATCCCTTTGACGGGGTAGTGGGTCAGCGATTGTCATCTTGGCTTTTGTCAACAGAGGATTTGTCCAGGATTTATGACTGTTGAACTTGTCAAGAGAGGGATAACTTTTCGACTAGCCATCCATGTCATTCTCTAGAATATTCTGCATGGTTGAAGGTAGAGATTGCATCGGCTAGGGTCGTATCATCAGAGCCGGGTATTGATTCTGATGATGGGGAGCCTATGGAGTACCCTGATTCTCCCATCGAGGATGAGCTATTTACTGGTTCATTCCCCCAGTATTCCCACTGTTGTGGCTCCACATTCTGTAGAGTATTTAGAGTAGTGGTTACATCTAATGACATTTGAGAGGGATCAGGCTAGGGCCTTAATGTTGATAGCTCTTTCTAATAGAAATTCTGCTCTTATTGGGAGAGATGATACTCTAGTTCGCAGGGATACCGTTGTTGTTGAGCAGGATGAGGCTCGATCATCTAGAGATGCAGCAGTTGTTGAGCGGGATGAGGCTCTAACTACCCAAGACGCTGCCACTACAAATAGTAATGCACTTAGATCTTATACTACTGACATTGTTGCAGAGATGAGTATGGTAGCACCATGCAAATGGCCGTAGATCTCCTAGATCATGTGGACATGCTGGGGTAAGAGTTCATAGATTTACCTCCAACTACTAAGAGGGATGCCATGTTGGACTTTATGGCTCGCTTATCCATGGGTTTGTAGATTAGCTTCGATTTTCCTACATAGACTAGGTTAGCCATTTTTGTCATGTAAATGACACATTCTATATATTGAACAATATTATATGGCAAGAAAATATGTTTTGATTCACTTCCCTTTTAGATATGCTTTGTTACTTGCTTGATAGTTGCCTTTTCTCCAGGACTTGTAATCTCGATGTATTCTGAACTCCTCCTTAGTGGATGGACATTGAGATGTCTCTGGATCTTTCACAATGGATAGTCGATCTTTATGTTTCCCATCTCTTTGGTGTCTTGGGACTAATTTCTAGATATGGTTGTGGAGAGAATTTTGGCTTTCCTCTCTAAGGTTGACCGTGCCACAGATGGTCGTCGGTACTCCTGTGTATGGGGGAGACCAGGTAGTTCCATCTTTTATGGATTGATGTTTCTATTTGAGGATTCAACCGCATCGTAGATGGCCATCGATTTTTTTTCTCACATTTGTGAGGGGAGACCAGGTAATTCCATCTCTATGATCTAAGCCGATGAGGTGTGGTTTGACCGCACCATAGATGGTCGCCGATGTATTCCTGTGTATGGGGGAGATCAGGTAGTTTCATTTCTTATGGTTTGGTTTAAAAGGTTGAAGGATGATTCTAGCACAGTTGACAGGGTTTAGTGTTTTCGTAGGAGTGAGGCCATATCGAGAATGGCTGCCTACGTACTCCCATTGATGAGGGGAGATTAGGTCTGCGTAGTTTAAACCTAGCGTAAAAATGTTCGAAAGGTTATATGTGGTGAAAGGTGTAGATTTTTTTTTCCAAAGGTTAGATTGGACCATAAATGGCTGCCTATATACTCCCGTGTATAGGGGAGATCAGGTCTGTGTAGTTTGTCCCTGGTGGGATGGGACCTGATGTGGTTAAGAAAGGTTTTGAAAACATGAATTGACTGATGGATTGATGATCCAGAACCAGGATACTGGTTTATAGGTAACTTTAGACATAATTTTGTTTCACGGTGTCTGAGTTGATGAGTTGGGGAAAGTTTTCGCCATCCATTTCTTGCAATCTGAGAGCTCCTCCCGTCAATACCTCATTGACAATGAAAGGGCTTTCCCAGTTTGGGGCAAATTTCCCTTTATATTGATCTTGATTTTCAATGACCTTTTTCAAGACCAAGTCATTTGCTTTGAACTACCGTAGCCGAACTTTCTTGTTGTAGGATCGAGCGATCCTCTGGTGATATAATTGACCATGGAAAATGGTTGTGGCCCACCTTTCATCTATCAGAGATAATTGGTGGTACCGATCTTGTAACTATTGGTCTTCCTCCATTTAAGCATCTATCAACACTCTTAGGGATTCCATTTCTACCTCTATGGGGAGCACTGCTTCCATGCCATAGGTTAATGAGTAGGGGGTTGCCCCAGTGGAAGTGCGCATTGACGTTATGTAGGCTAATAGAGTAAGATTAAACAAGTCAGGCCATCCTTTGTGATTGGCGAACATCTTCTGCATGATCTTTTTGATATTCTTATTAGCCGCTTCAACAACACCATTCAACTTTGGACGATAGATGACGGAGTTGAGATGCTTGATGTGGAATTTGCTGCATAATTCCTCCATCATTTGTTTATTGAGTTTTTGGCATTCTCTGATACAATCACCTCAGGTTGTCCATATCAACAAATGACATTGTTTCTGATGAAACCAATGATCACATCTTTGGTAACTCTGGGGAAAGAGGCTGCTTCTACCCACTTGGCGAAGTAGTCGATCATGGTGAAAATAAACCGATGACCATTACTGGCTTGGGCTCGATTGGCCCGATCACGTCCATTCCCCACAATGAAAAGAGCAAAGGCAAAACTCATATTGTGGAGTTCCCTTGGAGGGGCGTGGATAACATTTCCATGAATTTGGCATTGATAACATCTTCTGACGTGATCATCACAGTCAGCTTTGAGAGAGATCCAGTAATAACATGTTCTTAAGATCTTCTTGACAAGTAGAGGACCGCTCATGTTTGGTGTAATAACAAAGAATTTCTGTGGTACATTGTAAATAAATATATTAAATAATCTGTAATAGATTTTGGATGATTAAGTGATTATGTGAATAATATGCTAGAATATTTGAAGGAAGTCTCACTAATAAGTTAAACAAGTTAGTGAACTAACCTAAGTATTTTAATAATCTAGAAATAGATTTAAGGTGTTAAACCCTAATTAAATACTCAATAAACTTGAATAAGACAAATCTAATTGGGTTATGTGAGTGAATTAATATTATTAAGGAATGATAATATGGAAATATTAATAATAATGAGCATAAGCTTAAGAGATAATAATGAAAGAAAAATAAGTAATTAAACAAACTCAATTATATTTTAATGTGAGACTTGTAGATAAAATTAATTCAAGGGCAATTAGTTTATTAAATTAGCCCAAGAGGTCATATATAAGATAAATATAATAATAGCCTAATTGAATTAATGGGGAAGCCCGAGTTCAATTTTGTAAGTAAGCAAGATAATAAAAGTGCAAGCTCATTAAACATTTAATTGCAAGCCCAAAAAATGAAATTGGTGGCCCAACTTTAAGCCCAATTAAGGATGGGCATATTGGACATTTGATATGCTAAATAAGAATTAAAAAGAAATCAATTTTTATGGATAATAAGGCCACATGGCCAGCCAAGATAAGGAGAGGAAGGGGGGATGAATATAATAATTTCATGCTCCCAATTTTTCAAAGATAAGTACAAGATGGGCTAGGTGTCAGTTGTATTATGGAGCCACAACATTTGGCTAGTCTTGTAGGTAATATAATTCTAATTAAGAGAGAGAGACAGGAGATATGCTAGGAGATAATGTATAGATATACCAACTATATTTATAAATTTTTTTTCTACACTTAAACCATATTCTCTTTCATCTCATTATTAGTTAACTAAACAAAAAGCAAAAACATAAGAGAGAGAGAGAGAGAGAGAGAAATTCGGTGGAGAAGAAGAGAGAAAGAGGAAGGAGATCCAGCATTGATGCACCCAAAGTTTATCTTCTACTTTGGAAGAGAAAGAAACGGTGCCCAAGAAATCAAGGTGAAAACTAAACTTGCTTATTCTTTTTATTTTGTTTGATTTTGGTTATTTAAAATTTATGATCTTGAGGTCTAAAACCCTATATCTACATGTTTTATATGGTTTCATATGTGGTTCTAACATATTTGAGTGTTAGAAAGTAAATCAAAAGGATAGAAAAGAAACTAGTTTTGTTTTATTAGAACACTCTAGTTTTTTTCACTTCCTTTGATCGACTACCATTTTTGATCTACACCTTCTTTTTGTGATCCGTCAAGAATGGGTGCTAGTTATATAAGTTAACTACTAAACTCAAGTGGTAGCACTCAAAAATGTTGAGTACACAAGTAGTAGTGACTGTTTTAGGAAAAACAGTTTTGTCTTTAGGAAGAAAAACAAACTATTTTTGGACAGTCAGTGCTAGGGGTAGTTTAATCATTTTTATGACATTTAAAAATTCTGGAAAAATTTGGGATGATAATATGATGAGTTATCTTTCAAACCTAAGTGGAATCACCGAAAAAGGAGTTTTAGATTTCCGTATGGACTGATTTTAACAAAGTAGGTAAAACATGAAAATTCTGAAAAAAAAAACTGCACAAGATTTGGCAAGGGCAATTTCGGCCACTTAAATTTTGACGAAAATTCCGGCCTGTTCAGACATGAAAATATATGACATAGAGTAGCTCTTGTCCAAAAATGAGCTCATTCTCACTTAAAATGACCAAGTTATGACCATTTCAATATTTGGGTTTTTCAGACGAAAATCGCTATAACCGGAGTTCTATAACTCCGATGGCAACGAAATTTAAACTGGAAATTCACGTTAACATGTAGAATATTATGCCAAGAGATGAAAATTTCTGGAGTTGAGCATGATGGTGCTAATTTCTTAAGCCACACACTAAAAATAATTTTTTTAAAATACTAAAAGAAATTGAAAAATTACGGAAAAATACTTTTTCTGTATGAAATACATGTATATAAGTATGGCCAAAAGATAAAAAAATAATAACTTGATTTGGTATTTTCGTTAAAGGAGATATGGAATCCAGCTGGTTAGATTGAAAAATAGTTGAATCCAATTTCCTGCATTGAATGATTTAGAATCCAGACTTGTTGGATTGAAGGATTTGAAATCCAGGCTTGCTGGATTAAAGGATTTAGAATCCAGGCTTGTTGGATTGAAGGATTTAGAATCCAGGCATGCTGGATTGGAAGTTTGTTGAATCCAGTTTGCTGGATTAGCCAATCCAGGTGGCTGGATTGCATGTTTGTACAATCTAGACTATGATGTTAGTATTCAGCTTACTATATTATAAGGAAGAGCTAATAAAAAGAAAGATTAAGTGTTACATCATAAGGTATATGAAAAAGTAATTAAAATATTATCAAAAGAATGATAATAATAAAGATGTCTTTATGTAATTAATTATGTGGTTAAGTGTTAACTAAATTGCTGATAAAGTAATTGTATTATGATATAAAGTATGATACGCTGATTTTAAGATTAATCTTAACAATGATAGGTATTTACAATAAAGAGATTAAATTAAATTGTGTAGCAGTAAATCGCAATCGAGGCAAGTTCTCTAACTTAAACTTAAGTTATTAATTTTTAAACATGTTAGTGAATAATTATTGTTGATTATTCACATCTATATTGATTATTGATACTCGCACTCGGTGCAATAAAATTCATGTTCTAATATTATTGAACTGTGAATTAGTTAAAGTTCTTTTATTCATGAATTGTTTAAGATATGGATCTATGCTTATTGTATTAGCTAGATCAATTATGTTTAAATTTGTTAAATCAAATATGTTGATAAAAGATGTTCTTCACCAATTGATTTGGTAAGGACTCAAGACTAAGAAAAAGAACAATTTGATTAAAGCATTGTTGAAAAACAATTATTGATCGTACATTAAGTGTTTATGCATAATACACCGGGTATGAAAGGTTGATCCCCTTGATTACCAAAACTTATTAAAAGGACCAGTTCAAATACTGACAACCTTAGCATATGTTCATGGTCACTATAACCACTCAGCATCTGTTATTCATCTATTCGAATATTCAGTTATCAAAACTTAATTCATGTTCTTTCACAATTAGTTTCTGTTGTTGAACATTGAACAATAAATTTCTTGCTAATCATGATATATCTTCTTCATACTTAAACTTGCTAAGTAAATTTGTTGCTTACCCTTGTTATATCATGACATTTATTTCAGCCATGTCAGATATGTCCAAGAGGGACAAAGGCAAAGGAAAATTGTAGGAATAGATAATGAGAATGTTTATGTATTATATTATATTATGTACATTGGTAATGAAAACCTTTTATGTTACTAAGGGTAACTTAATTAAGGTTTGTATAAGTTAAGGTTAATAGACCTTGGGAGAATGTTGGAAGACTTTATTGTAATGAACAATGTATGTTTATTATTTTGTAATAGTTTATAGAATGCTTATGATGATGATGGATTGTGAGCACCAAACCCGGGGTTTGAGAACTCGGATTTGGGGGCGTCACAGATTGGTATCAATGCCGTAGGTTAAAAACTTTAGGATGCGAAACCTTAACCTTAGAAGAAAACTCGTATAAAGTATGCTAAGAGATGGATTGTGGAGATTCATCTAGTATAGATTGTACATAATAAAATATTATTTCATTTTATCAATGAATATATTTTATTGTGATACTGATGTTGTGTTTGTTTGGTTATAGGATGTCTAAGGAAGGACAAGGTAGCCATAAAGTTAAGTAAGAGCCGATAGATCCGGTAGAGGATCATGCTGATAGTGATGAGCGTGACGAGAATGTGATGGAGGATTTGTTCGATGAGAACATGGCGCTAGAGAATAGAGTGACAGAGTTAGAGCAGGGGAATGCCAGTCATCAGTTTACTGAAGCTCAATACAAGGAGCTGACATATCAGGCTCAGAACGAGCGTGTTGAGATGAAGATACAGTTGCAGGAGCAGATGACCATGGCTACACATATGGTTGCCATGAATGCTGAGCTGAGGGAGATACAAGAACAAGAGAAGAATAAGTTTGCAGTATTGAGTTTAGAGGATCAAGCGTTGCACCTGAGGTTTGACTGAGAGATCACTGGCAGGATCCGAGTTGAGGATGCCTGGGTACGAGCAGCAAAAAGAATGGATCAGTTAGAGGTTGAGACGGAGGTTGGACATGTTAGGATGGAGTCCTTAGGATGGGCTTTAGATGCAGCATATACTGGTCCCCAAGTAGGAGAAAGGAGGTCATACCTCAAAATTGGCGAGTCGAGTCGATCTGTTAGACTTCGACTTATGGATGGACTTATTCCACCAGAGCAGGAGCATGTAGGCGCACCCACTCCAGATGCGCAGTGATAGTTTAATAGCTTTCTATTATATATAGATGCAGTAGAACCCCTTTTGTTTATTAGGGTTTTATGCTTGATGCAAACCTTAGACTGTGCGAGGTAGTATGTAAATATGATATATCCCCATATTAGGTGTGTAGGGGAGTATGTCTTTTGATAGATCCCATCTCTAGATGTTAGGAATGGATAGTTAGCATTTATAAAAATATGCCAGGCATGTGTACGACACTAAAAAAAATTGTATATGAATATAAATGCAGTATTATAATTATTTGTTTGATCAAATAGAAAAGTATTAAGAATTAAAATGAGAAGCTATCTGTTTGAAAAGTCAGTAAATTGAATATGTTAATTCAACAAGCTGAATGTGTTATTCAGCAAACTGAATATGTTAATTTAGCAAGCTGAATATGTGAATTCAGTAAGATGAATATGTTAATTCAGCAAGCTAAATTAGTCAATTCAGCAGGTTGAATTCGTTAATACAACATTTTGATAATATGACTGTTAGAGTTTAAATTACATGTTATATTTTAAACACTTAAAATATATATCATATTAATTAAACTCGATGTAATAAATTATGGTTTTGTTTAATCAGATAATGCCACCAAGACGTCAAAATCGTAACTAGAGGGAGGAAAGATCTGTAAATAATGAAGAAGGTCAGGTAGACCCAATGCAGAACTTTGTTGATATGTTAGCTCAGGCTATGCAAAATTGAGCACCAGCAGCTAGAGGTAGGCCAGATGTTGGATTGGCAAATTTTAAAGAGTTTAAAGTAGTCGAACCACCAGAATTTAAGGGAACCACATACGCTATTGAAGCTCAGACCTGGGTGAAGGAGATGGAAAAAGTATTTGTGATTGCTAGGGTAGCGGAGGGGCAAAAAATAACTTTTGGTACCTATTTAATGAAATGTGAAGCTAATTATTGGTGGAAATCGAATCAGGCGAGAGCCGGAACAACAGTGGTAACTTGGACAAGGTTTAAGGAGTTGTTTTTTGAGAATTATTTCTCGTCAAGCATGCAAGGCAGAATGGAAGTGAAATTTCTTGAATTGAAGCAAGAAAACATGATAGTTTCAGAAAACGCAGCCAAATTCAATGAGTTAGCAAGATTTGAACCACATCAGGTGGACATAGAGGCAAGAAAGGCGCGCAGATTTGAGAATGGATTGAAGCCTTGGATATATAGTAAGGTTGTAGTTTTGCAGATTAATACATTTTCAATATTATTTGAAAAGGCTATTATTGCAGAAGGTGGTAGTGAAGCAGTTTCCAAGTACAATAGGGAAAAGAATAAGAAGAAGATGGAAGGTGGAAATCAAGGTGGCAGCAGTGGTGGCAGTAGCAGCAAGAAACGCAAGTGGAACAACAGTGGCAATAAATCAGGAACGTAATAATGGAATACTCAGTAGAAGAAGCCAGCATGTACAAAGTGAGGAAAGAATCACTCAGGAGAGTGTATGAAAGGAAAAATCGTATGTTCTAATTGTCGCCAGGAAGGACATATTTCACCAAATTGTCCTAAGTCAAAGAAAAGTGGTTATTTTTCTTGTGGAGGAACGGGGCATTGATTCAAGGATTGTCCATTAAAGAAGAATTCAGATGGAGGAAGTGGAAATAAGAGCAGTTCTACAAAGTTAACTATTGGAGGGCCAACGCAGCAGAACAAGCCGACAACCCGAACGTTCAACGTGACTGTGCAAGACACAGTTGCATCAAAGGAGGTGGTGTCAGATATTATTCTGATCAATAATATAAATGCCTATGTATTATTTGATTCGGGAGCTACCTGTTCATTTGTGTCTGATGAATTTGCTAGAAGATTAAACTTACTATGTGAAAGTTAAAGAACCCAATGAATATAGAAGTTGCAAACAAAGAAGTGATCCTTGTAAAGTTTATCCATAGCAACTGTGGTGTGGAAATAAAAGGGCATAAGTTAAGCGTGAATTTGATTCTGATACGCTTAGGAGAATTTGATATTATCTTAAGGATGGATTGGTTGTTTAACCATGAGGCAGTTATAGACTGTCAAAAGAAGAGTATACGCCTTAAGACACCGAATAAGTCTAAGGTTGTATTTTATGGTAGCAAGTCGTCAAGACAAACGAGTTGTCTGACGATGATGTAGGCTAAGAAAATGCTATGGAAAGGGTATGAAGGTTATTTGGCTCATGTAGTGGATACACGGATGGTGAATTCGAACATGGGACAAATACCTGTCGTCAATGAGTTTGGGGATGTCTTTTCGGAAGAACTTCCTGGACTTCCACCAGATCGAGAGATAGAATTTGTCATTGATTTAGTACCAGGGACAACACCGATATCGAAAGCACCATATAGGATGGCTCTGGTAGAAATAAAAGAGTTAATGATCCAGCTACATGAGTTATTGGATAAGAAGTACATTCAACCTAGTGTATCTCCGTGGGGAGCACCAGTGTTGTTTGTAAAGAAGAAAGATGGTTCGATGAGATTATGTATAGATTTTACAGAATTGAATAAGGTGACAATCAAGAACAAGTATCCGTTACCAAGAGTAGACGATCTGTTTAATCAACTTAAGGGAGTGAGATGTTTTTCGAAGATTAACCTAAGAACTGGTTATCATCAGTTAAAGGTGAGAACAGAGGATGTACCAAAGGCAACATTTAGAACTCGTTACGGTCATTATGAGTTCTTAATAATGTCGTTTGGACTGATGAATGCACCAGCTGCTTTTATGGACTTGATGAACAGAGTATTTAAACCGTATTTGTATAAATTTGTGGTGGTGTTCATTAACGACATTTGGTTGTATTCAAAGAATGAAGAGGAGTATACTGAACACCTACGGATGGTGTTGGAAACGTTGGGAAGGGAGAAGTTATATGCAAAATATTCAAAGTATGAGTTCTGGTTAAAGAGAGTTCAATTTTTGGGACATTTTATCGATAACGAAGGAATTTATGTTGATCCAGCTAAGGTAGAAGCGATGAAAAATTGGGGACAACCGAAGATGCCAATAGAGGTCAGAAGTTTATTGGGATTGGCAAGATATTACCGAAGGTTTATTCAGGATTTCTCGAAGATAGAGACGCCATTAACTAATTTGACAAGGAAGACTGTTAAGTATGTGTGGACGAAAAAGTGTGAACAAAGTTTTCAGGAATTGAAGAAATGACTAAGTGAAGCACCTGTGTTATCTTTACCAGATAGTATGAGAGGTTTTACAGTGTATAGTGACACATCACACAAAGGATAAGGTTGTGTATTAATGCAGAATGGTAAAGTCGTTGCGTACGCGTCACGACAGTTAAAAGATTATGAGAAGGGATACCCAACCCATGACCTTGAATTGGCTGCGGTAATATTTACCCTTAAGATTTGGAGACATTATCTCTATGGAAAAAAGTGTGAGATATACACAGATCACAAGAGTCTGAAGTACATCTTTACATAAAAGGAGTTAAACATGAGGCAGAGGAGATGGTTATAATTGATCAAGGACTATGATTGTGATATTCTATATCATCCCGGGAAGGCCAATGTAGTAGCAGATGCTTTAAGCAGGAAAAGCTGAGAAAAGTTGTTTGTATTGACAGACTAGGAAGAATTAGTAAGAGAAATGGAGAAAATGGAGTTGGAGGTGAAAAATTCGATGGATTCGGATAAAGTAATAGAAATGGAATCAAGTCTGACTTTATTGGACAAGGTAAAAGATTCACAAGAAAATGATGAAGAATGCGATAACATAAAGAAGCGGTTGGCTGAAGGCGAAGAGCTGAAGTATAAGATCGACGGCACTGGATTGTTAAGATTTGAAGGAAGAATTTGGGTACCTGCAGTACCAGAGTTAAGAGAAGGGATTCTACAAGAAGCGCACAATACGAGCTATTCGGTATACCCAGGAAGCACGAAGATGTATCAAGATTTGTGTCAGCATTATTCATGGCCAAACATGAAGAGAGAGGTTGCTGAATGCGTCAGCCGCTGTTTAACTTGTCAAAGAGTCAAGGCAAAGCATCAATGACCAAGTGGACTAATACAGCCGTTGGAGATTCCAGAATGGAAGTTGGAGCACGCCACGATGGATTTTGTGGTAGGACTTCCAGCAACCCATAAGGGTTATGACGTTATATGGGTAATTATCGACCGTCTTACAAAGTCAGCACACTTTTTGTCGATCAAGATCATGTATACTTTGGATCAGTTAGCCAAGTTATATATCAAGGAGATAATTTCGAGACATGGAGTGCCCATATCAATCGTGTCTGACAGAGATCCACGCTTCACGTCAAACTTTTGGAGGAGTCTTCAAGAAAGAATGGGGACACAATTAAGGTTGAGTACTGCGTATCATCCACAGACAGATGGGCAAAGCGAGAGAACGATTCAAACATTAGAAGACATGCTCAGAGCCTGTGTGATTGATTTCAAGGGAAGCTGAGAAGATCATATTCCACTGGTAGAGTTTGCATATAATAATAGTTATCATGCAAGCATTGGTATGCCACCATATGAAGCCATATATTTGAGAAAGTGCAGAAAGCCCTTATGTTGGGACGAGGTAGGTGAAAGAAGATTGTTAGGGCCAGAATTGGTTCAACAGACTATGGAGATCATCAAAGTGATAAGAGCTCGACTGGTAGCAGCTCAGGATCGACAAAAGAAGTATGTAGATATTCATTGCAAGAAAAGAGATTTTGAAGTGGGAAGCTACGCATTTTTGAAGTTATCTCCTTGGAAGGGGAAGATAAGATTTGTGAAGAAAGGTAAACTAATTCCAAGGTTTATTGGACCGTTTGAAATACTGAAGAAGATAGGGGAAGTGGCGTACGAGGTAGCGCTACCTCCTGAACTGGAACATATTCACAATGTATTTCATGTGTCAGTGTTGCTTCCTACAAGCCGGATTACAAGCATGTGATATCCTACGAGCCGATTCAAGTCGAGAAGGACTTATCGTACGAGGAGGTTCCTATAGAAATTTTGGATAGGAAGGAGCAGAAATTGAGAAATAAGGTTATACATTCTGTCAAAGTCCTATGGAGAAACCACAATGCTGAAGAAGTTACGTGGGAGCTTGAAGAAAAGATGAAGAAGAATTATCCGAATCTTTTTGAGTAACCTTAATGAAATTCCAAGGATGGAATTCTTATAAGGAGGGGAGAATGTAATAACCAAGAATTTCTGTGGTATATTGTAAATAAATATATTAAATAATCTGTAATAGATTTTGGATGATTAAGTGATTATGTGAATAATATGCTAGAATATTTAAAGGAAGTCTCAATAATAAATTAAATAAGTTAGTGAACTAACCTAAGTATTTTAATAATCTAGAAAATTGATTTAAGGTGTTAAACCCTAATTAAATAATCAATAAACTTGAATAAGACAAGTCTAATTGGGTTATGTGAGTGAATTGATATTATTAATGAATGATAATATGGAAATATTAATAATAATGAGCATAAGCTCAGGAGATAATAATGAAAGAAAAATATGTAATTAAACAAGCCCAATTATATTTTAGTGTGGGACTTGTAGATAAAATTAATTCAAGGGCAATTAGTTTATTAAATTAGCCCAAGAGGTAATGTATAAGATAAATATAATAATGGCCCAATTGAATTATTGGGGAAGCCCAAGTTCAATTTTGTAAGTAAGTAGGATAATAGATGTACAAGCCCATTAAACATTTAATTGCATGCCCAAAAGATGAAATTGGTGGCCCAACTTTAAGCCCAATTAGAGAGGGGCATATTGGATATTTGGTATGCTAAATAAGAATTAAAAAGAAATCAATTTTTATGGATAATAAGGCCACATGGACAGCCATGACAAGGAGAGGAAGGGGGGATGAATATAATCATTTCATGCTCCCAATTTTCCAAAGATAAGTACAAGATGGGATAGGTGTCAATTGTATTATGGAGCCACAACATTTGGCTAGTCTTGTAGGTAATATAGTTATAATTAAGAGAGAGAGAGGAGATATGCTAGGAGATAATGTATTGATATACCAACTATATCTATAGATTTTTTTCCAACACTTAAACCATATTCTCTTTCATCTCATTACTAGTTAACTAAACAAAAAGCAAAAACATAAGAGAGAGAGAGAGAGAGAAATTCGGTGGAGAGGAGGAGAGAAAGAGGAAGGAGATACACCATTGATGCACCCAAAGTTTATCTTCTACTTTGGAAGAGAAAGAAAGTGTGCCCAAAAAATCAAGGTAAAAACCAAACTAGCTTATTCTTTTTATTTTGTTTTATTTTGGTTATTTAAAGTTTAAGATCTTGAGGTCCAAAACCCTCTATCTACATATTTTATATGGTTTCATGTGTGGTTCTAACATATTTAAGTGTTCGAAAGTAAATCAAAAGGATAGAAAAAAAACTAGTTTTATTTTGTTAGAAAACTCTAGTTTTTTTTACTTCCTTTGATCGACTACCATTTTTGATCTACACCTTCTTTTTGTGATCCGTCAAAAAGGAGTGCTAGATATATAAGTTAACTACTAAACCCAAGTGGTAGCACTCAAAATTGTTGAGTACAAAAGTAGTAGTGACTATTTTAGCAAAAATAGTTTTGTCTTTAGAAAGAAAAATAAACTATTTTTGGACAGTCATTGCTAGGGGCAGTTTCATCATTTTTGCGACATTTAAAAATTCTAGAAAATTTTAGGAAGATAATATGATGAGTTATCTTTTAAACCCAAGTAAAATCACCGAAAAAGGAGTTGTAGATTTTGTAGGGTTTCGGCACAGAAACGCACAGCGGAAATTAAAATTTTAAAGCAATTTCCGAAACCCTAAAACAGGATCCATGCGAAAAATCAATTAATTAAGAGGTTTAGAGATTATACCGATTATGAAAACGAGAGTCTGAAATCGACTGCGCCTCGAATCTCCAACGCAATACAAACCGACTGCGTCTCTACGGTATCCACACGAACGCTCCGCGAATCGTCTTACGATCTGCAGAAGAAGGAATCGCGGTACTAGCCACCAAGGATGAGGATTTTCGGAACTATTTTCTCTAGTCTCTCTCTAAGAGCGGCTAGGGTTTTGTTTTGACGTAAAAACCTAAAGTCTGATATACATCATATATATAGCAGTCAGGAGGAATTAATCAAAACCTAATATTATTAAAATCCGAATTTATATATATCTTAATTAAGTCTTACTTAATTAATATGCATATATATAAATTATCCTATTAATTTAAATTCGTAATTTAAAATTATATCAATCATATTGACATATTTAAATCTTTACAATTTAAATTAATTTCCTTTTAATTACGTTCTTTGTGTGTGACCCTATAGGTTATTATTACGTTGGCAATAACCTTAAAATCATATTATAAAGTTATAAACAGTGAGCGGCATCTAGTAATGCATCACTGCTACCCAAGTAATAATAAGATCGATGATTCGATGCAACCTTTTCGTGACCAATGTTTCAATGTAATTTAATCCTTTTAACCTTAATATCCTAGATTAAACTCGAGTCATGGAATGTGTCATACTCTTCATAATTTAATCTGAGTTTTCTTGATCAATGAGTAGACTATATGAAACAAATCACTATTTGAGCATGGCCATGCATTTCATAGTCCTACTCAATCAAGAGGCCCATGGATATCACCTATAAAATATAGGATGGTTAAATTCCATCTAGATCACTCATATTACTCACACGATTCATAATGAACCCAATAATCACCTTTATAGTCCACCCTATTAAAGGTGACATTTGATGATATCAAAGTACATAAATTCTCGTGTAGTAATATAGCGGTTTCAGGTCGGAGGACCATTACATCATTGTCACTATGAGAATTACTAATGACACTTCGCATAATGCTCCATATAGAATTCTCATGGTGGGTCTGTCCAGTACATTGTTCTCTAACATGTACCTATGCATTGACTTAATATCTCATATATTTATGACCAATGAGATTTGGTCATCAGTCAATCCACATACTAGTCTCAATGCATCATTGTTGTCCCATCAACAATGATACTCGACTAGGGACATTTAAGAACAATGATACTAATTATAATTATATAATCTCATGTTCAAGTCACATACTTGAAACTATATAATTTGTATCATTATTCTAAGGAATTTTATTATGTTAACAATTATATTACGCAGTAATTAAAACCATAATAAAATCATTTATTTATTCAATCAACAATAATATCAAATGTTAAGCAATTACATCAAATAATTGGCCTCTAGGGCATAAACTCTAACAGATTTCCGTATGGACTGATTTTAACAAAGTAGGTAAAAGAGGAAAATTCTGAAAACAAACTGCCCAAGATTTTGCAAGGGCAGTTTCGGCCACTTACATTTTGACAAAAATTATGGCCTTTTGGGACATGAAAATATATGACATAAAGTAGCTTCTGTCCAAAAATGAGTTCATTCCGACTTAAAATGACCAAGTTATGACCATTTCAATATTTGGGTTTTTCGGACGAAAATTGCTATAACCGGAGTTCTATAACTTTGATGGCCATGAAATTTAAACTGGATGGTCATGTTAACATGTAGAAGATTATGCCAAGAGATGGGAATTTCTGGACTTGGGCATGATGGGGCTAATTTCTTAAGCCACACACTAAAAATGATTTTTGAAAAATACTAAAAGAAACTAAAAAATTACGAAAAAATACTTTTTGTGTATGAAATACATGTATATAAGTATGGCCAAAAGATAGAAAAATAATAAGTTGACTTGGTATTTTCGTTAAAGGAGATATGGAATCCAGCTGGCTGGATTTAAAAATTGTTGAATCTTGTTTGCTGGATTGAAGGATTTAGAATCCAGGCTTGCTGGATTGAGGGATTTGAAATTCAGCCTTGCTGGATTGAAGGATTTAGAATCCAAGCTTGCTGGATTAAGTGATTTAGAATCCAAGCTTGTTGGATTGGAAGTTTGCTGAATCTAGTTTGCTAGATTAGCCAATCCAGGTGGCTGGATTGCATGTTTGTACAATCTAGAGTATGATGTTAGTATTCAGCTTACTATATTATAAGGAAGAGCTAATAAAATGAAAGATTAAGTGTTAAATCATAAGATATATGAAAAAGTAATTAAAATATTATCAAGAGAATGATAATAATAATGATATTTTCAGGTAATTGATTATGTGATTAAGTGTTAACTAAATTGTTGATAGAGTAATTGTATTATGATATAAAGTATGATATGATGATTTTAAGATCAATCTTAACAATGATAGGTCTTTACAATAAAGAGATTAAATTAAATTGTGTAGCAGTAGATCGCAGTCAAGACAAGTTCTCTAACTCAAACTTGAGTTATTAATTTCAAAACATGTTAGTGAATAATTATTGTTGATTATTCACATCTATATTGATTATTGATACTCGCACTCGGTGCGATTAAATTCATGTTCTATTATTATTGAACTATGAATTAGTTAAAGTTCTTTTATTAATGAATTGTTTAAGATATGGATCTATGCTCATTGTATTAGCTAGATCAAGTATGTTTAAATTTGTTAGATAAAATATGTTGTTAAAAGTTATTCTTCACCTATTGACTTGGTAAGGACTCAAGACTGAGAAAAAGAACAATTTGATTAAAGCATTATTGAAAAATAATTATTGCTCGTACAATAAGTGTTTATGCATAATACACCGGGTATGAAAGGTTGATCCCCTTGATTACCAAAACTTATTAAAAGGACCAGTTTAAATATTGACAACCTTAGCATGTGTTCATGGTCACTATGACCACTCAACATCTGTTATTCAACTATTCAAATATTCAGTTATCAAGACTTAATTCATGTTCTTTCACAATTAATTTCTATTGTTGAACACTGAACAATAAATTTTTGGCTAATCATGATATATCTTCTTCATACTTAAACTTCCTAAGCAAATTTGTTGCTTACCCTTGTTATATCATTACATTTATTTCAGCTATGCCAGAGACGTCTAAGAGGGATAAAGGCAAAGGAAAAGTGCGGGAATAGATAAGGAGAATGTTTATGTATTATATTATATTATGTACATTGGTAATGTAAATCTTTTGTGTTACTAAGGGTAACTTAATTAAGGTATGTATAAGTTAAGGTTAATAGACCTTGGGATAATGTTGGAAGACTTTATTATAATGAACAATGTATGTTTATTATTCCGTAATAATTTATAGAATGCTTATGATAATGATGGATTGTGAGCACCAAACCCAGGGTTTGAGAACTCGAATTTGGGGGCGTCACAGATTGGTATCAAAGACGTAGGTTATAAACTCTAGGATGAGAAACCTAGGTTATAACCTTAGAAGAAAACTCGTATAGAGTATGCTAACAGGTGGATTGTGGAGATTCATTTAGTATAGATTGTACATAATAAAATATTGTTTTAATTTTATCAATGAATATATTTTATTGTGATACTAATGTTGTATTTGTTTGTTATAGGATGTCTGAGGAAGGACAAGGTAGCCATACAGTTAAGCAAGAGCCGATAGATCCAATAGAGGATCATGCTGATAGTGATGAGCGTGACGAGGAAGTGATGGAGGATTTGTTCGAAGAGAACATGGCGCTGAAGAATAGAGTCACAGAGTTAGAGTAGGGGAATGCCACTCATCAGTTTACTGAAACTAAATATAAGGAGCTGGCATATCAAGCTCAGAATGAGCTTGCTGAGATGAAGATACAGTTGCAGGAGCAGATGACCTTTACTACGCATATGGTTGCCATGAATGCTGAGCTGTGGGAGATACTAGAACAAGAGAATAATAAGTTTTCAGTATTGAGTATTGAGCATCAGGTGTTGCACGTGAGGTTTAACTTAGAGATCGCTGATAGGATCCGAGTTGAGGATGCCTGGGTACGAGCAGCGAGAAGAGTGGATCAGTTAGAGGTTGAGACAGAGGCTGGACGGGTTAGGATGGAGTCCTTGGTACGGGCTTTAGATGCGGCATATACTGGTCCCCAAGTAGGAGAAATGAGGTTATACCTCGAGATTGGCAAGTCGAGTCGATCTGTTAGACTTCGACTTATGCATGGACTCATTCCACCAGAGCAGGAGCATGCAGGCAGTGATAGTTTAATACCTTTCTATTGTATATAGATGCAGTAGAACCCCTTTTGTTTATTAGGATTTTATGCTTAATGTAAACCTCAGACTGTGCGAGGTAGTATGTAAATATGATGTATCCCCATATTAGGTGTGTAGGGGAGTATGTCTTTTGATAGATCCCATCTCTGGATGTTACGAATGGGATAGTTAGCATTTATAAAAATATGTCAAGCATGTGTACGACACTAAAAAAAAAATTGGTATATGAATATAAATGCAGTATTATAATTATTTGTTTGATCAAATAGAAAAGTATTGAGAATTAAAATGAGAAGTTATTTGTTTGAAAAGTCAGTAAATCGAATATGTTAATTCAGCAAGCTAAATGTGTTATTCAGCAAGCTGAATATATTAATTCAGCAAGCTGAATGAGTTTTTCAGCAAGCTAAATGTGGAATTCAGCAAGCTGAATATGTGAATTCAGTAAGATGAATATGTTAATTCAGCAAGCTGAATTAGTCAATTCAGCAGGTTGAATTCGTTAATATAACATTATATTAATATGATTGTTAGAGTTTAAATTTCATGTTATATTTTAAACACATAGAAGGTATATCATATAATTAAACTCGATGTAATAAATTAAGGTTTTGTTTAATTAGATAATGTCGCCAATGCGTCAAAATCGTAACCAGATGAAAGAAAGATCTGTAAATAATGAAGAAGGTCAGGTAGACCCAATGCAGAACTTTGTTGATATGTAAGCTCAAGCTATGCAAAATCGAGCACCAGCAGCTAGAGGGAGGCCAGATGTTGGATTGGCGAATTTTAAAGAGTTTAAAGCAGTCGAACCACCAGAATTTAAGAGAACCACATACCATATTGAAGCTCAGACCTGGGTGAAGGAGTTAGAAAAAGCATTTGTGATTGCTAGAGTAGTGGAGGGGCAAAAAACAGCTTTTGCTACCTATTTAATGAAAGGTGAAGCTAATTATTGGTGGGAATCAAACCAGGCGAGAGCCGGAACAGCAGTGGTAACTTGGACAAGGTTTAAGGAGTTGTTCTTTGAGAATTATTTTTTGCCAAGCATGCAAGCCAGAATGGAAGTTAAATTTCTTGAATTGAAGCAAGAAAACATGACAGTTTCAGAATATGCAACCAAATTCAATGAGCTAGCAAGATTTGCACCACATCAAGTGGACATAAAGGCAAGAAAGGCGCGTATATTTGAGAATTGATTAAAGCCTTGGATATACAGTAAGGTGGAAGTTTTGTAGATTAATACGTTTTCAACATTGTTGGAAAAGGCTATCATTGCAGAGGGTGGTAGTGAAGCGGTGTCCAAGTACAATAGGGAAAAGAATAAGAAGAAGATGGAAGGTGGAAATCAGGGTGCCAGCAGTGGTGGTAGTAATAGCAAGAAACGCAAGTGGAACAATAGTGGCAATGAATCAGGAACGCAACAAGGGAATACTCAGCAGAAAAAGCCACCATGTACAAAGTGTGGAAAGAATCACTCATGAAAGTGTATGAAAGGGAAAAACGTATGTTATAATTGTGGTCAGGAAGGACATATTTCACCAAATTGTCCTAAGCCGAAGAAAAGTGGTTGTTTTTCTTGTGGAGGAACGGGGCATCGATTCAAGGATTGTCCATTAAAGAAGAATACAGATGGTGGAAGTGGAAACAAGAACAGTTCTACAAAGTTAACTATTGGAGGGCCAACGCAGCAGAGCAAGCCTACAGCCCAATCATTCAACATGACTGTGCAAGACGCAGTTGCATCAAAGGAGGTGGTGTCAGATATTATTCCGATCAATAATATAAATGCCTATGTATTATTTGATTCGAGAGCTACCTGTTCATTTGTGTTTGATGAATTTGCTAGAAGATTAAACTTACCATGTGAAAAGTTAAAGAACCCAATGAATATAGAAGTTGCAAACAAAGAAGTGATCCCTGTAAAGTTTATCCATAACAACTGTGGTGTGGAAATAAGGGGGCATAAGTTAAGCATGAATTTGATTATGATACGCTTAGGAGAATTTGATGTTATCTTAGGGATGGATTGGTTGTTGAACCATGAGGCAGTTATAGACTGTCAAAAGAAGAGTATACGCCTTAAGACACCGAATAAGTCTAAGGTTGTATTTTATGGTAGCAAGTTGCCAAGACAAATAAGTTGTCTGACGATGATATAAGCCAAGAGAATGCTACGGAAAGGGTGTAAAGGTTATTTGGCGCATGCAGTGGATACACGGATAATGAATTCAAACATGGGACAGATACCTGTAGTTAATGAGTTTGAGGATGTCTTTCCAGAAGAACTTCATGGACTTCCACCAGATCGAGAGATAGAATTTGTAATAGATTTAGTACTGGGGACAACACTGATATCGAAAACACCATATAGGATGGCTCCGGTAGAAATGAAAGAGTTAATGATCCAGCTACAAGAGTTGTTGGATAAGAAGTACATTCAACCTAGTGTATCTCCGTTGGGAGCACCAGTGTTGTTTGTAAAGAAGAAAGATGGTTCGATGAGATTATGTATGGATTATAGAGAACTGAATAAGGTGACAATCAAGGACAAGTATCCGTTACCAAGAATAGACGATCTATTTGATCAACTTAAGGGAGCGAGATGTTTTTCAAAGATCGACTTGAGAACTAGTTATCATCAGTTAAAGGTGAGAACAGAGTGAAAGTAGTATGCGCACAAGCCAATCATGTTTGATGATAAAGCATATACTTTGTAACAATCTTATTCATTTATTAATAAAAAGTATTAATTTATTAAAGGCTTTTAATTATCTACATGATGCTGTTTTATAATATGTGATAAACCCATAATTTTAAGCAATACTTTTAGAATAATGATGATTATCATTCTAATGAGATCTAAATTCATAGAAAGCTAAAAACTAAAATAGTTCACAATCGTTGGATTACTAAATTGGGGATTAGTGAATCCGAATAGATTGGTACATATGTTACTTGCTCATTGGATGAGGATGATTGATCTCATGATCATTTGTGTGGAGACACTAAAGCAAGTATGTAAGTGCTTATTAGAGAATAAGTTCACTGAATGTGGCTCGCTAAGGAATACCTAATGGAGTTTTACTTGCCTGTCAATAGGAATTCATGTAGTGATAGTAGTACAAGTGATCCTTGGACTTAAGATCATCATTGTATCTTGTGTATGATGAGTTATATTTTAACTTATTCCTTAAAACCCTTAGGGTATATCAAAGGGTATTCTTAGGTATAATAAGTCATACATGGAGATAATGTATGATCAATAAAGAATCTACCACTTCTAGTAAAAGAAGAGAAATATCCTTTGTGATTCGATAAATGACAACCTAGTAGTCCTTGGCCAAGGCAGAATGAAATTAAAAAGGAGTTTCTAATTTGCATTATTTGGTGTTGTGCATTTAAGGATCGAAATACATATAATTAAATAAAATAAGACTTGACAGTAATTTCATGTCTTATATTTAATTGGGACATTGTATGGTGGAAGGATTGTATTGTACGGTAACTATTTACTCAAAGGTTCTTTTATGATTAATGTTGAAATCTATATTATCTGAAAAGTCGTTGATCGCTAGGGAGGCTTATCCCTATTGTAGAATAAATATTATTTATTTAAATAAATTAATAGTTCAATATATTTATTTAAATAAGATTAGAATTGTTCAAATTGATTTATTCACAACCGGTTTAATATGGAGAACCTAAAGGGTCACACCATAAAAGGAAGAATAATTATTTAAGAAGTTAATGACATAATCGTAATAATAAGTTAAGTATATTTAATTTAATCTATGGTGATAGAATAAATTAACTAGCTTAATATTTATTATTTAATATTTTAGAAATATTAAATATAAATTAATATGAAAAGTCTTATTATTATTATTACTATTATTATTATTTAATTCCTAAAGGAGTTTGAGAATTAATTAATGAAAGTACTCTCATATATCCTAATAAAATTAGGAGGCTAATTAATTAAAAGAGTTTAATTAATTATTTCTAATAAGATTGGGAGCCTAATTAATTAAAGGATTTAATTAATTAAAATAAAACTCAATTCCTTAATTATTAAGGAGGGTTGCCCACATCTATAAAATAAGAGGAGTCTTATTATGGGTTAATAAGTGGTTGTTAACGTTTTAATGAATACGTAATTCCAATAGTTGGGAGAGTACATCCCTTTCTATGAGAGATAGAAAAACTAAGGTTTTGTCAAATACCCTTCTTCTTGAATATTTCTTCTTCCTTGGTGGATCACCTCTAGAGGCCAAACACTTGGGTGGCTAACGTTGACGAAAGGAAGGAACCCAACCCGGTGGATTCAAGTTGAACACGGAAAGGATTTGGAGGTGAACTTGTACCTGAGGAAGCTTGGATCTTCAAGGGTATGATTCTTGTTCTTCTTCTTTTCGTTTAATTAATAATTGTGTGTAAAGGATGATCCGGGTATATGGTTTGTAAAATTTTAAAACTCTAATTTTTCACGTTTCTGCTATTTTGTGCAATTTGAATGCGTCCATGAATATTACAAACATAACAGTGGTATCAGAGCCAAACCTTTATGCAAATTATTAATTATTTTAATTTGATATGTATATTGATATGTGTTTAGAATAATTTAATTGGGTATAATTTTGTTGTATAAAATTTAAAAAAAAACGTGAAGCTGTGAATACCAACGTGACTCTGCAGGATGGTTAATTACGTTATTATATATATTTAATAATAATGTTATTAGTCATGATTTCTATTATACCTGTTATAGTAATCACGTGGCCCAATATTATATATATGATATATTCTGTGTAAGGCAGCAAGGTGGTTATTCTTCCTGGATAGTTATCAAAATCATTAATATTTATATATATTATTGATTACAGAAGATTCTTCCCATTGGTGGCCACGCATAATCACGGTTTTTTTAATAATATGGATTCAAGTGATTACTTAGTATATATATATATATATATATATATATATATATATATATATATATATATATATATATATAGAAATGATCAAGAGTAGAACTCTTAAGTAGTAGAACTTCCTTAAATAATAGAATTGTATCAAAACGACGTAGTTTTGATACGACGCGGTGGCATTTTTGTAAATATCATGCCACCGCGTATTTACAATAATGTCACCGCGTCTTATCAAAACTACATCGTTTTGATACAATTCTATTATTTAAGGAAGTTCTACTACTTAAGAGTTCTACTCTTGATCCTCTCCCTATATATATATATATATATATATATATATATATATATATATATATATATATAATATTATTCTTAGTAATTTTATAATTAAAATAAAAGTTTATTTTATAGGTTATAAAAGGTCATGAAAAATAAAAATATAAACCACGTTTCCAGATCTAACTCTTAAAAAGAGAATTTACAAGAAACAATAATATGGCTGTAAATTACAAAAGTATATGCCAAGTATGAAGATTATTAAAGTTATAGATATGAATCCAACCCAGACATGACATTATTTTGATCTTTCTTCATATTTCTATATTAAAATGATGAAAATAATTAAGTGAGACAATAAGAAAGATTCATGATGTTTCATTCTGACAGAGAATACATACTGTGATGGGACAAGTGGAGTATAAACAAGATTTGGTTCAACAATATGACCGAAAACTAATATGCCACCATCATCTTCACCTCCTTTTAAATAATGAGAGAAAGAGAAAGCATCTGGAGTTATCCCTTGGGAAGATAGTTGTGAGATAACAGACAAGCCCCTGTTACCCCAAACCAAATATCCCATCTACTACCCTATCTGATTTAATTAAGTCTCCAGTCTGTGACGTGCTTCAACTGTTTCAAATCCAACCATGGAAACAAGGTTTACCAAAATTACATGTTTATGAAAATACCATGGAAACAAGGTTTACCAAAGTTGCATATTTATGAAAATTGCATGTTCATTTTGTTTCACAGAAAAACAAAAAAAAAGTAGAACCATTGCAGGAATTGCAACCTACCCACAAGACATCACTTCCAGTATCAATCTTTACATAGAATTCTTTTGGGGGAGAACCCAATTGAACTCTTGTAAAATAAAGCCTATAGAAAGATCATAAGCTCCAATAAGAAATATAACAATCAAAGCAACATCAAGAAGTCAGATACCAACAACAGAGTTTAAAGGAAACTAAACTCAGAAGCAACATCAAGATAAAAAAGAAATTAGATAACTAACAGATAAACTTCATTGGCCCAAAAAAGGAAGAAAATGAAAACGAAAATATCAGTATTACTCATTCGTGGAAAATGTAAAAAATAGGCCAACCCCAAGAACTTCCCTGGGTTCCAATTATAAGTTTCAGGAGACTCTTTCTCCTTCACATTTTATGCAACAAATCATACAAAATCTATCCAACATCATAATTCAACTAGCAACATTCTAAAAACAAGTAATACCTGATCAACTTGTCAGCACAATCAGCAAGACAACCAATTCTTGTGAATACTAATAAGTGCAGACAAAAGCCCGACAGATGATAACAAAACCGTCCCAAAAAACTGCCCTTTCCCATCCTGAATATCCGTCAATGCCATCAACCCATCAGCCAAATCCTGCACAACAGAAAGCCTCTTAATCAACTTCTTCTGTCTCAATTTCCAAAGCTTCTCCTTTTCCTCACCACATTTAACCCCTCTCATCTCTGAAACTTCAATAGTCGATACCAAACAAGCCTCATCCTCACCAATTCTACTTAAATCCCTAATTTTCAAACTAATACTCCCCACCTATAGCCCCAGCCACAGCCGTCGATCTTGCCTTATACAGAGCTCCCGTCCCGAGTTCCGCCACCATACTGTTGAAAGTATCATCAGCGTGCCTCACAGCCACCATCCCGCTCTCTAACTCGGCATACATCAACCCAATCACGCCCGCCCAATTGCCGAACTTCCAACCCGTGTGGCCAGATGCGTTAAGAATTCGATTAACCCGGAGCTTCGTGGTATCTCCCAGCTCCGAGGACTTAATACCTTCAATAAGGCCTTTTCCGGCACCGGAAACGGAGCCTACGAGGTAGCCGATGCCAGCATAGTAAGTGAGATTCTCGCCTCAGGAGCGGCGATGGGCGATGGATTCTTCTTGGAAGAGAAATTCGGGGCAAGTGGGGAGCTTGTAGAGATTCTGAATGGGGACTTGGAGATCCTGATAGAGGTCGTAGAGACGACTGGTATTTGAGAGAGTTTTCAATTTGTATTCGATGGAAAGGTTTAGAAGGAGATTGGGGAGGATATGCTGGGGGCAGAGTGTTAGGGCAAAAGGTGGTCGGATCAACGCCACTTTAAAAAATATTTTTTTAAAATTATCTTTTTTTTTTTAAACGTTTTTATTTTTTAAAGAAATTTTAAAAAAAATAAAAATATGATCCAATACCAAATTAATTGGCATTATAACTTTTTTTTAAAAAAAATTTATAAAGCAAATTTGTGTTTATAAGTCATTTTTTTATGTTTATTCTCTATGGTCGGCGTTGGAAATGAAGGAGTATATAAGACTTCCGCTATAAAAAAATAAAAATAATAATTCTAACGTCAATTAAAGTGACGTTATTATTATTATTATTATTATTATTATTATTATTATTATTATTATTATTATTATTATTATTATTATTATTATTATTATTATTATTATTATTATTATTATTATTGTTATTATTGTTATTATTATTGTTATTATTATTATTATTATTATTATTATTATTATTAATAGCATTATTATTATTATTATTATTATTATTATTATTATTATTATTATTATTATTACTGTTATTGTTATTATTATTATTATTATTATTATTATTGTTATTGTTATTATTATTATTGTTATTATTATTATTATTATTATTATTATTATTATTATTATTATTATTATTATTATTATTATTATTATTATTATTGGTATTAGTACTATTATTATTATTATTATGAATGTTAATATTAGTACTACTACTATTATTTTTACTGTTATTGTTATTATTATTATTAGTACTATTATTATTATTATGATTATTATTATTATTAGTACTACTATTATTATTATTAATGTTATTGTTGTTGTTGTTATTATTATTATTATTATTATTATTATTATTATTATTATTATTATTATTATTATTATTATTATTATTAATACTATTATTATTATTGTTGTTGTTGTTGTTATTATTATTATTATTATTATTATTATTATTATTATTATTATTATTATTATTATTATTATTATTATTATTATTATTATTATTTGATGTAAATATGTAATTAGTATTTTAGTGTCGGATAAGTGACTTTTAGTATTTTGATATGTTATACAACTATGGTAAATTTTAGTATTTTGATATGTTATACAACTATGATAAAATTTTAGTATTTAAGTAAAATTTTAGTATTTTAGTATTTTGATTGAATGATGTAAATATGTTATGATGTAAGTATGATGTAAATGATGTAAATATGATAATATGTTATGTTATAATGTAAATGATGTAAATATGTTATGATTTTAGTATTTTAATGATGTAATTTAAATTTTTGTTGTTTTGATTAATTAACAAAATAATTTGAATTATAGTATTTTAGTATTTTTTGAATTTTAGTATTTTTTGAATTTGATTTTTTTAGTATTTTAATATTTTTTTAATTAACATTTTTTAATTAGTATTTTTAGTATTTGATGTAAATATGTAATTAGTATTTTAGCGTCGGGTAAGTGACTTTTAGTATTTTGATATGTTATACAACTATGGTAAATTTTAGTATTTTGATATGTTATACAATTATGGTAAAATTTTAGTATTTGAGTAAAATTTTAGTATTTTAGTATTTAAATTTCAGTACTTTGATTAAATGATGTAAATATGTAAATATGATAATATGTTATGCTATGATATAAATGATGTAAATATATTATGATTTTAGTATTTTAATGATGTAATTTGAATTTTTATTCTTTTGATTAATTAACAAAATAATTTGTATTTTAGTATTTTTTTTTTGGATTTTAGTATTTTTTTAATTTGATTTTTTTATATTTTTTAATTAGTATTTTTAGTATTTGATGTAAATATGTAATTAGTATTTTAGTGTTAGGTAAGTGACTTTTAGTATTTTGATATGTTATACAACTATAGTAAAATTTTAGTATTTTGATATGTTATACAACTATGGTAAAATTTTAGTATTTGAGTTAAATTTTAGTATTTTAGTATTTAAATTTTAGTAGTTTGATTAAATGATGTAAACATGTTATGATGTAAATATGATGTAAATATTTAAATATGATAATATGTTATGTTATGATGTAAATGATGTAAATGATGTAAATATGTTATGATTTTAGTATTTTAATGATGTAATTTGAATTTTTGTTCTTTTGATTAATTAATAAAATAATTTGAATTTAGTATTTTAGTATTTTTTTAATTTGTTTTTTTAGTATTTTAATATTTTTTTTAATTTATATTTTTAGTATTTGATGTAAATATGTAAATTAGTATTTTTAGTATTTTAGTGTCGGGTAATTAACTTTATAATAAAAATTTCTTATAGCTTAATTGGTTTGAGTATTTGTTTAATGAGAGTGGGAGGTCTAGAGTTCAATTCTCAAGGAAAACATTTTTTTTATTTTATTTTTTAAAAAGCCCGCGGGTCGGGCCAGGCTTTTCTATTATTAGTACTATTATAATTATTGTAATAATAATTATTATAATAATAATAATAATAATAATTAATAATAATAATAGTAATAGGAATAATAATAGTAATTAAAATAATGATTAATAATAACAATAATAATAGTAGTAGTTATAATAATACTAATAGTAATAATAATTATAATTATTATTATTATAATTATAATTATTATTCTTATTATTATTATAGTAATAATAATAACAACAACAATAACAATAATAACAATAATAATAGTAACAATAATAATTATTATAATAATAGTAACAATAATAATAAAAATAATAACAACAACAACAACAACAACCACAACACCAACACCAACACCAACACCAACACCAACAACAACAACAACAACAACAACAACAACAATAATAATAATAATAATAATAATAGAAATTATAATAATAGTAATAATTATAATTATTATAATAATAAAAATAATAATTATAAGATTAGTAATAATTATTCTAATAATAATAATAATAATAATAATAATAATAATAATTAATAATAATAGTAATAATAATAATAATAGTAATAATAAGAATAGTAAATATAATAATAATTATAATAATAGTAATAGTAATAGTAATAATAATAAAAAATATATCACATAAAAAATTTAATAATGACTTATAAGTAAAAAAAAAGTTAAAATTTAAGTTATTGTCAAATACTAAATAATAACAAATGACTTATAACTTAGTTTAACCAACTTATAAGTCATTGTCAAACACCCTCTAATACAAGATATAAAAGAGAAATTAATATTTGATTATAAAAAAAATTACAAGCCAAGAAAAAGGAGAATTTGAAAAATGGGAGTTAAAAAATTTACACACCATTGGTGCAACTTTATTATTATTGTTATTGTTATTATTATTATTTTTATTTTTTATTATTATTATTATTATTATTATTATTATTATTATTATTATTATTATATATCTTCTTGAGATTATATTAATGGTATGTGGTGAAGGAGAAGAAATGAATACATGAGGGAAATCTCATATTTTGTTATAAATATTAATCCTTGTAATATATTAACAGATAACTTGTGTTGCTCCAGCGGTCAAATGATCAAAGTTCCAAATGATAGGTCATAGGTTCGAATATGTTTCGCATTTGGGCATAATTTTTAAATAATAAATATGAATATTTTTTGACAATTCTCCGAATACCGAATATGGTCTTACAAAAACATGCTTATTGGGATTATCTTAATTTAAGGCAACATTTTAATAGTCGTTGTAAAAAGTTGTATAAGATATGCAACCAAAATAAAAATTGTTGCCAATGAATATGGTCCATATTAGGCAACAAAATATAGCAACAAAAAAACTTTCGTTGTCCACGATGAGGAGAAATCAAGTGGTTAAAAATGTTGCAATGAATTTTTAACGAATTTTGTTTCTAAATTTTGCAACGACTTATGAATTTCGTTGCAAAAAGTGAAAGCCTGACACAATCTGCAACGAATGACAAGTTTCGTTGCTAAACATACACTTTTAGCAATGACTTATAAAGCTGTTGCTTGAAAAATCGTTGCTAAAGCCCCATTTTTAGCAACAAAAAAACTTTCGTTGCCCACGATGACAGGAAATCAAGTGGGCGAAAATTTTGCAACGAATTTCTAACGAAATTTTTTCCCGCCAATGAATTAGCAACAAAATTTTGCAACGACTTATGAATTTCGTTGCAAAAAATGAAAGCCTGACACAATCTGCAACGAATGACAAATTTCGTTGCTAAACATATACTTTTAGCAACGACTTATAAAGTCGTTGCCCGAAAAATCGTTGCTAAAGGCCCATTTTTTTGTTGTGTTAATTTTAAAATAAAAGGTTTATTTTAATTTTAAAATTAAAATTCATGCTAACTAATTAGAGTTAGAATTGGATTTCATGATAACTAATTGGAGTTGAAATTGAATTTCATGTTTTCATTAAATAAAGGGATTTATTTATATTTGAAATTAGATTTCATATTATTCAAAATCAAAGAGTTTATTTGTGAATAGGAAAGATAATCCATGTTTCCTTAAATAAAAGGAGTTTATTTAGATATGAAATAAGATTTTATATTATTCAAAATAAAAGAGTTTATTTGTGAATAGGAAAGAGAATCCTTGTTTCCTTTAATAAAGAATTTTTTTTACTTGGAATTGAATTCCATAATTAATTAAAATAAAGGAGTTTATTTTGATTAAAGAATTTGATTAAAATAAAATAGTTTATTTTATTCAAAATTAGATAAATTAAAATAAAAGAGGTTTATTTTGATTTAAATTTGGATTAAAATAAAAGAGTTTATTTTGATACAAAATTAGATTTTATACTAACTAAATTTGCCCATTAAATGATATCAATATATATATTGAATGCTTATTATTCATGAGATGAATGTTATTGATGCATATGGTGATATGTATGATAATAAATGGGATTGATTATGGACTATTGACCAACGTGATTGGATTTTATTTTAGTTGGATGCATGAATGTATGAGTTTTATTAAATGGGATATGCGCACCTCGTCTTCTCTAATTTTTTCATAATATAAATTCTAACTCCCTTCTATGTACTTCCCTTGACTGCTGATCAAGGTTTCAATTTATTTTAAATTGTTTTGTAATATGAATAATTAGAATTAATTTTGAAGAATTGGAGATCAAGGAGCAAGGAGCACTTGAAGACCCGTTTGTAATGGAGCCCGAGTTTAAATGTAATAGTTATAATTAAATATTAATTCTTGCACCCCTAGGGTTTGACCTTTTGGTTCACTTGGTGACTCTAGTGAACCAAACTAGAATAAAAGTTCATAATCAATCTAGGTAGAATATAGTATTCTATATGTGCATGCTTATACTATATATATTATATATTATGCAAACATGCTTCACATGTTCATTAATATGACGCGTATTTTATATATATATGTGTGTATGCATGCTAAACAAAATGAGACAAATTAATTACATGCAAATCCCTCAAACTTTTATATTAAGTCCTAAGCGTTCAAAGATATTTGAAATATCGAACGTCGCCTTCTAGCATGATAAAAATAATAGAGTATCCATTAATTATTATAAGTTTGTTGTGTCACCATAAGGCTTGTCTTAATTCTTTGATATGTTAATTTTATCACATTTGATGCTTATAAAGAAAATTGAACAATGTTGTTTTGTTGTGTCACCACAAGGATAATATTTTTGTTTTTTTAATATATGGAGTGCTAGGTTAGACTTAACTTGGATAATTTTGATTCGAATGTGCCTCCACTTGATCAAAATAATCTAAGAGGCAAAATACAAGGAGTTACATAGTTGATGTAATTGACAAGAGTTGTCTACCTATTTATTTATATATAGTTTGTTGTGTCACCACAAGGCTATATACATTTGAAATGGGATCTTTATTCTCACTAGCAAATTTTTAATTAGATTTTGCCGAACTATATAAGTGAGGGTAATATAGTTTGATAAAAATAGTGGGAGATACCAATTTAAAAAAAGACCTAATTTATTTTGGTAATTAATAAAAGAATGTATGCTAAAATGTTGTTAAGAATAAATTCATTTACAGAATTTTACAATGTCTAAAATTACTATCACTACGTAGCATATTAGATGCTAAATTAACCGGACCGAATTAAACGGATTGGTTAAGAAAATTGAGAAAAGTTCTCACGGCTGAAAAGTTATCTTATGTCCTTAATACATCTTTCCTGCAATGGTTGCAGACAATACCTCTGAGGAAGAGATTGCTACATTTAGAAAGTGGCAAGATGATGCACTGTTGGCACAATGCATCATGCTCGTGTCTATGAGTAACGAGCTTCAGCGTCAGCATGAAACTATGAACGCTCTTACTATATTCCTGCACATTAAGTAATTGATGGTAAGGAAAGTAGGACTAATAGATATTAGATATCTAAGGAGCTCTTTCGATCTAGAATGACCAAAGGCACTACAGTACAGACACATGTCCTAATGATGATCAATTTAATTGAACTGTTATGACAACGAGTTTTGTCATGGATGGAGAGTTGAGCCAAGATTTGATCTTGCACTCACTCCCGGACTCCTTTAACAATTATTGTGAATTTTTCATATGAACAAGCTAGATATCAGCTTTGCTGATTTGCTTAACATGTTGAAAAATGTTTAGAGTCACTTTCCAACCAAGAAAGACCAAGTCTTACTGGTATGGGCCAAAGGATCTTCTAAAAAGAAGAATGACTCTAAGAAGGTAAATAGAAAGGCAAAAACAAAGGATAATAGGAGCAAAACTGATACGGATAGCAAAGGAGTTTGCTTCCACTGTAATAAACCTGTACACTGGAAAGAAACTGCGAGAAGCATCTTGCAGAGCTAACCAGAAAAAGCTTAGTAAAGTTTCGACTACAAATACAATTTTGTTCATGATTTAAAATAAATTTTTATTTAAGTGAAGGTTCTATTTGGGTATTGGATACCGACTTTGGTTATCATAAATATAGATTTATGAAGGGGCCAAGCAGAAGTAGAAAGCTAAACAAAGATAAGTAATCCTATGTGTGGAAAAATGAAACAAAGGTTGCTACATTAGCCATAGGAACTTATTGTTTATCATTACCTACGGGCAAATCTATTAAGTCAATAAGTTGTTATTGTATTCCAGTTCTCGTTAAAAATATTATTTTCATTTTGTTGTTGGACAATAAAATCTTTGGTATTATATTTAAGAACATTTTTTGTTCTATTTATAATAATAATGTTTTTATAGAACTGAAATATTACTTAATGGATTTTGTGTACTGGATTAACATGAAAAATTATTTTGCAAATTGAACAAACTAGTATATGAAAAGGAATGATCATTCAAAGAGTTGAATGTGTGTATTTACTAAAATACAAGTATGAATTATTTGAAAGGTTCAAAGAATTCAGAAGTGAAACAAATTGGCAAAGTATTAAGATTCTTTGATTAGATCAAGGAATAAATACTTGTGCAATAAGTTTCTAGATCATCTCAAATGGTTTCCTCATAATGGATGCCTCCTAATACACAAAAATTGATTGACGTATTTGAAAGGAAAAATCGTACTTTGTTGGATATGGTATGGTCCATAATGATTTTACCGACATTTCAGTATCCCTTTAGGGTCATGTCCTAGAAATGGCTGCATATCTACGAAAAAGGTAACCTCAAAATCCGACCACAAGACTCCATAAAAGTTATGGACAGGAAGGATTCCTAATTTTAAGTAAGTTAAGATAAGGGGTTGTCCAGCTTATGTGAAAAGATTTTAAATGATAAGCTTGGGACAAAATTTGACAAGTACAGATTTGTGGGACATCCTAAAGTAAGTTTAGGGTATATGTTCTATAATCCTACTTAGCAAAAGGTGTTTGTTGCGAAATACGCTACCTTCTAAGATAAAGATGTTTATCATTGAAGGGGCTAGTGGGAGGATAATACATATTGAAGAGTTTAAGAACCACAAAACACTATAAGTCAAATAAGAGGAACCTGTAAATAGACCTATTGTACCACAACCGAATCATAAATCTGGAATAGTATCGAAGATACCTAGGAGGTATGGATTCATCATAGATGATGATGATGAGGTACACATCATAGAAGATAATGAACCAGTTACATACGATGAGGTAAAAGTTGTAGACACTTAGAGAAATGAATTAAAGCAAGTTTCTCAAAAATGGAACATTCGTTTTGATGAAATAATCAAAAGAGTTTGATATTATCAAAAATAAGAATGAACCTAGTGTATACAAAAGGGTCAGTGGGAGCGTCATGACATTTCTAGTATGATATGTTGATATACTACGGATAAGGAATAACATACTAATGCTACAATCGGTAAAGATAAAGTTGTCTAAACATTCCTCGTGAATGATATGGGAAAAGTAATTTAATTGGAGATATAAATCTATATGGATAGATTTAAAAGGATGCTCGACTCAACCCAAGGAACGTATATTCATTTGATGCTAAAGTCGTTTAGCATAGCAAACTCTAAGAGTTGTCTCATGTTGATGAGTCATGGAGTGTATCTCTCTTAATAGTCCCTATAGACTCCTGAAAAGAGAGATCGCATGAGTGATAATCATGTATACAATAAAATATACGAGACCTGATGTTGATCGGTCATATTCTAGAGAAGATCACTGTAAGACAGTGAAAAACATCTTACAGTACTTAACTGGTACTAAAGATGTGATTAAAATTTATGGTGGGTCTAAATTAAAACTAGAGGGCTTAACAGACTCATGTTTTTTAGACAGACCAAGACGACAGAAAATCTACTTAAAGGTAAAGCGTTAGCTTGAACGGTGGTGCAGTGAATTGTAAAGGTTCTAAATAGCAAAGAGTTGCTGGTGTAGTGATAAAGACAAAGTATATAGCTATAAATGAAGCTACAAGTTGATTGTTTGGATGAAAAGTTCATTACAGAACTAGGAATAGTTCCTACGTCTTATCTTGGATCTAAACATGTGTTGTGGCACTTTCATTTGATTATAGGAATCATTAAAAGATGGGAAATCACTATAGAGATAGTGGACTCTTAAGAACGACATTACATATCCATTTACTGAAGCTTATCCAACAGCATGATAATCGTCACTTAGAGAAGAAGAATATGAGATACCATGACGATTGACTTTAGTGCAAGTGGGAGATTGAAAGTAGTATGCACACAAGCCAATCATGTTTGATGATAAAGCATATACTTTGTAACAATCTTATTCATTTATTAAAAAAAAGTATTAATTTATTAAAGACTTTTAATTATCTACATGATGTTGTTTTATAATATGTGATAAACCCATAGTTTTAAGCAATACTTTTAGAATAATGATGATGATCATTTTAATGAGATCTAAATTCATAGAAAGCTTAAAACTAAAATAGTTCCCAATCGTTGGATTACTAAATTGGGAATTAGTGAATCCAGATAGATTGATACATACGTTGCTTGCTCATTGGATGAGGATGATGGATCTCATGATCATTTGTGTGGAGACACTAAAGCAAGTATATAAGTGCTTATTAGAGAATAAGTTCACTAAACGTGGCTCGCTAAGGAATACCTAATGAAGTTTTACTTGCCTGTCAATAGGAATTCCTGTAGTGATAGTAGTACAAGTGATCGTTAGACTTGAGATTATCATAGTATCTTGTGTATGATGAGTTATACTTTGACTTATTCCTTAAGACCCTTAGGGTATATCAAAGGGTATGCTTGGGTATAATAAGTCGTACATGGAGATAATGTATGATCAATAAAGAATCTACCACTTCTACTAAAAGAAGAGAAATGTCCTATGTGATTAGTTAAATGACAACCCAGTAGTCATTGGCTAAGGCAGAATGAAATTAGAAAGGAGTTTCTAATTTGCATTATTTGGTGTTGTGCATTTAAGGATCGAAATACATATAATTAAATAAAATAAGACTTGATAGTAATTCCATGTCTTATATTTAATTGGGACATTGCATGGTGGAAGGATTGAATTATACGGTAACTATTTACTCAAAGGTTCTTTTATGATTAATGTTAAAATCTATATTATTTGGAAAGTCGTTGATCATTAGGGAGGTTTATCCCTATTATAGAATAAATATTATTTATTTAAATAAATTAATAGTTTAATTTATTTATTTAAATAAGATTAGAATTGTTCTAATTGAATTATTCACAACCGGTTTAATATGGAGAACCTAAAGGGTCACACTATAAAAGGAAGAATAATTATTTAAGAAGTTAATGGCATAATCGTAATAATAAGTTAAGTATATTTAATTTAATCTATGGTGATAGAATAAATTAAATAGCTTAATATTTATTATTTAATATTTTAGAAATATTAAATATAAATTAATAAGAGGAGTCTTATTATTATTATTACTATTATTATTATTTAATTCCTAAAGGAGTTTTGGAATTAATTAATAAAAGTACTCTCATATATCCTAATAAGATTAGGAGGCTAATTAGTTAAAATAGTTTAATTAATTATTCTTAATAAGATTGGGAGCCTAATTAATTAAAGGATTTAATTAATTAAAATAAAACCTAATTCCTTAATTATTAAGGAAGGTTGCCCACATCTATAAATAAGAGGAGTCTTATTATGGGTGAATAAGTGGTTGTTAACGTTTTAGTGAATACGTAATTCCAATAGTTGAGAGAGTACACCCCTTTCTAGAGATAGAAAAATTAGGGTTTTGCCAAATACCCTTCTTCTTGAATATTTCTTCTTCCTTGGTGGATCACCTCTAGATGTCAAACACTTGGGTGGCTAACATTGATCAAAGGAAGGAACCCAACCCGGTGGATTCAAGTTGAACACGGAAAGGATTTGGAGGTGAACTTGTACATGAGGAAACTCGGATCTTCAAGGGTATGATTCTTGTTCTTCTTCTTTTCGTTTAATTAATAATTGTGCGTAAAGGATGATCCGGGTATATGGTTTGTAAAATTATAAAACACTAATTTTTCACGTTTTCGCTATTTTGTGCAATTTGATTACATCCATGAATATTACAAACCTAACACAGAGGATGTACCAAAGACAGCATTTAGAACTTGTTACGGTCATTATGAGTTCTTAATGATGTCGTTTGGACTAACGAATGCACCAGGTGCTTTTATGGACTTGATGAATAGAGTATTTAAATCGTATTTAGATAAATTTGTGGTGGTGTTCATTGACGACGTTTTGGTGTATTCAAAGGCTGAAGAGGAGCATGCTGAACACCTACGGATGGTGTTGGAAACGTTGAGAAGGGAGAAGTTATATGGAAAATATTCAAAGTGTGAGTTCTTGTTGAAGAGAGTTTCATTTTCGGGACATGTTATCAATAACGAGTGAATTTCTGTTGATCCAGCTAAGGTAGAAGCGGTGAAAAATTGGAGACAATCGAAGATGCCAACAGAGGTCAGAAGTTTCTTGGGATTGGCAGGATATTACCGAAGGTTTATTCAGGATTTCTCGAAGATAGCGACACCATTAACTAATCTGACGAGGACGACTGTTAAGTATGTGTGTACGGAAAAGTGTGAACAAAGTTTTCAGGAATTGAAGAAGTGACTTAAGAGAAGCACATGTGTTCTCTTTACCAGATAGTACGAGAGGTTTTACAGTGTATAGTGATGCATCACACAAAGGACTAGGTTGCGTAATAATGCAGAATGGTAAAGTCATTGCGTACGCGTCACGACAGTTAAAAGATTATGAGAAGGGATACCTTACCCATGACCTTGAATTGGCTACAGTAGTATTTGCCCTTAAGATTTGGAGACATTATCTCTACGGAGAAAAGTGTGAGATATACACAGATCACAAGAGTCTGAAGTACATCTTTACACAAAAAGGAGTTAAGCATGAGGCAGAGGAGATGGTTAGAATTGATCAAGGACTATGATTGTGATATTCTATATCATCCCGAGAAGGCCAATCTAGTAGCAGATGCTTTAAGCAGGAAAAGCAGAGAAAAGTTGTTTGTATTGACAGACTAGGAAGAATTAGTAAGAGAAATGGAGAAAATGGAGTTTGAGGTGAAAAATCGAAGGATTCGGATAAAGTAATTGAAATGGAAGCAAGTCCGACTTTATTGGACAAGGTAAAAGATTCACAAGAAAATGATGAAGAATACGATAACATAAAGAAGCAATTAGCTGAAGGCGAAAAGTTGAAGTATAAGATCGACGTTATTGGATTGCTGAGATTTGAAGGAAGAATTTGGGTACCTACAGTACCAGAGTTAAGAGAAGAGATTCTACAAGAAGCGCACAATACGAGCTATTCGATACACCCAAAAAGTATGAAGATGTATCAAGATTTGAGTCAACATTATTGGTGGCCAAACATGAAGAGATAGGTTGCTAAAGGCGTCAGCCGCTGTTTAACTTGCCAAAGATTCAAGACAGAGCATCAATGACCAAGTGGACTATTACAGCCGTTGGAGATTCCAGAATGGAAGTGGGAGCACGTCACGATGGATTTTGTGGTAGGACTTCCAGCTACACAGAAGGGTTATGACGCTATATGGGTAATTGTCGACCGTCTTACAAAGTCAGCACACATTTTGCCGATCAAGATCATGTATACTTTGGATCAGTTAGCCAAGTTATATATCAAGGAGATAATTTCGAGACATGGAGTGCCAGTATCAATCGTGTCTGATAGAGATCCGCGCTTCATGTCAAACTTTTAGAGGAGTCTTCAAGAAATAATGGGGACACAATCAAGGTTGAGTAATGCGTATCATCCACAAACAGATGGGTAAATCAAGAGAACGATTCAAACATTAGAAGACATGCTCAGAGCATGTGTGATGAATTTCAAGGGAAGCTGGGAAGATCATCTTCCACTGGTAGAGTTTACATATAATAATAGTTATCATGCAAGTATTGGTATGCCACCGTATAAAGCCCTGTATGGGAGAAAGTGCAGAACGCCCTTATGTTGGGACGAGGTAGGTGAAAGAAGATTGTTGGGGATAGAATTGGTGCAGCAGACGTTGGAGATCATCAAAGTGATAAGAGCTCGACTGGTAGCTGCTCAGGATCAATAAAAGTAGTACGCAGATATTCATCGCAAGAAAAGATATTTTGAAGTTGGAAGCTACGCATTTTTTAAGGTATCTCCTTGGAAGGGGAAGATAAGATTTGGGAAGAAAGGTAAACTAAGTCCAAGGTTTATTGGACCGTTTGAAATACTGAAGAAGATAGGGGAAGTGGCGTACAAGGTAGCTCTACCTCCTGAATTGGAACATATTCACAATGTGTTTCATGTGTCAGTGTTGCGTCCGTACAAGCCGGATTACAAGCATGTGATATCCTACGAGCCGATTCAAGTCAAGAAGGACTTATCGTACGAGGTGGTTCCTATAGAAATTTTGGATAAGAAGGAGCAGAAATTGAGAAATAAGGTTATACATTCTGTCAAAGTCCTATGGAGAAACCACAATGCTGAAGAAGCTACGTGGGAGCTTGAAGAAAAGATGAAGAAGAATTATCCGAATCTTTTTGAGTAACCTTAATGAAATTACGGGGACGAAATTCTTATAAGGAGGGGAGAATGTAGTAATAACCGTGAATTTTAAGTCACTATTTATGTATATACATTATTAATATTTAAAAATTTGTGTTATACAGTGATTTAATATGTGACAACATATGTGAAATGGTGCATGGGCCAATTAACATGTATGTTATAGTTATGGATATATACATTTATAGGTTTCATTAAAAATGAAAGCCTCGTAACCTAATTATAAATTAGGTGAGACAATTAAATAATCAAAGGGTTATGGTAATAAGGAGATGTTAGTATTTAATATGTATACTAACTTAAGTGGATAATCTTATTATTTCAAGTGACTAATAATTTTAAACCTAATTCTTGTGAACCTAATTAGGTTATGAGCTAAAGTCACATGTATAGGTAATTAAATTTCATAAGACTAGGAATGGAAACCCTAAATAATTAAATTGGGTAACATATATTAAAATTGTTAGACTATGTTTATTACATAGCCCAAAACAATTAAAGGAGAAGCCCAAAAGAAATAAAATGCAAGCCCAAACTTAGCCCACTTGATTAAGGGTATTTTAGACATTTGATTTATCTAATTTATGCATTAAAATAAAAGCTAAATGAAGGAGTTAGTGGGCATAAATATGGCTGGCCACATTAGCCTTTTAAGGCAACTAATTAAACTAAGCAAGGTCCATTTGTAGTAACTCTTACACAAAAGGACATGGTTGTCAAGCTCCCATTGGTTGCCACTTTATTAAGCATCCTTAATCATGATTAGACTAATTAAAGTGATAAGGCAAAGCTTCTATCCATGGGTTAAAGAAAGTATGGGGGATAATAGCTAGATACAGTAAGTGTATCTATATTTTTGTAAGTATTCTTTTACTTCATCTTTTCATTTCATTTCATTTCTTCTCTCATTCTTCCTCTTATAATTTCTCCCAAGCTAGCCACTTCTAGAGAGAGAAAGGAGAGAGAGGTTTGGCCATATATATATAGAGAGAGAGGAGTGCTAGTTTGTTAATGCATCCAAAGTTCATCACTTACTTTAGTAAATCAAGGAAGGTTGCCATTAAATCAAGGTATAACCTAACCTTCATCTTCTTCTTCTACTTTGTTTTTTTTTCTTTAGCTTGAGTTTTGTTGGGGTTATGAACAAATACTCAAGATACCCTAGTCCTACATATCATCATGTATAGAACTAAGTATCTTGAGTGTTAGATCAAAGGCTTAGAGGAAGAATATGAGCATATGTTCTCCAAGGGTGAAAACGCTTGTTTTCTTCCACTAAATCTTGTGTAACTCAAGTTTTCCAACTTAGATTTGTGATCCGTCGAAGGGGGGTGCTAGATACATGAGTTATCTATTAAACCCAAGTGATAGAATATAAATCTAGCAAGTTTTGAATCCTTTGGAGCTGATTTCCCCAAAACAGCCCACTTGGAATGTTCAAAAACCCTAAAATAGTTTCTATCCTATTTTTCTTGGGTCTGTTTTGGACAGTTTCATGTCCCTTAAAAATCTGGGAAAATTTATAGAGGTACCTTGAGAAGTTATCTACGTGTAGGAAAAAGAACGGACACGTTTCGAGTTATAGATTGTGTGTAATGACTATTTCCGTAAAGGACTCCTAAAACTTTACCGTCGAATATCTCACTGTGTATACACTGGAAAATTCTGAAATTTTTACAGTAGGTTCATATATGTTAGAAGAACATACCCTAAAAATTTCAGACTTTTCTGAGCAAAACTCAATTTATTAAAAATAAAGCAAGATCCGAGTGTTTTGGGAACTTTAAAAATAGTAGATCATTTTCTAAAATTCCAGAAAAATTTGGGGATCCTTGTACGTTCATATTGTGTTAAAGTACAGAAGCTAAGAATTTTTGGAGTAAGTTTACTATTTTTCCTAAAAAGGGTTAAGTTATGAATAAAAAGAAATAAATAGTTAAATGATGTCTTTAATAAGAAAAATGTGATTTTTGTGCTTGAATACTCATAATATATCATATCATGACTATCTTAGAGTACTTTGGTAATTTATGATAATAAATATTATTTATGACCTTTTATGGATATTAAATAAGAGGTTTAATAAATGATGAACAATTAGAATAAATTATTTATTAATCCAATAAATTATTAAAATATTATTATGATATTAATAATATTAGAATATGATATTGTTAAGTAAATAAAAATATTAAGAATAAAATTTCTTTAAAATATTATTAAATGGTTAATAGTATTTGATTTAAGCATTGATAAATGATTAAAGTATTATTAAATAATTAATAATATTAGTAATAGAATAAGATATTATTAAATGATTAATAATATTAGTAAATGAATAAAATATTATTAAATGATTAATAATATTAAATGATTAATGATACTAAAGCATAAGTAAGATATTATTAAAGTAATAATATTAATTAAAATATTATTAAGAGGATTAATAATATTAGTAAGGTATTAAAATATTATTAAGATGTTAATAATATTAGTAAGCAAATGAAAATATTATTAGGGAACTAATAATACTAAGAGGTGAATTAAATATTATCAAGATCAATAATATTATGTGGTTATAGTAACATTATCAAGACATGATAATGTTTATAAGAACTAAATGTAATGCATAATATTTATGTGATTACATAATCTAATGTTATACTATGACTAATTGAAAGATTAACTATAGGTCTCTCAAAGGAAGATAATTTAACTGCATAGTAGATATAAATTAATTGCGTAGCCGTAATCTACAGACAAGGCAAGTGTCCTAACTCAAATTCGAGTTATTATTTTCAAAGCATGTTAGTGAATAATTATTGACGATTATTCACATCTATATTGATTATTGAAATTCGCACTTTGTGCAATTGAATTCATGTTCTATTATTATTGAACTGTGAATTAAATTAAAGTTCTTTCATTTATGAACTGTTTATGAGATAGATCTATCCTAATTGTATCAGCTAGATCAAGCATGTTTAAATTTGTTAAATCAAATGTGTTTTAAAAAGCTGTTCTTATTAAATTGATATGATAAGAACTCTTGACTAAGAAAAGGACGAATTTGATTAAGGCATGATATCGATGCCGGAATATTAAGTGTTTATGCATAAATCACGGGGTATGAAAGGATGATCGCCTTGAATACTAAAACTTATTAAGAGGTCCAGTTTAAATTACTGAGAACCTTGGCAAATGTTCATGGTTATCTCAAAACCACTCAGTTCATATTATTCAATTATTCGAATATTCAATTGTTGATTATTAATTCATGTTCCTTCACAACCTTATATTATTGTTGAACATTGAAAGCAAAACTTCTTTCTAGTCATGATATATCTCCCTTGTATATAAACTTGCTAAGCAAATTAGTTGCTTACCCTTGCTATATCATGACATTTATTTCAGCTAAGCCTAAAGGATCCAATACGAAGGACAAAGGCAAGGACAAGATCCAGGAATAGTTTGGAATGAATATTAATTATTATTATCTAATGGAAGTTCTTATGTAAACCTTTTGTAATATGAATGGTGTGTTTAAGTTAAGGTTAAGAAGACCTTGGGACCATGCTATGGAAACTTTATTATAATAAACAATGTATGTTTATTATTTCGTAATAGTTATAGAATGCTTATGATGATGATAGATCGTGAGCACCGAATCTGAGGTTAGAGAACCTGGATTTGGGGGCGTCACAAATGTAATAACCAATAATTTTTGTGGTACATTGTTAATAAATATATTAAATAATCTATAATAGATTTTGGATAATTAAGTGATTATGTGAATAATATGCTATAATATTTAAAGGAAGTCTCACTAATAAGTTAAATAAGTTAGTGAACTAACCTAAGTATTTTAATAATCTAGAAAATAGATTTAAGGTGTTAAACCCTAATTAAATACTCAATAAACTTGAATAAGACAAGTCTAATTGTGTTATGTGAGTGAATTAATGTTATTAATGAATGATAATATGGAAATATTAATAATAATGAGCATAAGCTCAAGAGATAATAATGAAAGAAAAATAAGTAATTAAACAAGCCCAAATATATTTTAGTGTGGGACTTATAGTTAAAATTAATTCAAGGGCAATTAGTTCATTGACATGAGTTCTGCTACTGCTGCAGACCTTGGATGCCGTGATAATTGAGTTCAATGATATGTTAAGGTAACAAACATGTAGTAAGGAGTTTAAAAAGAATCGTGTCATGTCAATGATAATTTCAACTTTGTAAAAATGATTAGCAAGTTACAAACGAGTTATGTTATAATTTAGTTTATATAATGAATGTTAGATAAGTGTTGTGAGGTTAACACTTGGAAATTCTAAAATGTAAATGGTAATGTAAGACTTTTACTAAAATAACAAGTTTAACTATAAATGTATATGTTATGGTATGTTAGTATATCTAATAGGTATTGTGGTTCTAATATAATGTGTAGGTGAACGTGAGTTTTAATATTATAGCTTACGCTCGAGGCAAGTTTTCTAACTCTACACTTTCGTTGAGCTAGTTCTATTGTTACATTGTGTAACTTTATTCTTATGATTGAGCAAGTTTCCTATCTTAAGCTGTTATTGAACAAGTAATTTGTTCTTAAATTTCATTTGAGCAAGCTTTAACTCTAATTTTATTGGAATTCCCATTATGGTTGATTCATTTTTACTTATTTATAGTTAAGCAAGTTTCTTAAGTTCTATTCTTGTACAATGTACGCGGGTTTTGAACTTTTGCCTCTATTATTGAGCTGTTTTATTACTTTGTATGAGTTATTACCATGTTGAGCAAGTTTTAGTTTCCAGCTTGCTATCAATTAGTGTATATTCAGTAACCAAATTCCTAATTTGACAAGATCATAGACCTAATATTTAATTGTTCAAGCAAAGGTTTATCATTTTATTCATTTTGTTCAATACTTAAGCTCTCTAGTTATTTCCAAGCATGAGTTAATATATAGTCAGTTCATCTATGACTCTCAATTGTTCTATGTTATGTTGTTATTAAACAACTATTATGTAATCAAACCATATTGATTCAACTAGTTCCGTAGTTGATGATCGTTAAACTTTAAATTACCCTTGAAAGCTTATCCAAACCAAACTTTCTTTGGTGCGGACTTGTACTCTAAAACTGAGAAGAATAACCCTATTATAAGGGATACACAATGCGTTTAGATGTTTGTGCACAATACATGGTACGAAGGGCTGATCCCCCTAAGTACGTGAAATCCCTACAGTATAACTGTTAAAGTTAGAGTTTAAAGATTACTTGTAATCATGGACATAGTTCGCGGTCTTATGACCCTCAAACATATTTCTTATTTTGATTCTCGTTGTTGGTTATCATTGATAGAGTACTATTCAGTATTGATGAGCCTATTCATTGGCAGTTATTATTCTTTTATTGATTCATTGTTATATCTAGTGAGCAATTATTTTGCTCACTCTTGCATATATCTAATTATTGCAGCTAAAGTTGAAAAGGTCGATGAGCCTTCAAATATCAAAGGAAAGGGAAAAATGTACAAGTTATGAAGACTTGTAATTTCATTTATGGTTATGATGATAAATTTTATATTTAATGATGTGATGTAATTATTTTATTTCCGCACTTAATTGATGTTTTAAGGTTAGACAACCTAGGAAGACTTTTTGATTAATATTGTAACCCTTTTTAAAGGGAGGATTTATGGTTTAAATGTTATTTTATTTGGGTAGATAGTATGAATGTATGGAAAGTGAACACCAAGTCTTAGGGGAAAGAAGTATCCAGATTTTGGGGGTGTCGCAGTGGAGATGTATGCTATACAATGTGTCTTATTTTAGGAGTGTTTTAATGTTCTCCGGTAAAATAGATGTCAGTTGTTTTGATGACAGGATAGCATGACAGATATTGATATGAAAATGAAATGCATATTTACATATTCCTTTATATTTTCCATTACATTGAGATTGACATGGAAATGAAATTACATGGAATTAAAATTACATGTAAACGAAAGGGTAAGGTATGAAGAGACTTCCTTCTGCGTTTGGTTTATCAGAGGCTGACCTATCTTAGGCTACTCTCACAGCTTTTTGGTATGAAGGTCCCCAGATAATCGTAATTTACTGGATGGGAAATTAATTCAATCATTCAACTGGAGTGAATCTAGGTTGTGCCTTTCCTGAGCCTCGCGGAATTAGTCTCCCTTGAGTCCAGTAATCAAACACTGATATGTTTGCTTCCTGGTGGAGGAATCACACAACATACATTCATATTCATCGCATCTCACCGTATGGAAATGATGGCATGTGCGAAGCAATAATATCACATTGAGATATGGTGCGAAGCACTAAAGTGAAGTAAATAAAGCATTAGTACATATCCATCCAATGTAAATGTAGAATTCACACATAAGCAGATAAAAGTGTTTTGTTTTTGAAAAGTTTGAATAGCGGCTTAAGCCATCTTACTGGAGTCCCCAGTAGAGTCATCACCTGTTGACGTCGGGATGATTTGTGTCCCTTTTTGTGCTTATCTTTTAGTGTTCTCATTTTGGGTGAGTTTTGTCTGAAAAAACAAGTTTGAAAAGGTCCGACATATGAATGTCGACGATTTGACTTAGAGTCGACAGTTGGAAGATTTGAAATGGTTGTACCAACTCAACCGATTTTAAAAAGGTTTGCACAAATACCCAATGGTTGGACACTATTTAGCTGGTCTTGGAAACCGAGATACGTTAGATTCGGGAGCTTGATTAAGTGGAGGGAAGGTGTTAGACACCCCTCGACTTCCCTGAAAACACGGTTACCGCAACTTTTCAATTAAGTTTTATTTGCATGTGTGTGTTGGGCCTATGTGCAATTATTTGGAAGTAGTGCTATGTCTCGTTTGCACCTATATACAAAGGGTTTGACTTGTATATAAAAGTTCAATTTTAACAAGTTATAGAAGCGCTGTTTTGGAAAACATGCCTTTGATACTTCCATTTTATTATGTATTCGACTTGATTGTTTTTATTTTTGAGATGTGAGGCATATTCGAGAAAATAAGATACATAGCAGTGTCAAACTCCTTGTGGGCATAAGAGCCATCTAAGGATATCCAGACACCGTAGATAATTTACAAGCTGGTTGCAGCTGAGAAATGTCCATCGTGGGAACCGAATCTAGATTTAGAGGTTGAATCTTCGATCACATGATTCCTAGGCTCACATGAAAGAGTAATATGTACAAAAGCTAGAAAAAGAACTCGATTTCTAAACCATTCTGGTTTCAATGGTTCCAGTTTAGTCACTTTTGAATCGGTCAAAGTTAGAAAAGCCAGATTTAGGAAAATCTAGCCCATACACTAGAAGGTTAAATATCTACATTATGAAAGCGGTTAAAACATATATATATATATATATATATATATATATATATATATATATATATAAGCATAAATATATATATAGGTATATATATAGACGATCAACTATACGAAGTAAACTCCAGGCAGGACTTTGAAATATAAATATATATATTTATATATATAAACAAGTAAAATGTCACGAAGTAAACTCCAGGCAAACAGAAATGTAAATATATATATATATATATATATATATATATATATATATATATATATAAAAGCAGTAAACGCACCCGATATATATATATATATATATATATATATATATATATATATATATGAACGTAGTAAAAAGCTTAAAAATCTGAAATATCTTACAGTTAGGGGTGCTCATCGGTAAAAAACTGAACCGGTACCGAAAATTCCGAATCGACACCGATCCGAAATTACTGAAAAAATAAGAACCGAAACTGGGATCGAATTATCGATTTCGGTACCGGTTCGGTACAAAATCGGTACCAGTTTTTTCGGTTCGGTTTTCGGTTATACCGCATGATAATATATATAATTATTAATAATAATTAAACAATTTTTTTTATATATTAATAATTTTTTAAAAAACTAAAAAATCATTAACTATTAATAATAATTAATATATAAAATAAAACTACAAAACATTATTAATATATATAAATTTTTTTAATAAAACTACTATTATATAAAAATTATTAATATATAAAAAAATTATTTAAAATATAAAATTACAAAACATTAAATATTAATTATTAAATTATTAAATTTTGATATTTCGATTTTTATCGAATTCAAAAAAGTCATTACCGCTACCGGTACGAAAAAGTGTTAAAATACCAAAAAATCGGTACTGAAAAAATCAATACCAAAAAAAGTCGGTACCGAATAAAACTGGTACCGAAAAAATCGGTACCGCCGGTACCGGTAAAAAATTAAAAATTTTGAGCACCCCTACTTACAGTGGACTGCCAAGAAGACTTCAGAGTTTTTGGGGTCTTAAAACTCGGTTTCCACCGGTTAAACTTCAGTATGTTACAAAACACTGGCTTACAAGTGTATAGAAAAAAGAATCACTCTATTTGGAGCACTCTAGCAGGGGTTACAAACTGAAATGGGCAGAGTTTTCTCTCTATTCTTTTCTTTTTTTCAAATGAGCTGCCAAGAGATAATATTTAAAGACCAGATGGTCGCGGGTCAACCAGCGGCAGCAGCGGGTCTACCTGCGACTGCCCGGGTTGCCCCGGGCCTTGCGGGTCCTGTCGTCTCGAAGTATGTGCACTTGGGCTACGAGTTATCCGCTCGAACTTTTAGAACTTTCAATTCGGGCATCCGATAAAGGAGTGATGTACCTTTTTAGAAAGTTGTTGTCGAGAGATACACAATGACATGAGATTAGAGGTTGTACGAAGTAGGGAAGATGGGTCAATGACCAGATCTCCAAGTCTTCAATTTCTATCCGTTGTGCTGTCTTGTGCAGTTATCACTCGGGTTTTAAACTATGGTTCTTATGGGATATCTTGATACGCAGTCTGAGTTGAATTATGTTGAGATGACGTTTGTGTGATGTTGAGGTGGCAAAATGATGATTTTCCCCTATCGGGGTTATCTCCGATTTTGACGCAGTTGTAGCAATCGTTTCTTAAGGTTATCTCCGAGATTGGGCTGTTGTTGATTCTAAATGCCCTTAGAGGTATCTCTGAGGTTGGCTGGACCTCCCGGGGTTATCTCCGGGGTGTGTACTATATCTCCTGGGGTTTTTTTTGGGGTTGGAACTGACTCTTCTGGGGTTATCTTCGGAACTTGCACTGGATCCCTCGGGTTTATCTCCGAGGTTGAAACTGGATCTCCTGGGGTTATTTCTAGAGTTGAAAACTGGATCTCTGACGCGCCCAAAATAGGTATACATCACCCATTCTGAGTCGCCAAATACATGGTATAGACATACAACTACAACTTAATTATACAACTGTCGTGTAAAATATGACAAAACATAGCTGAGAGTTTTAACACGAATATTATCTTCTAGACAATATCCAAACTTAAATTCAATTTTTAATAACATTCATCAATAATATTATAACTCACAATATTAACAACCGGATCATTCCCAGGAAAGAGGAGACTTTTCGATAAGGATTTCTCTCTAATGGCGCGCAATTAGGTGAGCAAACCCCTTTCATCGATAGAACTTTTTAGACATTGTTAATAATGTAAATAATAAAATGAATAACTTTGTCGTCTCAATCATTGATTTAATAATATAAAATATTGTGATAATAATTTAATCAATAATGTGAGATACTATGCAGTAATTACTGTGGCAATAATTAAAAAAAAACTGAGTGACTTCTCACGTAAGCATCAATAATCAAAAATACTGTACAATACCGTGTGTTACTATGCAACCACGCGCATTACTATACTTTTATCACCGATTATTTTATGACAACTTGCTTACTTTGAAAAAATTTCACATATCACCCTTAACTTTAACTTTTTATCAATTTAACCATTTACTAAATAGAATAATAATTATAAAAAAATTGAATACTTTCATTTTATAAAATTCGGGGTCTTACAACCTCCCCTCCTTATGAAATTTCACCCTCGAAATTTACGTACCTGGTTGTTCGAAGAGATGAGAATACCTTGCTTTCATTTTGGATTATACCTTCCCGTTTATTTCCTCTGTATAATGGTTTTCCCATTACTCATCTCCTATATTTTAGATATCATACTAGAATACATCTTCAAAATAAAGGTAAATTGATATATCATTGTCAACTTAAGTAAGAAAATTCAGCTTAGGTAGGACACACATTAGAGAAGGATATTACTCGGCTCTCCCCTCCTAGTTCTAATCCCAAATCTCCGCCAGAGACCATATCCCTAAGCTCTAATACCAACTGTAATGCCCCAAAAATAGGTATACATAACCCATTTTGAGTCGCCAAATACATGGTACAGAATACAACTACAACTTAATTTACAACTGTCGTGTAAAATACGATAAAATATAGCTGAGAGTTTTAACATGAATATTGTCTTCTAGACAATATCAAAACTCAAATTCAATTTTTAATAACATTCATCATTAATATTATAACTCACAATATTAACAAACAGATCATTCCCATGAAATAAGGGATTTCCGATAACGATTTTTCCCTATTGGCGCGCAATTAGGTGAGCAAACCCCTTTCCTCGATAGAACTTTCTAGACATTATCAATATAACAATTAATAATATGAATAGCTTTGTCGTCTCAATTATTGATTTAATAATATAAAATATTGTGACAATAATTTAATTAATAACGTGAGATACTATTCAGCAATTAATGTGGCAATAATTAAATAAAACTGAGTGACTTATCATGTAAGCATCAATAATCAAAAATACTGTACAATACCATGTTCTACTATGCAACCAAGCGTATTACTATACTTTTATCACCGCTTATTTTATGACAATTTGCTTATTTTGAAAATTTTTCACACATCACCCTTAACTTTAACTTTTTTTCAATTTAACCATTTCCTAAATAGAATAATAATTATAAGAAAATTGAATACTTTCATTTCATAAAATTTGGGGACTTATAACCTTCCCTCATTATGAAATTTCGCCCTCAAAATTTACGTACCTGGTAGTTCGAAGAGATGAGAATACCTTACTTCATTTTCGGATTGTACCTTCCCGGTTATTTTCTCTGTATAACGATATTCCCATTACTCATCTCCTGTATTTTAGATATCATAGTAGAATACATCTTCAAAACAAAGGTTAATTGACATATCACAATTTGACAGCTTAAGTAAGAAAATTCAGCTTAGGTAAGACACACACTAGCGAAGGAAATTACTCGTCTCTCCCCTCCTAGTTCTAATCCCAGATCTCCGCCAGAGGCCATATCCCAAAGCTCTGATACCAACTGTGATGCCCCCAAAATAGGTATACATCACCCATTCTGAGTCGCTAAATACATGGTATAGAATACAACTACAACATAATTATACAACTGTCGTGTAAAATACGACAAAACATAACTGAGAGTTTTAACACGAATATTATCTTCTAGACAATATCCAAACTCAAATTCAATTTTTAATAACATTCATCATTAATATTATAACTCACAATATTAATAATCAGATCATTCCTAAGAAAGATGGGGCTTTTCGATAAAGATTTCTCCCTATTGGCGCGCAATTAGGTGACCAAACCCCTTTCCTCGACAGAACTTTTTAGACATTGTCAATAATACAAATAATAATATGAATAACTTGGTCGTCTCAATTATTGATTTAATAATATAAAATATTATGGCAATAATTGAATCAATAATGTGAGATACTATGCAGCAATTACTGTGACAATAATTAAAGAAAACTGAGTGATTTCTCACGTATGCATCAATATTCAAAAATATTGTACAATACCATGTTCTACTATGTAACCACGCGTATTACTATACTTTTATCACCGATTATTTTATGACAACTTATTTACTTTAAAAAATTTTCACATATCATCTTTAACTTTAATATTTTATCAATTTAACCATTTACTAAATAGAATAATAATTATAAGAAAATTGAATACTTTCATTTCATAAAATTTGGGGTCTTACAAGATCTCCCAAGGTTGTCTCCGGGGTTGAAAACTGGATCTCCCGGGGTTGTCTCTGGGGTTGAAACTGATTTAACTTCTAGTGTTATATCTGGAAGACAATTCTGCCCTCCTACAAGGTTAGTGACAGGAATGTAAAATTTCGAATGTCTACATTATCCTTTGTTTTTGCTTTTCCATTTACCTTCTTACAATATCTCTTCTTTTCAGAAGATCCTTTAGCCCCTACCAGTAAGACTTGGTCTTTCTTAGTTGGAAAGACACTCTTAGTATTTTCAACATGTTAAGCAGATTAGCGAGTTTGATATTTAGCTTGTTCATATGAAAAGTTCACAACAATTATGAGAAGAAGTCCGGGAGTGAGTACAAGATCAAATCTTTGCTCAACTCTCAATCAAATTGATCATGTTAAGGACTTTTATCTATACTGTAGTGTCATCGGTTATTCTAGATAGAAAGAGCTCCTTAGATATTTGATATCTATCAGTGCTACTTTCTTCATCATCAATTACTTGATGTGCAGGAATATAGTTGGAGCATCCATAATTTCATGCTGACGCTGAAGCTCGTTATTCATGGATGCGAGCATGATGCATTGAGCCTACTGTGCATTTTTTTGCCACTTTCTAAAAGTAGCAATCTCTTCCTCAAAAGAATTATTTCAACCATTGCAGGGATAGACATATTAAGGACATAAGATATCTTTTTAGCCATGAAAACTATTCCCAAATTCCTTAACCAATCCATTTAATTCTGTCCGGTTAATTAGAATCTAATATGCTACGCAATGATAGTAATTTAGACATTGTAAAATTCTGTAAATAAATTTTTAATTAACAATATTTTTAGCATACATTCTTTTATTAACTACCAAAATAAATTAGGTCTTATTTTAAATCAGTATCTTCCACTATTTTCTTCAAACGATATTACCCTCACTTGTATAGTTCGAAAAAATTTGATTAAAGATTTTCTAGTGAGAATAAGGATCCCATTTCAAATTTATATAACATTGTATGTGCACAAGAAACTATATATAAATAAATAGGTAAAATGTAACTCCTAATATTTTACCTCTTTAATCATAATGGTCAAGTGTGTGCACATCTGAACTAAAATGATTTAAGTTAAGTTAGACCCAACATTTTCATATAAGTGAAGAGAAAACTGCAGCTCTTATGTGTGCACAACAAAGCGGTAATGTTCAATTCCTTATAAACATAATATGCAATAAAAACAACATCTCAAATATTTAATACTTGTCTTGTGTGTGGACAACAAACTCATATTAAATATTCAATACTCTATTGTTTTTATCATGCTAGAAGGCGATGTTCGATATTGCAAATATCTTTGAACGTTTCAACTTAATATGATTTTATTGAGGGGTTTGTTGTTAATTGTCCTCATCTTGTTTAGCACGCATGCACATATATATAAAATAAACGTCATATTATTTACATGCGAATCATGTTACATAATATATATATATATATATATATATATATATATATATATATATATATATATATATATATATATATATATTGTTAATAACCATTAAGGGCGGAATGGAGGAAAGGAAAGAACAGAGTGGCACATATAATAATACAACAAAATTAAAACTAAAACTTAATAGTTTTACTGATAAAATAAAAGAAATACTTACAAACAAAACAGAAAATAAAAATGACTTACAATTTACTTAGAACATTGTAGAAATAGGAGAAGAGAAGAAGGGGAAGTGAGTCTAAAGATTCGTCAGAGAGAACTCTGAGTCTTTTTAAGTCTGAGTAACTAAATGAGTTCGAATTCCTTTTATAGAATAAGGAATGAACTATTACAAATAACTACTACAAAAGTGAATGATTACAGATAACTTTAACTGTTGATGAATAGTAATGAACAGTGCTGACTTTTTACTATGCAACCAAACTTTCGGCAGCTTTTGACGAAGTGGCCTAATCTTTTGACTATGGAGTTGCTTTTTTGATAGAAAAGCAAAGGCACGTGACTGAGGCTACTTTCGGTGGGAAAGTAGGAGTGAAGGCTTACTTCTTTTGACTGGGCTGTCAGCCAAATGGGTCCTGAGCATCCTGCAAGTTGATGGAGTCATATGGGTCTTCATCTTCATAATCTTTACTGACATTTGTTTTTCTAGAAGAAGAGGAAGAAAATTCTGAATTCTTCATGTAACTTGGTGACTCTTTCTTGAACAGCCTGGGCGTTTTAATTCTGAACTAGGATAATTCTTGATATTAGAAATATCAATAGAATTTATTGGACTGAATTTTGACTCTTTTGCCTTACTTGAAGATACACTAGGACAAAGTAGTAAATAGATAACACTTAAATCACAACGTTTTTATAAAAAAACGTTGTGATATTTTTTTCTACAATATTTTTTAACAAAATATTGTAAATAAATATAAAAAAACGTTATCTATTTAAAAATGACATTTTTTTATTTTAACTAGATAACGTTTTTTTTTAAACATTATGTATCTAAAAAATATGGAGCTCAAAAAAAGCTGTTAAATGAAAACTTAAACGCAGAGAAAGTGGGTTCAAGTCCTCTATTTCCTTTCTCACCGAGCGTCTTCGTCTCTCATCTCTCTATGTTTAGCCTCTTTTCGTTCCATCTGGAAAACAAAAGCTAGGGTTTGCCTAGATTTCCGGTAACTCTCAAATCTCTAGATCCATGGCAAATACAAGCGGAGGTCACACCTTTAACACCGATCGACGGTTGGTTTAACAAAGCACATAATATTTGGATTTTTCCGCCGAATAAGGAGAAATGGTGAGGAACGCTCACATATTGGGATTTTTCTGCCAAAATGGTGAGGAACGCTCAACTATTTTCTTCTAAGTTTTGTGTTTAATTGCCTTGATCGTTCCTCTTTGCCTGTAATTTTTCAATATTATCACAAATGCCGTATGTTCTGCAAAATATATTTTTAGTACAACTCAGATTCTTAAGTTGATGCATTTATCTTCGTAACAGACCAGCAGATCTGTGTTCAATAAATTGATATCTAACACTAAGAATCTGCAGAGAACTTTTGCAAGGTACATTGAAAGAACGACTTTTGAGAGGCCCCTCACAAGTGGTGTGGCATATGCCGTAAGGTTTCTCCACTCTGAAAGGGAACATTTTGAGAAGCAACAAGACTGGTTAATTAAGAGGATGGATACTCTCGAATAAATCCCAGTTCATAAGGATGAGTATAACTCATATAACTTAGAAGTCCTAGAGCCATCTCCAATTCAACCAATTCAGGAGGAATATGCTCCAGTTATTTTTGCACAGGATACTGTTGCCCATGTTGTTTCCATTGATATGCTGTCGGGAAAGGTAAAATGTCTCTTTTGTGATACCTGCATATTTCTTGGCATTATTATCCTTTTAGCTACATTGACTGATTAGTTTGTGTTATTGAATTAGAAGTATGACAGAATGTTATTTATTGTCTGAAACTTAATGCTTATAATTGCTTATCTAATTTGAACAAAGAGCTTTTACTAGAAATTAAACTTATTTATTATGTTTAAATGCATGTTTGTTGTTGGACAGACAATGAATGTATTTTTAAAGACATTACTAGTTGATAAAAAGAATTGAAATTTAGTGGCTATTTATGCATAAAAGATTTGAGGTCTTCTCAATCGAAGAAAAGGCTATGTACATGACATTGTCCAAGGAGGGTATTGACATGGTTATCTGTTTATGACATGAATCCATCTGACAAGAAACTAATCTATCTGAACCACTATTGTGACCGAGGTGTTTTTTTTTGGGATTTTCTTGTTGGGGGGGGGGGGGGAGTGTTTACCCTGCATATACACTGAAAAGATATCATAGATTTTTCATATTCAGGCATACACAGCTGTGTGTAATTCTGGATGAGTACAATTTAGTAGATTGCCAATCAGATTAATTTGATTCTTCTCTGAACAAATTTTTTATGCTCACATGTGTACGGTTGAGTTTATTATCATCTTGACTCAAAATTTATTAGGGTAAATACCAACCAAAATAAAATTAAAAATGAAAATCGTAGAGGTAATATCTTTATGGTGACAAGTCACATGATTGGAGGATTATTTGATCAGGAAAGCTAACCTCCACAGTGGCTGTTGTGAGATAGCCACACCAAACCATCCTTAGTGCTAAGTTTTGTCCCTGCAATTTAAAGCAAGTAAGGGCATTTTTGTCAAAAAAAAAGAAAATCTAAATCTGGCTAGGGCTATTTGTTGGTGTAAGATGGTCAATACCATCAACTTTCTTTTTTCTTTTTTTTAATAATAAAACTACCCTTATTTAATGCTAATTTTTGCTTTTGTGTTGTATGGAAAGTATTTTATCCAGAACTCGGCAAGGGCTATCTTACAACAACTATTGTGGATGTTAGATTTACCCTTATTTGATATTATTATATTAATAGGCATCCATGTGGATGATTTGATTTAAATATTATGTATCTCTATCAAGAAAATGAATTGCAATTTAAAAAAAAGTGATTTAGTATTGGAGCAACTCCAACTCATGTTCATTTACTTTCTGAGTGAGAAGCTTCATATCTTTAATTGGTATTTATATTTTGAACTTCTCAAATCATGTTCGCAACTACATGCGCTGGAATATGCATAAACTGTTTCTAAATTCTAATTTGCCACCTATACTTTGTCAGATGCTTTACTCACCATGTGATGCCGAAAATTTCTTTGTTATTCCGGGGTCTCCTGCTGAAGCATGGGAAGTAGATAATTTCATGGTTGTACACCAAGATAATATGCGTGACAAGATGAATTTTGGGTCCAATGACTTTATTATTGCCATTGTGGGAAATCAACTTTTATATGGAGGTTTGTGGCTAGAGCATGCCCTTGTTCTTCAGGCTGTGCTTCAACTTTTTGTAGAATTCCCACTTGTTAACAATTCCCACTCTCATCTCAAAGTTATTGTCTTAACTGCGGATTCTACTGGTAATTATAGTGTGGTTTTGGAGGTGATACTCTGGTTAATGATTGATTGCAGATATTTTTGTTAGTTCTTTTGACTTGATGTTTTCACTTTCTTAAATGGTTCACCGTAATTTAACATTCTTTTTCCATAGGCCATTGCTATGAAGTTGAGATACCCAATAGGAACTATGAAGCATATTGCTATAGATGAAGATGTGGACTGTGTTTTAAGCATGGTTGATCTTGTCATATATGGATCATTCCTTGAAAATCAATCTTTTCCAGACATTTTGAAGAGAGGAATGTGCTTTGAGAAACTGATCATAGCCCCTGACCTCTCCATGATAAAAAAATATGTAAGCTTATACGTGCCACTTCTCTTTACTCATGCATATATGCCAATAATTTATCAGTGTGTATATACATTACTAAAGAACATTTACAGTGATGGAGGAAGGACTAGAGTTAGCACTTCCTATTTTTTTGTCTTGACCTTTCCATTTTTTCATGTATCTCATCTTCTGTATAGTTGTTTATAGTCATCCTTTTTGCTGCAAGTGCATGTGTCTTTTTATACCTAACATTCCATAGCAGTATACATAACATTCCATAGCAGTATAACATTCCATTTTTTTATGTATCTCATCTTCGTGAAACTAGTTCTCCAGATAGAAAATGGGAACTTTATGATGCTGATATACACTGGGAGCAACCTCAGATTGATGATGAGATCAGAGAGAAAATACTCTGTGCTTTTGTCAAACTAGAGCAATCAGGGAATAAACCCAAGGTAATCTAGTGTGTGCATCATTTCTATATACTGGGATTAGGTAGATGATATTAGTAGATTGATGGCACAACTAATAGTAGTTAAACAAGTTTTGTATCTCATTTTTTTTCCCGATTTATAAAATCATTATGGAGTTCAAAAACTCAAACAAATTTCTCAGAAGTCAACATTTGTTAACAGGTAAAAGCATTGATGGTTCATCATAGTTTTTCATTATGGTGTTTGATGCATTACTCACAAAAGAACCTTGCTAAAAGGTGTCAGATGTGGTGGAATATGTGAAAATTTATAGAAGATGTAAAGATGTAACAACAATTATGGTCTTTGACTATTGTATGTTCCTCTCCTTTGTAACAAAAATTATGGTATTCGACTATTGTATGTAAAGATGTAACAATAATTATGGTTTTCCATTATGGTGTTTGTCGAAACTGTAGAATTGTGTGGTGGGATTACTTGGAATCTTTGATAAATGATTGAAGTTACAACTCTTTTAATCTTTCAGGCTACAATATGTTAATCTTTCAGGCATTACCATATTGCAGGTGCATTGGTAATGTAAGTGAAACACAACTTTTTTTTTCTTTTTTTTAATCTACAATATTTTAAAAACGTTGTGTAAATATGCCTAAACGTTGTCTGATATATTAAACTATAACATTTTTATCTAGAAAACGTTGTGGAACCATACCTTCTATAACATTTTTAAGCATCTTTTAATTTTTGAAAAACAAATTTACAACATTTTTTTCTTAAAAAACGTTGTGTAATGTGCTTAACTACAACGTTTTTAAAACGTTGTGTAAGGGTGTCAAATAGATGACACCCTTAATCACAACGTTTTTTTGACTGAAACCACAACGTTTTTATTTCCATTTGACTACCATTAGCTGGATTCAATCTTTCACTAGTTTTCTTGTAGTACTTGGTAGGGATTAAACCTTCTTGAATACAATTCAGAACTGCACCATTATCATCTAAGGTAGGAAGTTGTATTGTGAAAGTTTTATCAATTACCAAAGTAATAGAAATATACCATTTTTGAATGGTGATATCTTTAATTCTTTTAAGCGAAAGACCTTGAACAAAAAGGTCTGGCTCTTCTTTAGTATTTGATGATTCTGGATCGTCATAATTTTCATCACTAGAAGAATCATATACTTGAAGATCTGGTTTCTTAATTTCAATTTCTTTTCTTAAATTGGAAATATCAATTTTAAGGGTAGATATTTCCCTTTTAAGTTTATTGACTTCTTGATTTAACTCAAGGAGGGTAACCTCTTTACTGGGTGTTTTAAATCTCTCAAGAGTTTTATTAAGGCTAAATATATGTTTATCTTTAGCTTTAATCAATTGGCTTTTAGCATTATTATCTTTAGTTAACAAATCTTTTAACTGTCTTGTGTACTTGACTTTTAACTCAAGTTCTGTGATTTTACTAATTAAATCAATTAACAAAGAACTTTCTTCTTCTTCTTTGGTAATTACATTTAATATTTTATTACAACAATTTTCATTGCAATTATCAGTGCACAAAGTAACTTCTTCATTATCACTATCTATTTCATCGTTACTATTTGTACTATTAGAGGAATAAGGAATATCAGAACCCTCATCATTACTGATGTCGTTCTCAATCCTCATTAGTTTTAACAGTTGTTCTGTATCTTCATTTCAGATATTTAACTGGGATAGTTTTTGTTTTATTTTACATTCATTTTTATAGTGTCCTTTCTGTCCACAATTATGGCAAACAATTTAACTCTTATCATATTTTTTTAGATTTTTTAGTAGATTTTTTATCGGATGTTATAGGTTTATCATAATAACTATTTTTATTTTTATGATGACTATACTTTTTCTTTTGACGTTTCTGACTTTTGTCAATATATTTATGTATGTGCTTTCTTCTGGAGGGAGCAACAGGTGGTAAACCATATTGTTCACAAAATGTCCCTAACTCATATTTAGTTTTGTTTTTGTCTTTTCTAGCTTGGTTAGCCAGCTTGAAATCAATACACATTTTTAATCCGATTTTTTGTATATAACTGATTATATCACCATAGGTTAGATTGTCATAATTAATATAACTTAATTCTTCACAAATTTTATGAGTGAATAAGTTAGGTAAACCATTAACGAATTTTTCTTTCCAGAATGGTTTATTGCTATCATTTCGCATTATAACTCTAGAAGTAAACATATATTTGTACCATCTAAAATCACTTAGAATGAGACAAGTGAGATTACTCAACTGATCATGAATTCTTTCTGTAATATTACTGTAGACACTCAAAATTTTCTGCACACCTGTCACTGACATTGCAGGAGGGCAGATTCGTCTTTCAAAGATAACCCTGGAAGATAGCTCATACCCAATCTGGATATTATCAGAAGTTCAGTTCCAACCCCGGAACACATACCGGGAGTATCAGTTCCAACCTCGAAGATAACCCCGAGGCATGCAGTTCGAATTCCAAAAATTCCACCGGAGAAGGCCGATTCATCTCGGAGATAACTCCGAGATATTCAGTCTCAATCCTAACAACGGGAATAGCAGTGCTACCCTTGGAGATAAACCCAAGGAGTGTAATTGCAGTTCCGGAGATAACCCCAGAAATGCTGGTTTCAAAGCCATGCAAACAACTTTAGAACACTCGACAAAAGGCCCGAGGCACTCATTCAACAAAGCCCGACGATAACCCTGGGAAGTAAGGCACATCTCAGAAACAACCCTGAGGACGGTCAACACTTGCAGCAGTCCAATCTCAGCGATAACCCTGAGCAACGACCGCTAACATAGCTCAAACCGGAGATAACCCCGGTGAAGGGCAAGACCGTTATTTTGCCATCCCAATGCCAGATCGCGCCGTCTCAACAACATTTCATACATACATTTGAACACAGCAATGTCCCACAAGAACCAAGTAAGTTCAATCCCGAATGACTATTGCACATGGTAACGGATAGAATTTTAAGCTTGAAGACCGAAGGGCATGGTCCCATCTTCCTGACTTCGTACATCCTCTAACCCCATGTCATTACATAACTCTCAACAACGGCGGTCCAAAATAAGTCTTATGCACCTCAATCGGATGCCCGGATTGAAGTTATGAAAGTTAGAGCGGACATCACGTTGCATGTATGCACGTACTTCGAGACGGCAGGACCCACGGAGCCCGAGGCACCCTGGGCAGCCGCAGGTACACCTGCGGCTCCCCCCTCTATAAATAGAGGGCTTGGGGTGGCCATTTTGAGAAGAAAAAAAGGCGACGAAGCCCTGTCCAATTTGCTCTGTACATACTATAAACTGAGTGCTTTCTCATTTTAAACCCTTGTAAGCTCATATATAGCTACTTTTTATATCGACGGGAGCCGAGTGTTCATCCACTTAAAGTTATTGACGTCTTCTTTGGCAGCCCACTGTAAGCCTTCTTACACACTTTAAAGTCTTTCTCTTCATCTTAGCACACAACATTCTTCACATTGAGAGTCGTGTTGAGTGTGTATGCCCAGACTTCGATCCGTGATTTCATTTCAGTTTGTATATATATATATATATATATATATATATATATATATATATATTATATATAACATTATCGAGTTATGCCTCGATTGAGCCTAGACTTATGTCTGGTGCGTTTAATTACTTTCGTATATAAGTCTAGGCTCAATCGAGGCATAACTCGATAATGTTAATCTATATATATATATATATATATATATATATATATATATATATATATATATATATTTTTCGTCCCTCCTGGAGTTTACTTCGTGGCGGTTGACTGTTTTTACTGCTTTCTTTACATTTCGTCCCGCTTGGAGTTTACTTCATGGCGGTTGATCGCTTTTACAGCTTTGTTTACATTTTTGATCCTCCATGGAGGTGCTTCGTGGTGGTTGATCATGTCTCTACATATATATTTACCGCTTTTATATATATTTATATTTTTGATCCCCCATGGAGGTTCTTCGTGGTTGGTGATCATGTTTGTATATATATATTTACTGCTTTTATATATGTAATTGCTTATAGTTTTCATATAAATTGCGGTATCATGTGAGCCTAGGAATCATGTGATCACAGATTCAGTCTACTGAATCTAGATTCGGTTCCCGTGATGGACATTTTCAGCTGTAAGCAGCTTGTAAATTTATTCATGGTGTTTGAATTTTCTCATATGGTTTTCATGCCCACGAGGACTTCGGCACTGCTTTGTACAGTATTTTCTGAAAGATGCTTTGCATCTCAAAAATAAAAGCAATCAGGCCGAACATTTAATAAAATGGAATTGTAAAAGGTCTCAATTACTATTGAGCATAAGGGTTTAAAAAATCTTTTTTTTTTTTACAAAACATCATTGCTATATCTTGTTTAAAACTGAATTTTTACATAAATTCAAACCCTGTGTATATAGGTGCGAACAAGGCCTCGCACTACTTCCAAATAACAGCACATTGACCCACACACACACACACACACATTCATATAACAGTTTTTTGAAAAGTGGCGGTCACCGTGGTAACACGGATGTCGGGGGGTGCCTAACACCTTCTCTCGCATAAGCAAGTCCACGGACCCTAATGAATCTCGGTTTCACAGACCCGTTTAGCAGTATCACATTACTGGGTCAATGTGCAAACCTTTTCTCAGTTGTGTTAGTACTACCAGTTAAAAAATCAACTGGCGACTCTTACAATCAAATCGTCGACATATAAATGTCGGACCATTTTCACTTGTTTTTTCAAGCAAATCTCACCTAACATGAGAACACAAAAGAACAAGAACAGAAAAGGGACAAATAAAAACCCCGACGTCGACAACTGTAGACACTCGAAATTTTCTGGACACCTGTCACTGACATTGCAGGAGGTCAGATTCGTCTTTCAAAGATAACCATGGAAGATAGCTCATACCCAATCTGGATACTACCAGAAGTTCAGTTTTAACCCTGGAACACATACCGGGAGTATCAGTTCCAACCTCGAAGATAACCCCGCGGCATGTAGTTGAAATAATAAAAATTCCACCAGAGCAGGCCGATTCATCTCGGAGATAACCCTGAGATATTCAGTCTTAGTCCCAACAATGGGAATAGCAGTGCTACCCTTGGAGATAACCCCAAGGAGTGTAATTGCAATTCCGGAGAAAACCCCAGAAATGCTGGTTTCAAAGTCATGTAAACAGCTTCAGAACACTCGGCAAAAGCCACGAGGCACTCATTCCACAAAGCCCGGAGATAACCTCGGGAAGTCAGGCACATCTCAGAAATAACCCTAAGGACGGTCAACACCTGCAGCAGTCCAATCTCAGTGATAACCCTGAGCAACGACCGCTAACACAGCTCAAACCGGAGATAACCCCAGTGAAGGCAAGACCGTTATTTTGCCATCCCAATGCCACATCGCGCCGTCTCAACAACATTTTATACATATATTTCTCCATAGCAATGTCTTACAAGAACCAAGGAAGTCCAATCCCGAGTGATTATTGCGTAGGGCAACAGATAGAATTTGAAGCTTGAATACCGGAGGGCATGGTCCCATCTTCTTGACTTCGTACAACCTCTAATCCCATGTCATTGCATAACTCTCGACAATGGCGGTCCGAAATAGGTCTTATACACCTCAATCGGATGCCCGAATTGAAGTTCTAAAAGTTCAAGCGGACATCACGTTACGTGCATGCACGTACGTCTGCGGCTAGCCGCAGGCCCCCTCTATAAATAGAGGGCTTGGGGTGGCCAGTTTGAAAAAGAAAAAGGCGAGGAAGCCCTGTCCAATTTGATCTATACACACTATAAACTGAGTGCTTTCTCATTTTAAACACTTGTAAGCACATATATTGCTACTTTTTTATCGGGGGAGCTGATTGTTCATCCACTTAAAGTTATTGAAGTCTTCTTTGGCAGCCCACTATAAGCCTTCTTATACACTTTAAAGCCTTTCTCTTCATCTTAGCACATAACATTCTTCACATTGAGAGTCGTGTTGCGTGTGTATGCCCGGACTTCGGTCCGTGGTTTCATTTCAGTTTATATATATATATATATATATATATATATATATATATATATATATATATATATATATATATGAACTGTGTGTCGAACTATGTATGATGAGCCTAGATTTTACATCCGGTGCATTTACTGCTTTAATATATATATACTTATATATATTAACTGTTGTCGGACTCTGTTCGATGAGCCTGGATTTTACATCCGGTGCATTTATCGCTTATATATATATATATATATATATATATATATATATATATATATATATATTACATTTCGTCCTGCCTGGAGTTTACTTCGTGGCAGTTGACCGTTTTTGCTGCTTTCTTTACATTTCGTCCCGTCTTGAGTTTACTTCATGGCAGTTGATCGGTTTTATAGCTTTATTTACATTTTTGATCCCCTATGGATGTGCTTCGTGGTTGGTGATCATGTTTGTATATATATATATATATATATATATATATATATATATATATATATATATATACAACTTTTATATATATAACTGCTTACAGTTTTTATACAAACAGCGGTATCATGTGAGCCTAGGAATCATGTGATCACAGATTCAGTCTACTGAATCCAGATTCGGTTCCCGTGATGGACATTTTCAATTGTAAGCAGCTTATAAATTTATTCACGGTGTTTGGATTTCCTCAGATGGTTTTCATGCCCACGAGGAGTTTGGCACTGTTTTGTACAGTATTTTCTCGAAGATGCTTCACATCTCGAAAATAAAAGCAATCAAGCCGAACATTTAATAAGATGGAAGTGTAAAAGGTCTCAATTACTATTGAGCATAAGGGTTTGAAAAACCATTTTTTACAAAACATCATTGCTATATCTTGTTTAAAACTGAATTTTTACAGAAATTCAAACCCTGTGTATATAGGTGCGAACGAAGCCTTGCACTACTTCCAAATAACAACACATTGACCCACACACACACACATTCATACAATAGTTTCTTAAAAAGTGGCGATCACCGTGGTAGCACAGATGTCGGGGGGTGCCTAATACCTTCCCCCTGCATAAGCAAGTCCCCAGACCCTAATGAATCTCTATTTCACAAACCCGTTTAGCAGTGTCACATCACTGGGTCAATCTGCAAACCTTTTCTTGGTTGTGTTGGTACAACCAGTTAAAAAACCAACTGACGACTCTTCCAGTCAAATCGTCGACATATAAATGTCGGACCTTTTTCACTTATTTTTTCAAACAAATCTCACCTAACATGAGAAAATAAAAGAACAAGAACAGAAAATGGACAAATAAAAATCCTGACGTCGACAGGTGGCGACTCTGCTGGGCACCGCCATTAAGAGGACTTAAGCCGCTATTTTAAGCTTTTCAAAACTGTTATATGCTTGTGTGTGGATGTTGCATTTATATTTATGATAAATGTGTATGAATGCACATATTTACTGCACTTTCTTCTTTACACTTTATCTGCTTGTGATATTAATGCTTCGCACATGTCATCATTTTCATAAACGGTGAGACACGTTGTATGTGAATGTATGTTATGTGGTTCCTCCAGCAGGAGGCTATCCTGTCGGTATTTGATTACTGGACTCGTAGAAAGACTAATTGCAACGAGGCTCAGGAAAGGAACCACCTAAATTCGCTCCAGTTGAAAAATCGGATTAACTTTCCATTGAGTAAATTGCGATGATTTGGGAACCTTCATGCCAAAAAGCCACGAGAGTAACCTAAGATAGGTCAGCCTTTGATAAATCAAATGCGTAGGAAAGTCTCTTCATTCTTTTTCATTTCAAGTTACTCGTAAAATCAATTACGTGTAATTTCATTACATATTTATCTCCATGTAATGAGAAATATGAAGAAACATTTTGTACATACACATGTAAATTAACATGCTATCCTATATTACAAACAACTAACATCCATTTTTTGCAGGATAATATTCCTAAAATAGATACATCATATAGTATGTAAAAATGTACACATTCCCTAAGACTAAACTATGTAAGTCTTTCGCAGGGAAATAATCGAACCTATTACCCGTTCAAAGTCCAAAGAGGCCGTGAGCCTACAACCAATCATGTCTTCATCTGACCAGTCTAATCTAGTTTCTCGTGAAGAGTTCGACGGATTAAGTAAACAAATCACAGATTTGGTTGTTCTGCTTAAAGAACTACATCAGTCTACTCAGGGTATGAAAATACCCGTACATGTTGAATCATCTACACAGGGAGGAGCTAAAGGTTCGGAGAAAAAAAATTCAGAACTACAGTTGCTTACCACAGACAAAAACCCTGAAAACACCCATCTCAAAGGAGATATAGACACCGGTGACATTGGGAAAAAGGTCCTTCAAATGGAAGAAACCCTTCGTTCTATCAAAGGAATTGGAGCACACGAGAGTGTTTTATATGCTGACCTTTGTATATTCCCTGGTGTTCATTATCTAGAGAAGTTCAAAACTCCTAACTTTGAAAAATATAACGGGTTAGGAGATCCTTACACACATTTGAAGGTGTTCATGGGAGAACTTGGATCTTATGCAGAGGACGAGAAGCTCAGAATACAGCTGTTCCAAAAGAGTCTGACTGGAGAAGCCCGTTCGTGGTATACCAGATTAGACAATTCAAAGATCCATAGTTGGGAAGAACTAGCTCATGCCTTCCTCACACAATACAGCTTCCAGTCTTAGATGGCTTTTGACCGGTACCAGATTACCAAGGTTGAGAAACAGTCCAATGAGTCTTTCAGCGAGTATGCTCAAAGGTCAAGGTGCCTTTCTGCTCAAGTTATTCCTTCTATGACATAGTCAGAAATGGTCATGACCTTTATCGACATACAAGAAGCTCCTTTCTATGAGAGAATTTTAGCTGACATTGGTAAACCATTTTCTGAAATGATCAAACATGGAGAGATGGCTGAGATGGGGTTGAAGTCAGGAAAGATTCAAGACCTAGCCGCTCTTAAAGCAGTTGCTGAACACATCCAATCTGGAACTTATGGAAACAACCCCCGGAGGGTCCATAAAAAGAAAGAGGAGGATGTTTCCTTGATATTACAAAGTCAAAAAGGTAATCAGAATATGCCTATCCAGAAGAGAAATTACACTCCCTTTCAAGATCAGTCTTTAAACCCTCCATTGCCTAAAGGTGGAGAATTTAAACGCCCTCGAGTGTTCACACCCCTAGGGGAATCACTCGGGAACATTCTCAATCTTCTGACCACTCAGAAGAAAATTACGCATCTTCTTCTACCAGCCAACCTTAATGGGAAAGGTTTCAATGCTAGCTGCTCGAAAATGTATTTATCATGCCGGGGCACCTGAACATGATACTCAAGATTATTGGGTCTTGAAACATAAGATTCAAGATTTAATAGACAACGATGAGATCGTGGTCATCAAACTAGATTAACCTCACGTGCAAGACAACCCTCTTCCTCAACACAAAGAGGAAGATGTCAACATGATTAATTGGAGTAGTGGACAGAGTTCCAATTTTAACTGTGAATCCTCCCAGACCATCAAAGACGGTGTTGAAAAATGGGATTATGCAAAGTTCCAGTTTATGATGGAATGAAAGATGAAAGCTCTGTATAAGAAGATTGAGCAATTGGCAGAACTAGTTACCTATCAGCATCAAGTCACACGCCAATTAATCAGCTAAGAGCATGCTAGTCTCCTCCCCTTGGTTATGAATACTCCTTCGTCACCTTCAAAATATAAAACATTGGAGGACAAAGTGACGAAGAGAGCAACTGCCAGAGCCCATCTGGATTTTGCCAATAGAAGGGAATTTACATACCTGGGCCAACCTATAGAGGAGATACTTCAGATGCTGATCAATGAAGGAATGATCACTTCCCTTCTAGCTCCAATTAATCCCCGTTCAGGATAGTTTAATTCTGATGGATTATTTCAGTATCACTCCCATTCTCGCGGTCATAGCACGGAAGAATGTTGGGCACTCCGCCACCTTATTCAGAATCTAATTGATAGCGGTGTCCTGCAACTGGCAGACAACGATATTATGCTATTTGAGAATGAAAATACTTATCCTACTAAATGGAAGGGACTGGTAGCAGTTATATCCGCTGAGGCTGATGGGACTGTCAAACCATTCACAATACAAGCCATTCAACTCAAAGGAGTTGACAATCCTTTGAAAGTGGCTGCTCCAGAGCCAATCAACTTACAATTCAGACCACAATATCCTGTTATCAGCTTAGAAAAGTCCCCTAGAATTATGGAAAAGCTGAAGGATCCACCTCTAATACAACTGTTGCAGTGTCAAAGGAAAATCCACTGTGTCCTCCCCAAAGGGTGGTGAAGCCTGCCATCAAATCAAAGGGAAAAATTTCCATGGAGAAGATTGAAAAATTCCTCCGTACTATGGGTCATAATGAAGCCAAGGTGGTTTTAAGCTTAAGAGAAGCTCCACATCAAATTTTAATACTGGACTTGGTTTTATCTTCTGAGGATCACATAAAGATTCTACTGAAGGTTTCGAAGGAAGCATAGTTGCCAAAATCAGTGGATGTGGAAAAATTTCAACATCTGGTTGATCACATTTTTAACAACAATGTGATATATTTCATTGATGATGACATACTGCCAGAAGGGACCGGTCATTGCAAGCCGTTACACATTACGATTTTGCCCTTCGGATACATGCTAGCTGGAGTTTTGATAGATGGAGGTTCATCTCTGAATATCTGTCCTTAAGCTACGTTGGTGGAGATGAACGTCAATCTCCAACAGCCATACGGTTATTAAAGCTTTTGATGGATCCCACCGAAATTCAGTCGGAGAGATTGAGCTGCTAATTGAGATTGGTCCCCATACATTCTGTGTATCTTTTCACGTGCTCAAAGTAGATTTAGGATACAACCTGCTATTGGGAAGACCGTGGCTTCATATGGCTGGGGTCGTCCCCTCCACTCTTCATCAGCAACTTAAATACATTATCAACAATAGCCTAGTCACAGTCAACGCTGAACCGAAATGTCCTTTACATGGTGACATACCACTCATCAATGTCAATTCAGATGTTGAGCCGATCAGTTTTCATGCCTTGGAAGTGAGCAACACCCAATACCATTCCATTGGGATGCCATTTTTGGTACCCATGATTTCTGCCGAAGTGATGGTAAGTACTCAAGAAATGATGTCATTGGGACACCAGCCGAGATAAGGGTTGGGTAAAAGTCATCAGGGTATTAAGCACCCGATTCAAGTGTCCAGTCAAATTGGGACAACCGGACTAGGCTATTCTATCAGTTCCAATTACAGGAATCCGCATAAGCATAAGCAATTTCCTTTAACTTCAGCCACACGGTGATTATCTCCACCGGTAAATCTAGAGTCTGCACAAACTCCGGTAAAGGTGTCAGCCAATGTAATGGCTATGTTATTTCCCAAACCGATACTGGTAAAGGAGAAAGAAGTCTTTGTTCCAGATCTCAAGGTGGAAGAAGAGGAACGAAGAATTAAACAAGACATCATCAGAATGATGTCAGGCATACACATCATTGTCCATGATGAACATACAAACAGATACACCCCAGACGATGATTGCCTAGACATAATGGTCATCATTCGGGAGAAGGAGGATGATGACAACCCCTCCATCACTGAAGTCCAACAGGACTTTGCCCTTGCCAATTGGAGCAGCACTCCTTGCATTGGTCGACAAGGGTAAAACGGGCAGGACTTCATTCTGCCATGTAGATATCATAACTGCTTACTTTTCTATACAATATTAGCAGTTGTTTTGTCAGTACATGCTAACACTTTGTATGATTAAACAGTTTCATATATATTAAGTGAAAATATATTTTGTTTCAGGACTCTGAACTTAGATATGCATGCACTTGCTGATAAGATTCCTCTTCTCCACAAGGGTTGTAACTTTGATGAAAAGTTAGACTCAGACTTGATGGAAATACAAGAAGACATTAAGGTGCCTCATGAGATCAAAGAATGGGTCGAAGACAAACCTAAACCCAACCTTGATCAAATCACCTCCTTCAATCTCGAAACATTAGAAAGCCCTAAGTTAATCCAGATTAGTTCAGACCTTACCCCAAACCAGAGGAATGACATGGTTACACTACTAACCCAATTCCAGGATGTGTTTGCATGGTCTCATGAAGACATAGTGGGTTTGTCCACTAACATTGTCCTTCATCGCCTTCCCATTAAAAAAGGATTCAAGCCAGTTAAGTAGAAGCTCAGGCGATTGAAACCTAAATGGAGGTTAAAGGTGAAAGAAGAAATTGTGAAACAATTTTAAGCTGGTATCATCATGGTGTCCACATATCCTGAATGGATATCCAACATCGTTCCCGTGCCTAAGCCTAGAGGAAAGGTACGAGTTTGTGTGGATTATCGGGATCTGAATAAAGCTTGCCTTAAGGATAGCTTTCCCGTGCCATTTATCCACATTCTCATTGACAATATTGCTCAATACGGCCTGTACTCCTTTGCTGATTACTTTGCGGGGTACCATCAGATCATGGTTGCTGAGGAAGATCGTGCGAAAACTGTTTTCATCATGCCTTCGAGAACATTTTACTATAGACGGTTGTCTTTCGGACTCATCAATGCCGGAGCGACCTATCAGCAAGCGATGATGGCTCTTTTCCACAACTTAATGCACAAAGAAATAGAGATCTAAGTGGATGACATCATTATTAAGTCCCGAAGGGAAGAAGACTACATAGATCATATCAGAAAGCTCTTCAACAGGTTGCGTAAGTACAACTTAAAGTTAAATCTAGCTAAGTGCGCCTTTGGCATTAAATCAGGCAAGTTGCTAGGATTCCTAGTCAGCCACAAAGGGATTGAGCTTGTGACAACCCGGAATTTTGGTTTGTCCATAATTTAGGTTTAAAGAATTAGTTTATGTGCTATGTGTTTATTAATCGTTCTATAACCTAGGATGATTATAAGTCGGGAGTATTCTGGCTATGAGCTAGATTGAACGTGTAAGAATTTTCAAGACGAAAATAAAATTTTTTCGGGAACAAAATATTTTTCGGGGAAAAAGACGAAATAGACACTATTCATCAGTTTCTGCTCGGAGATTTATTTTGAAATTCCGAGAAGTTATAGATTATGTTTAATTCTGAGACATGATGGAATATTCAATAATATTTCAGTTATGGCAAAAACAAAGTTTTCGCCTGCGGACTCAAATCCTAAGGGTTTAGAAAAGTGAGTTCCGAGAATGTTATGATCGCGTATAATAATTAAGGTTATTATGCGTGAGAGATACGAGTATAATACTAGTTATTATACGAGTATAGTACGAAGAATAGTATGACGTATAATACGAATATCGTACGAGTGATATACGAAGAGAATACGAGAATACGAGAATGGAATGCGTAGAATACGATTAGTCTTAATGGACTTTGAGTTCATGGACTTTGTAGAATCCAATTGGACTTGGATTATGTCAAGCCCAATAATTTGTGAAATCAATCCCAAGTTAAGCCCAATAAGAATTAGGGTTAAGGCCCAAACCAAGAAAAGAAATCGCGGATCTAACCGATGGGTAAACGGATGGGTAAAAACCATTGGGGCAACCCCTAGGATGACCCATGGGCATGTGGGCCGGCCACTTGGCCACCAAGTAAGGGTGGTGGCCAAGTAAACTTGGTGGCTAAGGGATGGAGGAGGTGGGAATAGTAAGGAGGTGGGGGGCAAAATGACTATTTTGCCCTTGCTTTGGTTTTCTATAAATAGAAAGCTTAACTTTCATTTTCTAGGATTTTGAAAATCCTAGAACTTGAGAGAGAGAGAGAGAGAGCTCGGTTGGGAGAGGAAGAGAAAGAGATTGAGCATGAATGCTCGGATCAAAAGTGATCGAGAAATAGAAAAGCTCGTAAATCTTCGGCTTTGTCTAACGGAAGGAAAATAAAGAAGAACGGTAATCCGAAACCCAGTTTCTTCTATTATTTTCTTTAAGTTTTTATGTTCAAAAACATAACTTAATGAGAATAGGGAGTAAAAGATATTAAGAATGATTTCATATGGTTGAAATCGTGAGAAAATAAGAAATAAGAAATTTAGTTTATAAATTTCTTAAGGAAGTATAAGATTCGTAAAGATTTTGAGCGATCCGAATGAATTTTATGAATGAGTAGGTCAAATAAGTAAGGAATGATATTCTATAACATCAAATTTCAAGAAAAAGTAGAATCGTAATCCAAAATATCGATTAAAATGAAGAACGAACAAAGAACACGCGAAGAATACGAAGAATGTTGTTGATGGACAAATTTAAAACCATCGTAGTGTAAATGTTGTTGATGGACAAGTTTAAAACCATCGCGTATAAGTTAGATGCTTATTGCTTGGTTAGGAACGTTAGAAATGTTCATGAAGAACGGATTAAAATTGAGCTATAACGAAGTTATGGCGAAATTTTCGTAAAAGACAGAACAAAAATTTGAAAGTTAGTAAATGAATTCGAACGTGTAGGGTTCATAAGAATGTAAGAGAACATATAAAACGTGAGTCATGGACTCAAGAACGAACAAATTCCGAGTTCGGATGACCGAATTACGGACGAACGAACGAAGAACGTTAAAAGCGTTAAAATGAACGAAGAGTGAAGATTAAGCCAATTGAATGGCATGTTAACGGATTCAGAACGAATTTCTGTCCATAGCTAATCGAAGTACATAAGATAAGGAAGAGAATAACTTTAGAACAACTTCGTTCTGAGTTATAACGAAGAAGTTATGAGATCGAAAAATAAGCGTCTCAAAATGAAGTGAACACTTAGAAAAATTTTCTAGGTTTCATGCTCGGCGCCGCAGCGCGAGTCGTGCCTTAGAGGTCGGCGCCGCAGCACAAGCTCGGCCATAAACTTCTGGAGAATGACGCCACAGCGCGAGAGATAACAAAAGACTTAGCGCCGCAGCGCCAGGCCGGGAAGAGAGGAGAGAGAAGTAGGTCGCGTCGCAGCGCGAGAGGAAAGAAAGGGCACGGCGCCGCAGCGCCAGTACATAGCAATGCCCAGAAATGAGATTTTTAGTTCTCAATTACTAGAGGATGTGCAAGAAAGAAGTATGAACATATAGTTCACGTAATGTAACACTTAATCAAGTGTCTTAAACCTTTAATAAAGGTTGAACAAAAAGACTAAATGAGATCAAAAAATAAAGAAAGCAAACGCGGGTTTCGAAACCGATATCCGGGGACCGTAGTCGTAATGAACGAACGTGAAGGATTGCTATGATTGTGATTCCTTAGACGTTGAGTGACGAAGGTAATGAATAACATTCTGATGTTATGACATGGCATTGTAAGATGAACGTAAAGCGTATAGACGCTGTGAACGCAATATTGTTGCGAAGAACGATCGGTCTTAGCATACAACGAACAGTATGGCTTTGACATTAAGAAAGAATAATGAACATGGGGTTCATGGAATGGATAACGATCAAAAGAGATTAAAAACCTTGAATAAAGGTTGAATGAGAGATTAAGAGACGAGCAACGTGAACGTTGAATACGTAAATGATCCTTGTGAATCGTATTCGCGGTTGGCGAATGTTCTAAGTATACCCTGGTGGTATGACATGGACGTTGATGAAGGTAGTAAGTAAGATACGAATGGTATCAAGAGAGCTGTAACGAATGGTAATAAGATTACTGAAAGCCGGATATAAGTCAGATGAGAATGATAGAATGAAAAGTAAGCGCTGAACACTTTAACCAGCGTAAGGGTTAAGTGTAAGCTAGTGTTAAATAGGCCGAACCTACTCTCCGTGTATGGTTTAACCGTAATGTAATGAAGACTAAGTTTAGCCGTGAACGGTGAAGAAATTAAGTTGAAGATAATAACGTATAACGTTAAGAAGCCGAGTTAATAAGTATAACTTGGATAAACGTTCTGAGTGGAAGGAACTGGACGTTTGAAGATATGAATAAATTCATATGAAATGGTTAACGCTATGACCTCATAGTATTGACATTGAATGATCGTTCCGAGTGTACAAAAGACTGTATGACTTAGACGATAAAGAATGAATCCTGAGGTTTGGCATTTAGTTGCCAGGAAGCCATAAGAATTAAGAAGTTGACTTAACGAACATTATAGTTTAATGGTTCGTATAAGTTAAGAGAAGTTAGGTTGTAGTACAATCGTAACCTTTGATGGTTCACATATGGGAGCTGGGCTAAACAATTCCTTCAGAGAGCGAAGGTATATACGAAACTGGCAACCGATCTAACTCACTATGATGGCAGTGTAGATGAGACGGGAACTTGTTTGTTGGTTGTTTGTGGGAAACCACTCAGAGTACCATATGGACTACTAGCAGAGAAGCGATGTGTACTGAGTCCTAAGAGAAGTATAAGAAGAAGATAAGAATGTAAATCATCAAAGATGATGAACGTTTTGAGTAAGACATCTCAGTATGTCATGAAGCCGTAATCTGGTAATAAAAGTTAGTCGCGTAAGCTTAAATTACAAGAACGCGAACCTTAAGAAGTAAAGTTAAGTAAACCAATTCGTAAGTCAAGTATATGACTAATTGGTGTACGTGTTATTTTCTTATGTGTTACATAGGAATGAGAATGAGCAGTTCAGCGTAAGCTGTAGCTGTGCGTAAGGCAAGTTTCCTAACTTCATTTATATTTTAAATGAATGCTAGTTTCTTAAACTTCTCAGATGTTGAACTTGAGAAGTTCTGTCTATGTTCGAATGTGCGATATTTGTACAAGGTGGTAGAATGTATGAGGCCTTGTGCCACAATGTGAGCACTTCGGTGTTTCTATGAAATGAACTGTTTTGTGATCGAATTGTTCAATACAAGTATGCTTGGTTTATTCATGAACCATTATTGTTAAGTCTGTGCTGATGATTCTAGCCAGACAGAATGTGTATGAAAAAGGTAGAAGAATGAAAGTATTTCACAATGAAAGTGAGTATGGTTTTAAGATGATAGGAATCAAGATTATTCCTATTATTCAAGTTACTTCATAACCTTTGTTCGGTTATTGAAGTTCTAAAGAAATGTTTGAATTCTGAACTTGTTTGTTCAAACTGTGATGACTTGCTGGGAAATTGAATGCTCACACTTGCTTTAAATGAAAAATATTTTCAGCGAATGATGTTAGAAAGAACTTAAGGATCCCGTAAAGATCAAGCTAAGTGGTATCCAGACGAAGTGCCATTCAGTATGTGAATGTGTGTGAAGATCAAGTGAAGACTTGTAATGTAGAAAGATGAATTAAACTATAGACTAGTTTATTGAACTGTATGTATCCTTGGTGGCGGATAAAAGTCACTCTTGTAAGATGAATGGAATAATGTAATTATCATTATTTGTAATGAGAAAGGTTATAAGGTTTTGAGAACCTGGGAATTGAGAATGTATGTTGTTATATTTCAGTATATAATGATGTATGTTAGATGAATGACGTACTCATGACGTACGGAATCCGGGTGTGAAGATAGACCGGATTTCAGGGCGTTACAGAGCGTCCCCACCAAAATTCAGGCCATCACGAAAATGCCCATTCCTCAGACAGAGAAGGAAATATGAGAATTTTTGGGAAGAATCAACTTCATTAGCAGGTTCATATCCCAACTCACAGCAACCTGTGAGCCTATCTTCAAGTTGTTAAGAAAGAACTCCTCCATGAAATGGAATGATGAGTGCCAGAAGGCCTTCCTTACAATCAAAGAGCAGCTAGTCAAAGCTCCTATCTTGGTACCACCCAGGGATGATGTTCCCCTATTCATGTACCTGTCCATAAGTGACAATGTCGTGGGCTGCATGCTGGGTCAGAAAGACGATAGAGGCCATGTAATAACCGTAAATTTTAAGTCACTATATATGTATGTACATTATTGATATTTAAAACTTTATGTTATACAGTGATTTAATATGTGATAACATATGTGACGTGGTGCATAGGTCAATTAACATGTATGCTATAGTTATGGATATATACATTTATAGATTTAATTAAAAAAATAAAAGCTTCGTAACCTAATTATACATGCCAAGTGTCACATTTTCCCTACAAAAGGCACCAGCCTATGGGAACTGTGTTGGAGAAGTATCGGATGAGCTACCTCCCACCCAACATCCTTGGTATCAGCACATCAAGGAATACTTACAAGATGGATCTACACCCGCTGAGGCGAGCCCAACTGAGAAAAGGCGGATTTATCGACTGGCTATGAAATTCTACCTGAGCGGAGATGCACTCTACAAAAGAGATGCAGGACTAGGTCTCCTTAGATGCCTGGACAAGGACCAAGCTCAGAGGCTCATGGATGAGGTCCATGGTGGAGTATGTGGCCCACATATGAGTGGCCCTCTACTTGTAAAGAAGATCCTCAGGACAGGACATTACTGGCTCTTTCTCAAGGCTGACTGCAATTGTAAGACCCCGAATTTTATGAAATAAAAGTATTCAATTTTTCTTATAATTACAATTCAGTAAATGGTTAAATTGATAAAAAGTTAAAGTTATGAGTGAAATGTGAAAACTTTTCAAAATACGCAAGTGGTTATAAAATAATCATTATTGTCGGGGAATATTCGTTTGGTCGTAGAATATTCTTTCTGTCGGGGAATATTCGTACGACGGCGCAGCTATTTGTGGGCCCCATAACGAATAACTGTCGGGTGAAGAAAACGACAAATTTGAGTTTTTACAAATAACGGCGTAGTTGTTACTGTTAACATTGTTGGAATACCCGGTGGTTAAAATACAGTAATACGCGTTATTGCACAGTAGCACACGGTATTGCATAGTATTTTTGAAATTATTGATTCTTACGTAAGAAGGCACTACTCAATAATTGTTACAGTAATTACTGTTCAATATTTTATTTTATTGATTCAATAATTGCTACGTTAAAATTTTATATTATTGTTGTTCAATAATTGTCACTGCACAGTATTTCCCATTATCAGATCAATTATTCATATTATTTGAATAATATTATTAGATAACATTATTGGCAATGTCTAGAAAGTTCTGTCTAAGGAGAGGTTTGGTCACCTAATTGCGCGCCAGTAAGGAAAAATTCTTATTGGAAAGCCCCCTCTTTCCTGGGAACGGCCTGGTTGTCATAAATGTGATTCTGTAATATTATTTGTGAATAATTAATTATTGATTCATATGACAAGGAAATATTTATTTTATGTGGATATAAACGAGGGATATATTTTTTTGGATAAAAATGAAGGAGTTAATGTTGAGGTTTTTATCCGTATTTTTGTCGGAATGGAGGTATTAAAAATCAGGGTTTTTGAGATATTTTGCGGGGGTTATAATTTTTAATTCGACCGTTGGATCGTGGTAATTTTTGGATATGTTATACATATATAAGTTGAATATATGCCCACAAATTTTGAACCGTTAAAAATGAACGTATGATTTATTATGAATTTTACAAGATGACTAGTTCAGAAATTGTTGAATTTTCGGAGTTAATCATTTTGGTGGAAAATTCTAGAATTGGTGGGCCCCACTTGTGGTTGGTGAAGAAATGTGCTGAATTTTATTTCAAATGTGGTAGGTGGGAATAGTAGCAGGTAAAGCCATCAGGTTGCAGGTTAAGTCTGCTTCGGCGTGCTAACATTTTCCTATAAATAGAGGGCTAAGTTAGAATTGAAAATCACACCAGAAACATAAGCTTTCTCTCTTTCTCTCTCTATATTATGAAGCATATTTTGTGAGTATTTAGATACTTTGAGAGTTGCTATTTAGTGCAAGTTTCCTTCGGCTTTGCATTCCAGTCAGAAATACTGCACTTTTGAGGTAAGGGATAGCAAGGAATTTTAAGGGTTGTTATGTTTTTCAGTTTCGTAATATTTCTGACCTTCAAAAATTATGAAAAAATTTAAAATGATATTTTGATGAGTTTTCTTGATTGTGTCCAAAAATGGTGATTTTTGGATGTATAGATTGAGAGTTATGAATTTTATGAGAAAAGACTATTTTAAAAGTAATCGCTTATAATTCCTTGTGGTTAACTCCAAAATTGATGAAATTTTTATTGGGAGTACATGTATATGATAGAAGTATACTCTGTAAATTTCAGAATTTTTGGACAAAAGTACAATTTTTGATAAATGTCTAAATATTCGGCTGTTTTGGCCATATGAAAAATAGTAAATGACTTTTAAAAATTCTAAGAAAAATATATGTTCACTATGGGACTATATTATGCTAAATCCCAGAAAAGAAATATTTTTAAAACTGATTTGGTATTTTTCATGAAAATGGTCTAGTTATGAGTAAATGAATTAAATATGTTTTGTGAAGTAAGAAAATTGAAAAATAGGATTTTATGACTTGGGAATCCTATATGAGGTATATGCAGATTTTTGATGAGGGTTTTGGTTATTGGTGATGAAATCTTATGAGTTTGGCATTTTAGAATGATTAAATGCATTATTTAGTAAAGTGTAAACAATTAAAATAAATTGCTTATAAGTTTAAGAAATGTTATTCTTTCAATATCATTATACCGAAATATTGGTATGAATTTTATTGTAGAATTTTTACCTTTTTGTGTCGGGGTTACTATTCATGAGTTACTATTCACGAGTTACTATTCATGAGTTACTATTCACGAGTTACTATTCACGAGTTACTATTCATGAGTTACTATTCACGAGTTACTATTCACGATAAAATTGGTTTCCTTTTTCTAACCAAATTATAGTTGATTTATGAATATTACTTTTGAGATTAAATCTAGATGTTTTGATTATATTGATTTTACTATTATATATAACATTTTTATAACCTTGATGTTGAAATTCTCTTTCACTGGAGTGTAAAGATGGGTAGATTTTTGGTATGATCATGACTATGGGTTCTCTTTGGCCTGTAGTGCAAAGTTGAATTGTGACTGGTATGATCATGACCATTGAATTTATAATTGAATATCTTTAGCTTAAGTGCAAAGGTGAAATGATCAACATGATTATAATTATTGTTTATATAAATTTTGAAATGATTATATATTTGTTTGAGATATTAATATATTTGGCCTGTAGTGCAAATATGAACTGTTGAGAAATATCTTTGGCCTGTAGTGCAAAGATGAATTGTTGATGAATATCTTTGGCCCGTAGTGCAAAGATGACATGTTGTTGAATATCTTTGACCAGTAGTACAAAGATGAACAGATGTTGAGATGAACATGACCAACTGGTGATACAAATGAATATCTTTGGCCGTAGTGCAAAGATGAAGTTATTAGTATGATTATGAACAGGAAATGTGATTTGGTGTAACCATGATCTTTGATGTTTCAGGTAAAGATAGGTGATGAAAACTATCTTCGTCCGGAATGAGAAGAGGAATTTAGAACTACAGTTATGATTATGAGTTATTCATATGATTTTGGACCAGAATTGTTGATTGATGTTACAGGGATAAAACATTATTGGTGGATTTTTAACATGGAGAAGATAATAGACTTTATAGTCTATTTGACTCTTCTAATGGATTGCTCGTTCCGCTGCAACTATGGTTGAAATTTTTATTATCTACCATATGTTCTAAATCTCTGATTTATTATTGATGAAGGCTATTGATAATTTAATTATCTTTAGTCATGATATTCTTTACTGAGCTAGTTGTGCTCACCCTTTTGCTTCACAATTCCTTTCAGGTAATAAGAGTGTAGCTGGGTCGAGCGAGGGTAACGGGAAAATAGAACGGTGGTCTCTAGCTGTGGATGTTCTCCCGAAGCAGTATAGAAAAGTTCATTTAGTAGTTTTATTTGGTGAATCCAATAGGGTAAGGTGTACCCAACGTTGGAAGGGTGTTTTGCCACTATCATACAAGATGTCTAACGACATACAACCTCGTGTCATCATAAGACATGGATGTGCTCATCCACTTGCTGAGTATATATACGAGCACTACCTATATAATCTTGGTGTTTGTTTGAAGTATAATTCTCAATTAGAAACAGTGGAGATAATGATAAGTCAAGAGAAGACTCACCATTGGGAAGAATATGATAGTAATCTTCTTGTTTTTCTTTGGGGTCTATTGGGTCATCCAAGAATAATTCTGTGGCCATATGATATCTATCATAACCTAGACGCATGGCCTCCCATGCACGCAGGTTTCCTTGAGCACTTCCCAAAGATTTTAATTTCTAAAACAGTTTTTGACTATACCTTTATGTAAGGTGTCATTGTGAGGTGCTGTCCACTGTTGGGACATGTGTCACATTTGGTATATATTTGTATCCAAACTCACAGCATATATGTTGTCGTATTTTACACGACATTTGTTGTAATAAAGTTGTAGTTGTTTTCTGTACCATGTATTTGGCGACTCAGAATAGGTTGGATGGAATGGACCTGTTTTGGTGTCCAGAGTTACAATTGGTATCAGAGCTTAGGGATATGATCTCTGGCGGAGATCGGGGAATACAACTAGGAGGGGAGAGATGAGTAAATCCTTCGCTAGTGTGTCCTACCTAAGCTTATTTGTTGGTCAGTTATAATATCGAGATATTATGTGATATGTGAATTTGTTAAATTAACCCTTGTTTTGAAGCTGTATTCTAGAATGATATTTGAAATACAGGAGATGAGCAATGGAAAAATTATGATGACAGGGAAGATGGAATTTGAAATGAAAGTAAGGTATTCTCAACTTTTTGAAATACCAGGTACGTAAATTTCGGGGACGAAATTTCATAAGGAGGGGAGATTGTAAGACCCCGAATTTTATGAAATAAAAGTATTCAATTTTTCTTATAATTACAGTTCAGTAAATGGTTAAATTGATAAAAAGTTAAAGTTATGGGTGAAATGTGAAAACTTTTCAAAATACGCAAGTGGTTATAAAATAATCATTATTGTCGGGGAATATTCGTTTGGTCGTGGAATATTCTTTCTGTCGGGGAATATTCGTACGACGGCGCAGCTATTTGTGGGCCCCATAACGAATAACTGTCGGGTGAAGAAAACGACAAATTTGAGTTTTTACAAATAACGGCGTAGTTGTTACTGTTAACATTGTTGGAATACCCGGTGGTTAAAATACAGTAATACGCGTTATTGCACAGTAGCACACGGTATTGCATAGTATTTTTGAAATTATTGATTCTTACGTAAGAAGGCACTACTCAATAATTGTTACAGTAATTACTGTTCAATATTTTATTTTATTGATTCAATAATTGCTACGTTGAAATTTTATATTATTGTTGTTCAATAATTGTCACTGCACAGTATTTCCCATTATCAGATCAATTATTCATATTATTTGAATAATATTATTATATAACATTATTGGCAATGTCTAGAAAGTTCTGTCTAAGGAGAGGTTTGGTCACCTAATTGCGCGCCAGTAAGGAAAAATTCTTATTGGAAAGCCCCCTCTTTCCTGGGAACGGCCTGGTTGTCATAAATGTGATTCTGTAATATTATTTGTGAATAATTAATTATTGATTCATATGACAAGGAAATATTTATTTTATGTGGATATAAACGAGGGATATATTTTTTTGGTTAAAAATGAAGGAGTTAATGTTGAGGTTTTTATCCGTATTTTTGTCGGAATGGAGGTATTAAAAATCAGGGTTTTTGAGATATTTTGCGGGGGTTATAATTTTTAATTCGACCGTTGGATCGTGGTAATTTTTGGATATGTTATACATATATAAGTTGAGTATATGTCCACAAATTTTGAACCGTTAAAAATGAACGTATGATTTATTATGAATTTTACAAGATGACTGGTTCAGAAATTGTTGAATTTTCGGAGTTAATCATTTTGGTGGAAAATTCTAGAATTGGTGGGCCCCACTTATGGTTGGTGAAGAAATGTGCTGAATTTTATTTCAAATGTGGTGGGTGGGAATAGTAGCAGGTAAAGCCATCAGGTTGCAGGTTAAGTCTGCTTCGGCGTGCTAACATTTTCCTATAAATAGAGGGCTAAGTTAGAATTGAAAATCACACCAGAAACATAAGCTTTCTCTCTTTCTCTCTCTATATTATGAAGCATATTTTGTGAGTATTTAGATACTTTGAGAGTTGCTATTCAGTGCAAGTTTCCTTCGGTTTTGCATTCCAGTCAGAAATACTGCACTTTTGAGGTAAGGGATAGTAAGGAATTTTAAGGGTTATTATGTTTTTCAGTTTCGTAATTTTTCTGACCTTCAAAAATTATGGAAAAATTTGAAATGATATTTTGATGAGTTTTCTTGATTGTGTCCAAAAATGGTGATTTTTGGATGTATAGATTGAGAGTTATGAATTTTATGAGAAAAGACTATTTTAAAAATAACCGCTTATAATTCCTTGTGGTTAACTCCAAAATTGATGAAATTTTTATTGGGAGTACATGTATATGATAGAAGTATACTCTGTAAATTTCAGAATTTTTGGACAAAAGTACAATTTTTGATAAATGTCTAAATATTCGGCTGTTTTGGCCATATTAAAAATAGTAAATGACTTTTAAAAATTCTGAGAAAAATATGTGTTCACTATGGGACTATATTATGCTAAATCCCAGAAAAGAAATATTTTTGGAACTGATTTGGTATTTTTCATAAAAATGGTCTAGTTATGAGTAAATGAATTAAATATGTTTTGTGAAGTAAGAAAATTGGAAAATAGGATTTTATGATTTGGAAATCTTATATGAGGTATATGCAGATTTTTGATGAGGGTTTTGGTTATTGGTGATGAAATTTTATGAGTTTGGCATTTTAGAATGATTAAATACATTATTTAGTAAAGTGTAAACAATTAAAATAAATTGCTTATAAGTTTAAGAAATGTTATTCTTTCAATATCATTATACCGAAATATTGGTATGAATTTTATTGTGGAATTTCTACCTTTTTGTGTCGGGGTAACTATTCATAAGTTACTATTCATGAGTCACTATTCACGAGTTACTATTCACGAGTTACTATTCACGATAAAATTGGTTTCTTTTTTCTAACCAAATTATAGTTGATTTATGAATATTACTTTTGAGATTAAATCTAGATGTTTTGATTATATTGATTTTACTATTATATATAACATTTTTATAACCTTGATGCTGAAATTCTCTTTCACTGGAGTGTAAAGATGGGTAGATTTTTGGTATGATCATGACTATGGGTTCTCTTTGGCCTGTAGTGCAAAGTTGAATTGTGACTGGTATGATCATGACCATTGAATTTATAATTGAATATCTTTAGCTTAAGTGCAAAGGTGAAATGATCAACATGGTTATAATTATTGTTTATATAAATTTTGAAATGATTATATATTTCTTTGAGATATTAATATATTTGGCCTGTAGTGCAAATATGAACTGTTGAGGAATATCTTTGGCCTGTAGTGCAAAGATGAATTGTTGATGAAATTTTTGGCCCGTAGTGCAAAGATGACATGTTGTTGAATATCTTTGATCAGTAGTACAAAGATGAACAGATGTTGAGATGAACATGACCAACTGGTGATACAAATGAATATCTTTGGTCGTAGTGCAAAGATGAAGTTATTAGTATGATTATGAACAGGAAATGTGATTTGGTGTAACCATGATCTTTGATGTTTCAGGTAAAGATAGGTGATGAAAACTATCTTCGTCTTGGATGAGAAGAGGAATTTAGAACTACAGTTATGATTATGAGTTATTCATATGATTTTGGACCAGAATTGTTGATTGATGTTACAGAGATAAAACATTGTTGGTGGATTTTTAACATGGAGAAGATAATAGACTTTATAGTCTATTTGACTCTTCTAATGGATTGCTCGTTCCGCTGTAACTATGGTTGAAATTTTTATCATCTACCATATGTTCTAAATCTCTGATTTATTATTGATGAAGGCTATTGATAATTTAATTATCTTTAGTCATGATATTCTTTACTGAGCTAGTTGTGCTCACCCTTTTGCTTCACAATTCCTTTCAGGTAATAAGAGTGTAGCTGGGTCGAGCGAGGGAAACGGGGAAATAGAACGGTGGTCTCTAGCTGTGGATGTTCTCCCGAAGCAGTATAGAAAAGTTCATTTAGTAGTTTTATTTGGTGAATCCAATAGGGTAAGGTGTACCCAACGTTGGAAGGGTGTTTTGCCACTATCATACAAGATGTCTAACGACATACAACCTCGTGTCATCATAAGACATGGATGTGCTCATCCACTTGCTGAGTATATATACGAGCACTACCTATATAATCTTGGTGTTTGTTTGAAGTATAATTCTCAATTAGAAACAGTGGAGATAATGATAAGTCAAGAGAAGACTCACCATTGGGAAGAATATGATAGTAATCTTCTTGTTTTTCTTTGGGGTCTATTGGGTCATCCAAGGATAATTCTGTGGCCATATGATATCTATCATAACCTAGACGCATGGCCTCCCATGTACGCAGGTTTCCTTGAGCACTTCCCAAAGATTTTAATTTCTAAAACAGTTTTTGACTATACCTTTATGTAAGGTGTCATTGTGAGGTGTTGTCCACGGTTGGGACATGTGTCACATTTTGTATATATTTGTATCCAAACTCACAGCATATATGTTGTCGTATTTTACACGACATTTGTTGTAATAAAGTTGTAGTTGTTTTCTGTACCATGTATTTGGCGACTCAGAATAGGTTGGATGGAATGGACCTGTTTTGGGGTCGTTACAACAATGACCACATTAGGAGATGTTATCAGTGCCAAATTCATGGGAATGCTATCCACGCCCCTCCACGGGAGCTCCACAATATGAGTTCGCCTCGGCCCTTCTCAATGTGGGGAATGGACGTGATCGGTCCCATCGAGCCCAAAGCCATTAATGGGCATCGGTTTAACTTCACCATGATCGACGATTTCACCAAGTGGGTAGAAGCAGCCTCCTTCCCCAGGGATACCAAAGAAGTCATCATTGATTTCATTAGAAACAATGTTATCTGTCGATATGGACAACTAGAGGTAATTGTATCAGACAATGCGAAGAACCTCAACAACAAAATGATGGAGGATTTATGCAGTAAATTCCATATCAAACACCTTATTGCCTCTTCCTCTGTTAGCCTACAGAACATCAATGCGCACTTCAATTGGGGCAACCCCCTACGCATTAACCTATGGGATGGAAGCAGTTCTCCCCATAGAAGTGGAAATGGAATCCCTTAGAGTGTCGATAGATGCTCAGCTGGATGAAGACCAATGGGTACAAGATAGGTATCACCAATTATCTCTAATAAACGAAAGGCGAACCGCGGCTATCTTTCATGGTCAGTTATATCAACAAAGGATCGCCCGATCCTACAACAGAAAAGTCCGGCTACAGTAATTTAAAAAACATGACTTGGTTTTGAAGAAGATCATCGACAACCAACACCAGTCTAAGGGAAAAATCGTCCCTAACTAGGAAGGCCCGTTTATTGTCAAGGAGGTATTGACCGGAGGTGCTCTCAAATTACAGGAAATGGACGACGATGAATTTTCGTAACTCATCAACTCAGAAACTGTGAAACGGTACTATGTCTGAAGTTACCATCAAGAAAACATCCTGGTGTTGGATCATCAGATCACCAGTCATTCCGATTTTTTAACCCTTCACTACATACAACTCTTTTCCACACTGCGCCCCTCAAGGAAACACACTTTTCAAACCAGCAACTTGGTTTACGGATCGCCAGATCCTTTTCTCTCCACTTAGTTTTTTAACCTTTGTTCAACTTCGGTTATCCCACTAGGGATTAAACCTTTCACACTTGCAGTTTGTACCCAGACATGGGATCAAACTTTTCACACCTGCAGTTTATCCTGAACTTAGGAATAAACTTTCTTCCTCTCGCAGTTTGTCCTCCACATAGGATCAAACTTTTCGTTGGCTACAAATCACCCTGAGGAGTGAACTACGTCGACCTGATCTCCTTGATACACGAGAGTACGTAAGCAACAATTTTATATGGCCTGGTCGCAACAAAACAAAAACAACAAAAACACTTATACACCCTTCTCGCAATAAAACAAAAATAACAAAAACACTTCTACACCCTTCTCACAATAAAAAAAACAACAAAAACACTTCTACACCCTTCTCATTACAAAAACAAAAACAACAAAAACATTCCTACACTTTTTTCTGCCACAAACAGCGTTGAACCTCTTACACCAGGTTCAAACTACGTAGACTTGATCTCCTCTTCAATAGCAGTACGTAGGCAGCCATTCATGGTTCGGTCTCACCCCCTACCGAAACACAAACACTTGTCAACGGTACTGGGATCATCCTTCAATCCATTACATTTCATCGGCTTCAGACCAAAGGGATGGAATTACTTGACCTCCCCATGTAAACGAGAGACTCAGCGATCATCTAAGCTGCGGTTGTACCTCGAAGAGTAATACCAATCCATAAGAGATGGAATTAACTAGGCTCCTCCTAAATAGGAGTATTGGCGACCATCTGTGGGGCGGTTAATCTCAGAGAGGAAAGCCACACTCCTCTCCACATTTCCATACAGAAACCAGTCCCAAGACACCAAAGATGGTAGGGATACACACAGATCAATGATCCATTCTGAACTGTCCAGAGACAACTCAATGTCCATCCATCAAGGAGGAATTCAGAATACATTAAGATCACAAGCCCTGAAGAAGTAGGCAAATATCAAGCAAGCAATAAGGCAAAACTAAAAGGGAAGTGATCTAAAATATATTTCCCTAGTATGTATAATGTACATGACAAAATAGTTAAGCTAGTCTGTGCAAGAAAATACCAGGCTATCTATAAATTAGTGTATATGCGAGCTATCAAGCCCAACATGACATCCCTCTCAGAAGAAGGAGGTAACGTTGTGGTCTCCGGTACGAGGGTATCCACACGAGCTAACAGATCTACAGCCATCTGCATGGTGACCCTGTGCTCATCAATGTATGTGCTCATCTCTGCAATCATGCCAGTGGTAAGGGACTTCACTGTGGTAATATCTCTAACGGCTACATCCCGGGCATATAGAGCAACATCCCTCTCAACTATCACGGCATCTCTGGCTGATATGGCCTCATTCCGCTCAACAACCGCAGCATCTCTACGAGCTAATGCCTCGTCTCTCTCTAATAGAGTTATGTCTCTCCCATCAAGAGCTGTCGACATCAAGGATCTAGCCTGATCTCTCTTAAAGGTCATTAGATGAAGACTCTGCTCAAAGTACTATACTGAAAGTTGGATCACAATAATGCTAGTACTGGGAGAATCTAAAGGAGATTTTGGCAACCCAGTAAATGGCTCCTTCTCGATGTGAGAATCAATGTCCTCCATGGGCTCTCCATCATTTGTATCATTACTCGGCACTGTGGATACTGTCGCAGCTGATGAAGTCTCTGTCTCCATCCACGCAGAATACTCTGGCGAATAACCTGGATGGATAATAGAAAAAGTAGCTATCTCATGATGATCCCAATAGGTATACACCATGGATCGGTCCTCTGCTGATAGATGGCGAGAAGCTAAACGCTGACCTAGCGCCCCATTAAATGGATGAAAGTCCTAAAACTGGTCAAACTATGACATCACGACCAGTGGGTGGTAAGTAGTCATGCCCCTCAAACCAGCCAGAGGGAGATAATCCATACCCGGAGCATGACTAATGAAGTTATAGGGTGAACTGAGCCCTGTACACGGTAAGATAGCAAACGGATCTCCGACCCCAGCTAGGAAAACAGACCAAGATACAGGATATGTACACTCCGTAGGCTGGAAGGAATACGACATAGCTATCTCATGGGTGAAGCAGTACCCGTGTCGGCAAAAAGTGACAATCGGTCTCAAGTGTGACATAAACCACACGTATTGCATGGCCGAACTATCTGTGAATACCCCTGCAGGGTAAGTGCTGCAGAACGTGGCTGACCTCAGCATCTCCGCCACGATCATCGGAATGATGGTACGACCCTCCCTGAGAGCTCTCATTGCCATGATAACACCGATATCCAGCTCATCCATATATCGTGGCATGTACACATACGCCACTATACACATCAAGAATGCATCTACCCTAGCCAAATACCACTGATCCTCTGGTGTGGTGAAATCCCCATAATGCCGAGCATAGCTGTCCAACGAGCCAAACCTATCTATCAGGAAACGCTGAGACAATACATGGTCGGATGTAATCTCATCCTCTACTACTCTACGCCGTAACCCGGTGAGGGTCATGAACTGCCGGAGCGTATCTTCGACAACTATGTTAGCGCAAGGTCTGTCTAAGGGCAAAGCCATCAATCGCTCATACTCCTCCAATGTAGGAGTCAGCTCCTGGGTACCAAGCCAGAAAACCTGCCTCTCCGGTATCCAATGCTCCAACATGCCCTCCATAAATCCTGCGAGAACCTGAAACATCAAAAGGGTCATGGTGTGCTGCAACAGCTGATCTAAGGTCACCCTATCTGGGGGTGACATACTATCATATCAGGATCTCAGATGGGATGCCACCAATACTGGTGGGGTGTGATCTATGCGACTGACTGTCGAAGAAGACATCTGTGTAGGCCGTATCATAATACCATCCAGGGGTCAATGCTGAATATCTCTGGACATACATATATATGCATAACATGATACGTGCATTACAGATAATAGATGGCAATATGATATAGGGAGTGAAAAACTATACATACATTCTTAAGTATATCATCATCTACATACATCATCTCTGTACAACTAAAAATACAGGGAAATAGGGCACAGACGCCTTACTACTAATAGAGGACTATCAAAAGATATATCGAGAATGGGATATAACCACTCAATATCTAACAAGAGGCCTATCAAAAGAGATAACGAGAATACACATCTGAAGAAGACAATGGTGTCAATATCTACATCATCACTCCAGTCCACCTGATGTAACTCTATCTGAGTCACTGGATCTCTATCAACAGGGATGTCAAGCATATACAAGTGAGGATCTGTGATGGTAAAGCCAAATGGGTCATCTGAGGGGCCAGCTCCTGCGCTGGAAGGATCAAACGAATCTGCGTCTGCCAGATCTCTGCCCAAATGTCGGATAAAGAAATGTGCCCGGTCCAGTCACTGGGTCAAGCTGTCAATCTGTGTCATATGAGTCAGATCTTGGACACAGGCTAGCCAATCCATCATCATCATGGATCCTGAAACCATATTCCCCATGAACTGAGTGGCGCGGGTCTGGGCTCCAATGGTACGAGGGGACCACCAATGCCGGAATACATCCTGAATGTATGGACCCTCTGACAATGCAAAACCGTCAACACCCAACAATGGGATATCAGTGACGGGTGACTGTAATGCATGCCAATAATGCCTAGCAGGAGGCAAGATCGGTATACGGATCTCTCTTATGGTGCTCCTAGCACGCTCTCCTAAATTGAGCTCCCATCCTCTATCTATGAAGAAAGGAATCCTACGGGTGGAAATCCCGTACTCGACACCAGTCGGGTACCCAACCTTAAATCCAATGGGCAAGTGGTCCCCAGAATAGGAAATCCATGTGATGACATCAGCTGTCAATAACTCCAGTTATAGGCGACAATGAGTAAAACCCTCAGCTATAGGGAACTCTGCCAGAATGGAATGATGCCATCGTTGTCCTTGTGGATAGGTATCCAACCCTAATACACTCGCAGGACGTAAGCATAGGAGCCTCTCATAGGCCCAAAACTGCCAACACAAAGGCAAACATCTACTATCAGTAAACATGCTTAACCTATACATGGGAAATTATAAGAGAAATACTCATTAGCAGAAATGGGTAAAATTCTAACCAAGCCTCGGTCAAGCCCTACGAACGCATGCACATTGACCCACACACACACACGCACACATTCATATAACAGTTTCTTGAAAAGTGGCGGTCATCGTGGTAACACGGATGTCGAGGGGTGCCTAACACCAAGTCCCTGAACCCTAATAAACCTCTGTTTCACAGATCCGTTTAGCAGTGTCACATCACTGGGTCAATGTGCAAACCTTTTCTCGGTTGTGTTGGTACAACTAGTTAAAAAACCAAATGGCGACTCCTACAGTCAAATCGTCGACATATAAATGTCGGACCTTTTTCACTTGTTTTTTCAAACAAATCTCACCTAACATGAGAACACAAAAGAACAAAAGGGACAAATAAAAATCCTGACGTCGACATGTTCATTGCAGGAGGTCAGATTCGTCTTTCAAAGATAACCCTGGAAGACAGCTCATACCCAATCTGGATACTACCAGAAGTTTAGTTTCAATCCCGAAACACATACCGAGAGTATCAGTTCCAACCTCAGAGATAACCCCGAGGCATGCAGTTCAAATACCAAAAATTCCATCGGAGAAGACCGATTAATCTCGGAGATAACCCCGAGATATTCAGTCTTAGTTCCAACAACGGGAATAGCAGTGCTACCCTTGGAGATAACTCCAAGGAGTGTAATTGCAGGTCCGGAGATAACCCTGGAAATTCTGGTTTTAAAGCCATATAAACAGCTTCAGAACACTCGACAAAAGCCCCGAGGCACTCATTCCACAAAGCCCGGAGATAACCCTAGGAAGTCAGGCACATCTCAGAAACAACCATGAGGACGGTCAACACTTACAGCAGTCCAATCTCAATGATAACCCTGAGCAACGACCGCTAATACAGCTCAAACTAGAGATAACCTAGGTGAACGACAAGACCGTTATTTTTCCATCCCAATACCACATCGCGTCGTCTCAACAACATTTCATACATATATTTCTACATAGAAATGTCCCACAAGAACCAAGGAAGTCCAATCCCGAGTGACTATTACTCAGGTCAACGGATAAAATTTTAAGCTTGAAGATCGAAAAGCATGGTCCCATCTTCCTGACTATGTACAGCCTCTAAACCCGTGTTATTACATAACTCTCAACAACGGCGGTCTGAAATAGGTCTTATACACCTCAATCGGATGCCCGGATTGAAGTTCTTAAAGTTCGAGCAGACATCACTTTGCATGCGTGCACGTACTTTGAGACGGCAGGACCTGCGGAGCCCGGAGCATCCCGGGCAGCCGCAGGTACATCTGTGGCTAGTCACAGGTACACTTGCGGCTCCCCCCTCTATAAATAGAGGGCTTGGGGTGGCCATTTTGAGAAGAAAAAAAGGCAAGGAAGCCTTATCCAATTTGCTATGTACACACTATAAACTGAGTGCTTTCTCATTTTAAACACCTGTAAGCTCATATATAGCTACTTTTCTACCGACGGAAGCTGAGTGTTCATCCACTTAAAGTTGTTGAAGTCTTCTTTGGCAGCCCACTGTAAGCCTTCTTACACACTTTAAAGCCTTTCTCTTCATCTTAGCACACAACATTCTTCACGTTGAGAGTCGTGTTGCGTGTGTATGCCCGGACTTCGGTCCGTGGTTTCATTTTAGTTTATATATATATATATATATATATATATATATATATATATATATATATATATATATATATATATATGGACTAACATTATCGAGTTATGCCTTGATTGAGCCTAGACTTATGTCTGGAGCGTTTAATTGCTTTCGTATATATATATATATATATATATATATATATATATATATATATATATATATATACTTATATATATGAACTGTGTGTCGAACTCTGTTCGATGAGCCTAGACTTATGTCTGGAGCGTTTAATTACTTTCGTATATATATATATATATATATATATATATATATATATATATATATATATATATATATATATATATATATATATATATATATACTTATATATATTAACTGTTGTCAGACTCTGTTCGATGAGCCCAGATTTTACATCCGATGCGTTTATCGCTGTTATATATATATTGTGACGCCCCCAAAATAGGTATACATCGCCCATTCTGAGTCGCCAAATATATGGTACTGAATTCAAATACAACTGTCGTGCAAATAACACAAAACATATGCTGAGAGTTTTAACACAAATATTATCTTCTAGATAATATCCAAACTCAAATTCAATCTTATTACAATTATTATCACGCTATTTTATAGAATAGCGAGGACTACTAAAACAACCATCTGGACCGTCACTCCGTTCCTCGACTAGTCCTAGCTATATTCTCATTTCCTGAAGAGAACAATGAAAGCAAAGGGTGAGCTCAACTAGCTAAGTAAAGAATATTATGACTAAGATAATGCAAAATAAATTATCGTTAGCCTTCAATAGTGTTAAACTGATAGAATATAATAGACAACAAGTTTAACTGCAGCGGAACAAGCAATCCATTAGAAGAGTCAAATAGAGCGTGCTATCTACTATCTTCTATGATTTAAAAAGTTTATCATCAATTTTATCGCTGAGACTCAGCTCAATAAATAGTCCACATCACTGAATTATCCATGCATTACGGGCCAAGGATATTCGGGTTATCACCAATGGTCATGATTATGACAACAACTGTCCATCAATGCACTATGGACCAATGAGGACTTTTATCACATCATTTGTAACATTACAGGTCATGATTATACCGAATAATCCCTGGTTATAATCATACAAATCAACATTCCATCTATGCACGTAAGCCACAGATGACTTTCATCACAATATAAGCATGATGATGATGACAATGATATAAGAATTCAATTAAAAGAAAGCAAATGATAAATTTTTAAAGATTTATAATTTAATTTATCCAAAATTCAATAATGTCCAAATTGTCAATATGATATTGCTTTGTGGAGTAAAATTTAAGAATAATATTATATCAAAAATAAGTTAGACATAAAAGAAATTAATTTTTATCATGAATATTACCCCAGGTGAATAGTACCTGAGTGAATAGTATCCCGTAAATAGTACTTTGGGAATAGTATTCTGTGAATTGTACTCCGGTATGAAAAGGTTAAAACTTATCAAGAATGCTCAGAATAATATTTCCATGAAAGGATACTGGATGAAGCGCAAATATCAAAGATATTCTACTAATTTCAGGAATTATAGAAGCAATACTTACCATAGTAAGTTTAAATTTAGGAATATGAAATGAAATAATATCCCTTCCATACTATGGAGTATGAAAGAAAATAATATTTCTTACGAGTATTGAAATAAAATAATATCATTTACCTTAGTAGAAACTAGATTTGACTCGAATATCGGATATTATTCTGAGAAAATCTTGCAGAAAAAGCTACACTCAAAGTATCCTTATACTCAAGAAAAAAATATTCATAATACTATAGAATAAGAATTTCTGAAATGGTGTGTTGAGGAAGGAGGGATTACCTCCTATTTATAGCAACGGAGGAAGAAAAAAAAACAAAGTATTCTGCCTACTTTTGCCTAACTCATCACATTTTCCATATGAGTGGGGGCCACCCTTTGAAAACCAGGGATTTGCAGGAATCAATTAGTCACATTTGAAAAATAAACAAGGCTACTGTAAGCTTTTGAAAACAAGTTTTGCAAAGTCTTTGCAAGAACATAATTCAATGCCTAACCTCTCATATTTTCAATATTGAGGCCCACCCTTTGAAACAATTAAAACTTTGCAGGCAAATCTTACATTTTGCAATAGTGGAGGGCCCACACTATTTGAAAAACAAACATTCCAAACAATTTCTCCACCCACCATTCTTAGAAAAAGGACAAAGCATTCCAAATTCATTTTGATTACTTCCGTCCTTTAACCATATATATATATATATATATATATATATATAATAACATATATTATATTTAAACAATTATAATATATTATAAAAATATATTTGAATGAATATTTTATCGAAGAAATAATTGTAATTCCACATAAAATATGCCAAACTTTCAACAATTATCTCATGTTAAATTCCTTCATTTATATCCACACAAAATAAATATTTCCCTGTCCATTATTTACATCCACATAAAATAAATATTTCTTTATCATATAAATCAATAATTAATTATTCACAAATAATATTATAGAATCACAATTATGACAACCAGATCGTTCCCAGGAAAAAAAGGACTTTTCGATAAAGATTTCTCCCTACTGGCACGCAATTAGGTGACAAAATCACTTTCCTAGACAGAACTTCCTTAGACATTGTCAATAATGTTATCTAATAATATTATGCAAATAATATAAATTATTGATCTGATAATGGAAAATAATGTGTAGTGACAATTACTAAAACAATAATAATATAAAATATCAACGCAACAATTATTGAATCAATTACATAAAATATTGAACAGTAATTACTATAACATTTATTGAGTAATGTCTTTTTACGTAAGAATCAATAATCAAAGATACTGTATAATACTGTGTGCTACTATGTAACCACGTGTATTACTGTACTTTTATCAACGGGTAATTCAACAGTTAACAGTAAAACTTTCGCCGTTATTTTTATAAAAAGATATTTATGTCGTTTTCAAACTCTGACAATAATTCTATTGTGGGGTCCACCAATGATTGTGCCGTCGTACGAATATTACCTGATAAAATAAATATTCCCTGACCAATCGAATATTTTATGACAACTTGCTTAATTTACAAAATTTGTAAATATTACCCACAACTATAACATTATATCAAATCCAACCCATAATATTTAAAAATAATATTAGAGAAAATTAACCTTTATTCATAAAAGTTGGGGTCTTATATATATATATATATATATATATATATATATATATATATATATATATATATATATATATACATTTCGTCCCACCTGAAGTTTACTTCGTGGCGGTTGACCGTTTTAACTGTTTTCTTTACCTTTCGTCCCGCATGTTGTTTACTTCATAGCGGTTGATCACTTTTATAGCATTATTTACATTTCTGATCCCCCATGGAGGTGCTTTGTGGTGGTTGATCATGTCTCTGTATATATATTTACCGCTTTTATATATATTTACATTTTCGATCCCCATTGAGGTGCTTCGTCGTTTGTGATCATGTCTGTATATATATATTTATAGCTTTTATATATATAACTGCTTACAGTTTTTATATAAACTGCGGTATCATGTGAGCCTAGAAATCATATGATCACAGATTCAGTCTACTGAATCTAGATTCGGTTCCCGTGATGGACACTTTCAATTGTAAGCAGCTTGTAAATTTATTCACGGTGTTTGGATTTTCTCAGATGGTTTTCATGCCCACGAGGAGTTCGGCATTGCTTTGTACAGTATTTTCTCGAAGATGCTTCGTATCTCGAAAATAAAAGCAATCAAGCCGAACATTTAATAAAATAGAAGTGTAAAAGGTCTCAATTACTATCGAGCATAAAGGTTTGGAAAACCTTTTTTTACAAAACAATATTACAATATCTTGTTTAAAACTGAATTTTGACATAAATTCAAACCCTGTGTATATAGGTGCGAACTAGGCCTCGCACTACTTCCAAATAACAGCACATTGACATACATACACATACACACATTCATATAACAGTTTCTTAAAAAGTGCCGGTCACCGTGGTAACACGGACGTCGAGGGGTGCCTAACACATTCCCCCTGCATAAGCAAGTCCCCAGACCCTAATGAATCTTGGTTTCACAGACCCGTTTAGCAGTGTCACATCTGTGACGCCCCCAAATCTGAGTACTTGAAACCCGAACTCGGTGCTTCACGATACCATTTCTATTCACTAAAAAATACTAATCATAATATTAATAACAATAATATTGATACCAAATTTAATTTACACATGCATCAAAGTTTAAATCCCAGGTACGAGACCTTTAAACATTCATTACATCATAGATAATATGTATCATTGTCTTAATAAACTATAACTATTACACAGAATATTATAAATCTCATTCTAACAACTTTTCTTTCCCCTTATTTTTACCTGAGCCTTTGGGTTGATCATACTTAGTTGAAAACATTTAAATTTAAAGCAAGAATGAGCATTTAATTTCCCAGCAAGTAATAGTAGCAATAAATATTAACTGAAAGAATTAAATATTTTCTTTGAATGACACTTCTACAACGAATCAATAGTTGTGAAGTAATCTGAACCTATAATAATAACATAACAACTCTCTATCAAATTTTTGAAACTACGTAATGACTATAAATATGGTTAAGGTGACATATTATGAACATTGTTTTCAATTTTTTAATAGGTTTAGCAGAACTTCATCCGCAAACTGTTATAACTTACGGGCACGGGGCTGATCAGCCCGTTATGCCCTGTATTTATCAATACTACATACAAGAATGATGGTATCATTCGCTCTGTCTGCCTTGGGCGCATAAAAGTTTTCCCATGATTGGGATGTTCATACTTAGTTGGGAATCTGAACAAAAACAATTTGATTAGATACAAAAAGGTTTTATCATATTCAACTATGTTTCTAAATCTGTGTCTAGCTGATCAAATAGCTTCGACGACTCTTTGTTATCGTATACATACTGGTATCAATAGGTATAAATATATATATATATATATATATATATATATATATATATATATATATATATATATATATATATATCAATATGTGATTAAATACAATGATTATTCAAGTGGGGACACTTGAATAACCATATTTAGAAATTAATGAACATAATATATACATCTGAATTACAATATAGTACCATGTTGATAATCAATGATCGGATATAACATATATAACAATAGGGTTAATAATCTGGTAATAATAATAATATAATTCTGAAACTTCTTACTCATGTCCATTGCATAAAAAATGCAAAGGTAGGATACTTGCCTGGTATGTTGCTTACAATTCGTAACTTCGTTTTATCTTTTATGTAATCATCTATCAGTAATAAGATCATTTTACTGATTAGAATAACATGTCACAACACATAATACTGCCTATTGCAGTCAGCACATAACCTAATCACCTTGTCACACATATCCCACAGTCATTTAATATTTTGTGATAAATTACATTAATAAATTAATATTAATGATAATTAAGTTATTTAATAAATGAATTAAATAAATAAATTAAAAATGATTTTATTATATTAAAAATTATTTTAAATAATAATAAAGTATTTAAAAATATTTTAATTTATAAAATATAACTTTCAATATTTAATGGTAAATTTCATTAATTAATTATTATTAATGATATTAAGGTTATTTAAGAATTATATTAAATAAATTAGTTTAAAAATAATTTTATTATTATAAAAATCACTTGAAATGAAAATAAAGTGTTTAAAGATATTTTAAGTTATAAAATATAACTTTTAATATTTAAAGGATAATTTCATTAATAAGTTAATATTAATGATATTAATTTAATATTAATGATATTAAATTTATTTAATAATTATATTAAATAAATAGTTATAAAATGGTTTTAATAATTTAAAAATTATTTAAAAAGGATATAAATGAATTAAAAATATTTTAAGTTATACTTAATGACTTTTAATATTTTGAGGAATAGTACATTAATATTTGAATATTAATGGTAATTATTTAAAAATAATTTTAAATGTTTTAAAAATCATTTAAAGGCAATATAAATGTTTTAAAAATATTTTGAGTTATTATAAATAACTTAATATTTTGCAATGGCTTCAGTAATAGTTTAATATTAATTAAATGTTAATTATAATAGAATTGTTTAATATTTAAATTATTTAATAATGATTCCGGAGTTTGAAAATTTATGATAAATTATAATAAATGTTTAAAAATTATTATAAGTCATTTAAAAATAATGTAACTGATAATTATAGTTATTGAGCTACAAGATAGAGTCTTAGACTCGATAATTACCCGATAAAGCCGTCGGTATACCGATATATTTCAGAAATTGATCTGGACTTAGATATTTTGACTGTATATGTAACGACCCCAAAATTTATACATTTTAAATCTCAACTTCGGACGTTAACCATACATTAAATCTCAAATTTTACATCATTGTTCGATATTAAAAATCACTAAATATTACGGAATAATTAAAATTTTTATACATCTTCTTCTGTCTTGCCCTAAATCGTAACCTTTACATTTCATCTCTTCGATCCAAATCAAATATTATGAATCATTACAACAAAATGACTATACAAAGTCTTACATCATAACTAAAGATCCATATACATTGGATAACTCAACTTATAATTCAACAACATATTACATTCAAAATATTAAATATATTTCTCATAAAACATAAGTAATCTTCGTGAATATAGATTTTTATAACTCACTTAGCACATATCTTTACCTTAAAATCTGTACATGCAAAAGTGGTTATTTACAAGAGTGAGCTCGACAGCCCAGCAAAGTCTAACAGTTTTCATGCATCACATAACATATAATAACATGCTCGATATACATCTCATAATAATTAAAGTAACATGGCATACATGCTTTCAATTCACATAACAAATATAAAGATTGAGTTCCTTACTCAATCATCATTACTTAGCCAAAACAAAGCAGTCATATATTGACTTTAATCTTTCATGATTTCAACATACATAACATATCATGCAATTTATAACAGTTCATCAAGTCCACGTAGAAAATAGGAACCGAAAGACTTGCCTTGGTCATCGTTTACCAATAATAGATTAACAGCTTACAGTTATCTGCACTTCACGTGCCCTACATAATTATATAATCATACACATCAACTATTAGTCACATAACAATACTTAGTAATTGTAATGTAAACTCTACTCCACATCTCATAATCTTTCCTATCATCACACAATGTTCAATTAGATTGTGTTAACTTTTCGATTTATGACTCACTATATTTCTTCTTAGTCAAACTCGAATTTCGTTCAAGTGCTTAAGTCTTGCTAGGACTACTTATTGGTTTTATATTAAACCCATTTCATATCCTATAATATATGTCATTATGACATAGTTAGCCATTAACACATTACAAACATAACTAAGTACGTTCATCATTTAGGTTTGATTATTTAATCACATAATCAATTATAACACAAGTTAATATGTAATAACATTATTATTAATAGTGTAGAACTACTAAAATCAATATTTTTCAGTCCTACTATCATTACATAAAGTGTTCTTTAAATTTCGTGTACAAAAAGTACACTGTCAGAATTTTCTGACAACTCGCGCTGCGGCGCCACAGTTACACTGTGGGCCGGCGCTGCGGCGTGGCCATGGCGCTGCGGCGCGGGGATCAAAGCTACCAGGTCGCGCTGCGGCGTGAGTATGGCGCTGCGGCGCCACAAAGGTATTACAACTTCGCGCCGCGGCGCCGAGTTGCAGACCTCGGCAGACAGCCTCGGCAACAACATAGAAAAAGCCAATTTTGGCCTACAAGCTCGTTTCTAACAGACTAATTATCCTGTAAATTACATATAGACTTCATATAAACATATTTCAAAAACTCTAAACATGATTATACCCATACAACAACATAAACAACCAAATTAACACACCCAAATTCACTATTTTTGGGAAAAACTCATGTTTTTATATTTCTATGAAAAATCAACACTATAACTTTTGTTTTTCAAACAAAATCACTAATTCAAAGTATTTTTATCAACAATTATACATGCTCTATCAAATTAAATGGTCAATTTATCAACTAAACCACTAATTAACCCTCAATTTCTATTTTAACTAAACAATATATAATCACCAAAAACTCTCTGTAAAAAAAATTTTTTCTTCACAAACTTCATACATAACCACAATTCTTTGATTATAACTCATGAAAATAGTTTTAACATTACAAGTAAGCCATATTAAGCCTCATACCAAACAATACTTCATACTTACACAAGGATTTTATGGAGAATTTGGGAAGATAAAAACTAACTCTTAAAACTAAAAGTATAGGAGAAATACCTTAAAGAATCTCTTTGATTGCCAAGCTTTTCTCCTCTTCACTCCCAATTTCTCTAGGATTCTCTCACTTTTTCTTCTTCTCTTCTTCTTCTTCCTCTGAGTTTTTCCTTCTTCTCTCTAACCTCTCTCCTCTAACTCTAGAGCGTGCTAACAATCTAACGTAACTAGATATTATATATATTAATTATATAATATAAATATAAAATACATAACTGATATCAATTAAAAGTTTTTGAAAACATAAGCCATAAGGCTTGTTTGGTTACTATAAAAAATAACCCATTAACCTTACACCTTGTTTGGATAAATTAAGGACTTAATAGGCATTAGGCCTTATTTGGCCAAAACGGAATTAAAACTCCTTTAAGTTATTTTAATAACTCTTTTATAGCAAGGTTATTTGTCACCTTAATAAATCAATTAAAACATTAATCTATTAAATTACTTTAGCACATAATTTAATATCACATAACTATAATTTCTTTTAAAAATTATAATTTTATTTAACCAACTAATATTTTAAATTACCCTTTCCCATTTAAAATATTATAATCTATTTAAATCACTATAAGCTCTCTTGCTTACTTATTAAATTAAATTATTATATAATCTCATAATAATTAATTTACTTAGCTCCTTAATTATTTATTCAATAATTAATTAACTAACCCACGTCAACTTAAATTACCACATAATTCAATAAATATTTAATATTGCCAATAAATATTTAATATTTATTATTTAATTATTTATTCAACAAATAATCAAATAATTAACTAAATCATATCAACTCAATTTAAACAATTATTTATTTAATAATAACATATCCATTAAATATTTATATATATCAATAAATATTTAATATTACACTTTAAAATTTATGGAATGTTACATCATTCCCTCCTTGCAAGGATTCTGTCCCCAGAATCACAACTCAAATAAATCAAATATTTTAAATTACAAATAAAATCTTTGGGATTGTTACATCATTCTCTCCTTACAAGAATTCTGTCCTCAGAATCACAACTCACATAATTCATTCATTACAATATTCCCTACTTACAAAGATTTTGTCCCCAGAATCGAAGACAAATTAAACAATTAACTCAGAGTAATCTTTCATCATTTTATCTAAATATAGGTTTTATATTTCCTACTATATTCATTACTTTAACAAATTGTAGGTTTTATTTCATAACTTTCACTTGAACTCATTTTTTTTAAGGATTGTTATCATAAACACTCGGGATATTACATTCACCATTTCTTCTAAGAATTTCGTCCTCGAAATTTTATTCATTCAATCTAACAAAATAGATTTTACACTAATACTTCATTCATTCATTGGTTTCTATAACCACTTATTTCACAAACATCTTTCTGTAATTATTAACTTTTCTATTAAAATTTTTACATTATTCTTTGATAACTCATCTCCTTCTCATTTTAAAATTTCTTTTCTCACTTATTCCATATACTCATCATTCAGTGTCGCATTCTACGACTTACTTCTTTCTAAGGAATATCATCCTTACCACATTCACCTTTTAGAATATCAAGAATCTTCCACAATTGCTCAATAATTGGGAAGCGATATGAATAACAAGAATTTAAAAGATTCCAAATAATGCCGAGGGTCATAAGACCACAAACTATGTCCACGTTGTAAGTAATCTTTCAACTTCAACTTTAACAGTCATAAGACTATAAGGACCCCCGTACTTAGGGTGTTAAGCCCTTCGTACGATGTATTGTGCACAAACATTTAAACGCTATACGTATGTCCATAGTTATAAGTAATCTATCAACTTAAACTTTAACAGTCATAAGACTATAGGGACTCCTCGTACTTAGGGTGATCAACCCTTCGTACAATGTATTGTGCACAAACATCTCAACGCCTCCGTGTAATCCCCTATAAAAGGGTTGTTCATCTCAGCTTTTCAACATCTGAATCCGCACCAAAACAATTTGGTTTGGCATAACTTCTCAAGAAACTCTTGAATTTCATGAACATCTATCAATATTTGTCTAGCTGAATCAAATAGCATAGACTTCTACAATAACTCGGACATTAATCGAAATATACATATACATACATACATATGTATTCTCATATCTTAAAGAAATCTCAAAAATCCTTTTATGACGTCATGATACCGCACTGTATTTTCAGTCCGTTGAGGATTCCGTCATTTGGTGACTTTATCATACTACATCATACCATAGTGGGCTGACGATCCTTAGATCACATCCAACACTAGGTAATACTGCATTGATGACTCCATCGTTTTTATCATCTTTGCACCAGGTTACATGATGCATTAAAGATATAAAATACATTTTGATATATTGCAAATCATTTTTGTCTAGCCGAAGCAATTAGCATAGACATATGAATAACAGTATTGTTGTTAAAACTCATTGGTTCCATCATTTGATCCAATGTTTTTCAAGAAAATAGAAGTGTAAACATTAGCACGAAGTCAATAAATTTTGAAAGTCTAGCATAGCTAGTAGATTTAGAGTACCTATGCTTCCACCATCAACTCCACTTTCTATAATGATCCATTGCTTAATAAGTCTATCTATTTCTATCATCCTCAATACTCCATTTACACTTATCTATACCCAGTTCGTCAAACTTACCACACGTTATGAGTTCAGGAACTTGCCACAATCATATGAGTTTAAGAACTTATCCTAGTCAGACCATAGGCGTCCATTCGCTGAGGGGTTCAAAAACATACCATATAATTATAAGTCACGAACCTACCATAAGTATGAGTTTTAAGAACTCGCACTTAATCTTATAATATTCTTTAACTAGACTCTACCTATCTGTTATACACATGAGAAAAGAATCACCTTCTCAACAGGCATATATCAAATAGCGCGACACAAACATTCCAATGATTATCAATGTGATAAACTGAGTGCAAGCACAAAACCCTCGCCCATACAAAGGTTTGTACAACTCAGCCATCACATGAGTCCTCAATTGAAATCCCACCTAACTCTATCTTGCTTATAACTTGCTCTTTGCTCGATATGAATTCCTTGTATCATATCATCTATAACTCCTCATGAGTTATCTCGTACTTTTTTTATAGTACTCCATCTTCATAGCATTAAGCTATAATTATTCAAACATTATAGACCATCTTCCTTTTATAACTTAAACAGATCACGTCGTGATCTTATTCTATAATCATCTCCTTTAAAATTATTTTCATAACTCGTGATCGTCATCATTTACGACATTATCCGTTATCTTGGCTATTGGAGTTAGGAAACTCCCATTTCTTATCTTTATATCTCTTAGATTCTTCTTTGAATCTTCTTGTTTATAAACAATTCTTCCTTTAAGAATTTCTAACTTCATTTTACATTGCTCAACATTTCATTCGAATTCTACACTCTCATCATGTCCATTTCTATACATGGTACACATCGAGTCTCTACCAGTTTCAATATGGTACGCTGAGTGATTTCCCACAAACAACCAATAAACTAGGTTCCGAGTTGCTAGTTCGTATATACCTCCGCTCTATGAAGGAATCGTTTAGCCCAGATACCATACATCAACTACTAAAGAGTACAATTGCACCATACTTAAATATAACTCTCTATTCTTAACTTCCTTACCATTCTCTTCTTATAGACATTGTCTATTTGTTATCACCTTACATCCTTATTATTGGAGTTGGGTAACCCCACATTAATATTCCTTATAACTCTGCGAGATTCTTCTTTGAATCATTTCACGCAAGTTTTATCCCTTCTTTATACGTTTCTTACATTACTTCTTATTGTTCAAACTCTATTTGAGCTTATTCGTTCATTATCTTCACCTCTCTTCTCTAAGGTTATAGCCTAAGGTACTCCTACCTAAGGTTTATAACCTATCAGCTCTGATACCAACCGTAACGACCCCAAAATTTATACATTTTAAATCTCAACTTCGGTCGTTAACCATACATTAAATCTCAAATTTTACATCATTCTTCGATATTAAAAATCACTAAATATTGCGGAATAATTAAAATTTTTATACATCTTCTTCTGTCTTGCCCTAAATCGTAACCTTTACATTTCATCTCTTCGATCCAAATCAAATATTATGAATCATTACAACAAAATGACTATACAAAGTCTTACATCATAACTAAAGATCCATATACATTGGATAACTCAACTTACAATTCAACAACATATTACATTCAAAATATTAAATATATTTCTCATAAAACATAAGTAATCTTCGTGAATATAGATTTCTATAACTCACTTAGCACATATCTTTACCTTAAAATCTGTACCTGCAAAAGTGGTTATTTGCAAGAGTGAGCTCGACAGCCCAGCAAAGTCTAACAGTTTTCATGCATCACATAACATATAATAATATGCTCGATATACATCTCATAATAATTAAAGTAACATGGCATACATGCTTTCAATTCACATAACAAATATAAAGATTGAGTTCCTTACTCAATCATCATTACTTAGCCAAAACAAAGCAGTCATATATTGACTTTAATCTTTCATGATTTCAACATACATAACATATCATGCAATTTATAATAGTTCATCAAGTCCACGTAGAAAATAGGAACCGAAAGACTTGCCTTGGTCATCGTTTACCAATAATAGATTAACAGCTTACAGTTATCTGCACTTCACGTGCCCTACACAATTATATAATCATACACATCAACTATTAGTCACATAACAACACTTAGTAATTGTAATGTAAACTCTACTCCACATCTCATAATCTTTCCTATCATCACACAATGTTCAATTAGATTGTGTTAACTTTTCGATTTATGACTCACTATATTTCTTCTTAGTCAAACTCGAATTTCGTTCAAGTGCTTAAGTCTTGCTAGGACTACTTATTGGTTTTATATTAAACCCATTTCATATCCTATAATATATGTCATTATGACATAGTTAGCCATTAACACATTACAAACATAACTAAGTACGTTCATCATTTAGGTTTGATTATTTAATCACATAATCAATTATAACACAAGTTAATATGTAATAACATTATTATTAATAGTGTAGAACTACTAAAATCAATATTTTTCAGTCCTACTATCATTACATAAAGTGTTCTTAAAATTTCGTGTACAAAAAGTACACTGTCAGAATTTTCTGACAACTCGCGCTGCGGCGCCACAGTTACACTGTGGGCTGGCGCTGCGGCGTGGCCATGGCGCTGCGGCGCGGGGATCAAAGCTACCAGGTCGCGCTGCGGCGTGAGTATGGCGCTGCGGCGCCACAAAGGTATTACAACTTCGCGTCGCGGCGCCGAGTTGCAGACCTCGGCAGACAGCCTCGGCAACAACATAGAAAAAGCCAATTTTGGCCTACAAGCTCGTTTCTAACAGACTAATTATCCTGTAAATTACATATAGACTTCATATAAACATATTTCAAAAACTCTAAACATGATTATACCCATACAACAACATAAACAACCAAATTAACACACCCAAATTCACTATTTTTGGGAAAAACTCATGTTTTTATATTTCTATAAAAAATCAACACTATAACTTTTGTTTTTCAACCAAAATCACTAATTCAAAGTATTTTTATCAACAATTATACATGCTCTATCAAATTAAATGGTCAATTTATCAACTAAACCACTAATTAACCCTCAATTTCTATTTTAACTAAACAATATATAATCACCAAAAACTCTCTGTAAAAAAAAAATTTTCTTCACAAACTTCATACATAACCACAATTCTTTGATTATAACTCATGAAAATAGTTTTAACATTACAAGTAAGCTATATTAAGCCTCATACCAACAATACTTCATACTTACACAAGGATTTTATGGAGAATTTGGGAAGATAAAAACTAACTCTTAAAACTAAAAGTATAGGAGAAATACCTTGAAGAATCTCTTTGATTGCCAAGCTTTTCTCCTCTTCACTCCCAATTTCTCTAGGATTCTCTCACTTTTTCTTCTTCTCTTCTTCTTCTTCCTCTGAGTTTTTCCTTCTTCTCTCTAACCTCTCTCCTCTAACTCTAGAGCGTGCTAACAATCTAACGTAACTAGATATTATATATATTAATTATATAATATAAATATAAAATACATAACTGACATCAGTTAAAAGTTTTTGAAAACATAAGCCATAAGGCTTGTTTGGTTACTATAAAAAATAACCCATTAACCTTACACCTTGTTTGGATAAATTAAGGACTTAATAGGCATTAGGCCTTGTTTGGCCAAAACGGAATTAAAACTCCTTTAAATTATTTTAATAACTCTTTTATAGCAAGGTTATTTGTCACCTTAATAAATCAATTAAAACATTAATCTATTAAATTACTTTAGCACATAATTTAATATCACATAACTATAATTTCTTTTAAAAATTATAATTTTATTTAACCAACTAATATTTTAAATTACCCTTTCCCATTTAAAATATTATAATCTATTTAAATCACTATAAGCTCTCTTGCTTACTTATTAAATTAAATTATTATATAATCTCATAATAATTAATTTACTTAGCTCCTTAATTATTTATTCAATAATTAATTAACTAACCCACGTCAACTTAAATTACCACATAATTCAATAAATATTTAATATTGCCAATAAATATTTAATATTTATTATTTAATTATTTATTCAATAAATATTCAAATAATTAACTAAATCATATCAACTCAATTTAAACAATTATTTATTTAATAATAACATATCCATTAAATATTTATATATATCCATAAATATTTAATATTACACTTTAAAATTTATGGAATGTTAGAATATAAATATTTGTTTGTGATTCAATGACTATTGAATATGTGTGACAATGTGATTATGTTATGTGCTGACTGCAATAAGCAGTGTTATGTGTTACGATATAATTCTAATCAATAAAATGATCTTATTACTGATAGGTTGTTCTACAAAAGATAAGAACTAAGTTGCGTATTGTAAGCAGCAGACCAGACAAGTATCCTACCTTTGCATTTCCTTAATGCAATAGACAGAAGTAAGAAAGTTTTAGAATTATATTATTATTTTACCAAATTATTAACCCTATTGTTATATATGTTATATCCGATCATTATTTGTCAACAAGGTACTATATTGTAATTCAGATATATATATTACGTTTGCTAAATTTCTAAATAAGGTTATTCAAGTGTCCCCACTTGGATAATTATTGTATTTAATCACTTGTTGATATATATATATATATATATATATATATATATATATATATATATATATATATATATATATATATATATATATACCTATTGATTGACAGTATGTATACAGTAAGTAAAAGTCGTCTAAGCTATTTGATCAGCTAGACACAGAGTTAGAAATATCGTTGAATATGATAAAACCTTTTTGTATCAAATCAAATTATTTTGGTTCGGATTCCCGACTAAGTATGAATATCCCGAATATGAAAAAACTTTTATGCGCCCAAGGCGGACAGAGTGAATGATAATATCGTTCTTGCATGTAGTATTGATCAATACATGGCATAACAGGCTGATCACCCACGTGCCCGTAAGTTATGACGGTTTGTGGATGAAGTTCTACTAAACCTATTCGAAAATTGAAAACAATGTTCATAGTATGTCACCTTAACCCTAATATAGTCATTACGTAGTTTCAAAATTTTGATAGAGAGTTGTTATGTTATTATTATCGGTTCAAATTACTTTACAACTATTGATTTGTTGTAGAAGGGTAGTACAAAGAAAACATTTAGTTCTTTCGGCTAATATTTATAATTGTTATTACTTGCTGGGCACTCAAATGCTCATCCTTGCTTAATTTAAATATTTCAGCTAAGTGTGAACAACCTGAAGGCTCTGCTAAGAACAAGAGAAAAGGAAAGGTTGCTGAATGAATGTAATGATATCTTATCTAATAGTTTGATATTATTAAGACAATGATATATATATATATATATATATATATATATATATATATATATATATATATATATATATATATATATATTATCTATCATGCTATGTAATGAATGTATTAAAGGTTACGTACTTGGGAACTAGACTATGATAATTATGTAAATTAAGTTTAATATTTATATTATTATTATTAGTATTAGTATTATTTCGCTCATAGAAATAGTATCGTGAAGCACCGAGTTTGGGTTTCAGGTAGCTGAATTTGGGGGCTTTATAGGGTGGTATCAGAGCTTAGGGTTAGAAACCTTAGGTGGGATAGACCTTAGGCTATAACCTTAGAACAGAGGGAAACGTTGAGAATACAAATAACTCATATAGAGTTTAAAAAGGAGATGAATTGGATAAATTTATCGTCAAATAAAATAAACGATAACTTATATAAAACTATTATTTGCTATATGTAAATACTATATGCTAATCAGGATAATTTATGTGTGTAGATGTCTGGTGGAAAAGGCTTGTTATATGCTTATAACATGAAGAAGGATCAAATCCATACACTCGAGCTAATATCAAAGCCAATAGTTGAAATAGAGGCTCACGATGAAAACAATTCTGACGAGGTGGTTATTTTGGAAAACGTAGTACCAGATCTGGAGATGGTGGAGCTGACAGATAGTGATTCAGACACTAAAGTTAAAGCTGATCAAGCACCAATGGAGGTGCAGGATCTAAGGAACAAGGTTTCTTCTCTGGAAAGGCTGTGGGAAATAGAAAAGCTATTGAGTAGTCAGTTACGAAAAGCCTTACTAGAAACTATGGAAGAACAAGATAAACTTAAAATCCAAATTGATCAGATGGGAGCCATAAGTAACACATCGTGTGCAGCTCCGAGCAATAAGGGAAAAAGAAAGATAGAAGACCACGACGTAGGAAAATTTGATTAGAAGAAAGGGAAAATAATATGTTACATTTGCAGCTATGAGGGACATACCACTCTTTATTGGCCCGACTATAAACCAGGTGCATGTTTTATCTGTGGGATAGAAGGTCATCAAGCGAAAGGTTGTCCAAGGAAAAGGCGTAGTAAATAAGTAGTATAGGTTCTGTGGTATAGGTATGTTTAATGCAACATATATGATAAGTATGTCTGTGTAAAGTAATGTTCCCAACTTTTATATTAATCAAGGTTGTAAATCCCGACTTTTGTAGTCACATAGGGATAGCTAATGTTTAAAGTAGTAAGTGTTATGTTATGTAAAGTATTTTGAAACCATTAAATGAATATGAATCTATGTTTGAGTAATAAAACAAGTTTAATATATTAAACTTATGCGATATGGTTTAGAATATAAGTTAATAAAATATAATTTATGGTTTTACTTAACCAGATAATGCTGCCAAGACGTCGAACTTGAAATTAAAGGGCAGAAGAATTTGTTAACAATGCTGAGGGACAACAACAAGCAGTCCTGATGCAGCACTTTGCAAACATAGTAGCACAAGTTATGCAACAAGGAATGCTAGCCGCAGGGAACCAGCCGGATAATCGCCTGGCGAACTTCAAAGACTTTAAGGCTGTAGGACCGCCAGAATTTATAGGTGCAACTGACCCTATTGAAGCCCAAACTTGGGTTAAATAGATTGAAAAGGCATTTATGATAGCCAGGGTAGCTGAGGGGCAAAAGACAGCTTTTGCCACCTACATGATGAAAGGAGAGGCAAACTTTTGGTGGGAAGCGAATCAGGCGAGGGCAAGAGAAGGTGTAGTTACTTGGGATAGGTTTAAAACTTTGTTTTTTGAAAGCTATTTTTCATCTAGTATGCAGGCTAGGATGGAGGTGAAATTTTTAGAGTTGAAGCAGGAGAGTATGACTATTGCGGAGTATGCCACAAAGTTTAATGAGTTAGCTAGGTTCGCTTCGCATCAAGTTGATACGGAGGCTAGAAAAGCGAGAAGGTTTGAGCTGGGCTTAAAACCCTAGCTCTATAACATGGTGGCGGTGTTGCAGATTCCTACATTTGCAGCACTCATGGAGAAGGCTATTATTGCTGAGGAGGGGAGTGAGGCCATGAGCCTCTACAACAAGGAAAGAAAGAACAAGGGTAAGATCGAATGAGCTGGGATGGTAGAAACTAATAGTGGAAGTAAAAATGGTAGTAGCAAGAGGAATGAGAGTTATTTTGGAAATATCCAGGTAAAACAAGAAGGTGTGAAGAAGTAGGTGGTACAGTGTAAGACTTGTGGAAAGAACCACTCTGGAGAATGTTTGAAGGGGAAGTTTGTATGCTACAAGTGCGGGCAGGAGGACCATATCTCTCCCAACTGCCCCAATCCAAGAATAAATAGTGGATGTTTTCTATGCGGGTCGACTGAGCACAAGGTTAAGGATTGTCCGAAGAGGAGGATGCAGGCAGGAAGTGTGAATACTGACAAGGGCAACAGAACTTTAGTAATCACAGGACCAACGTCATCACACAAGCCAACCAAATCTACTGTGAGAGTCTACAACATGACGGTCCAGGATACCATAGGAGCTGGTGGTGCAATTCCAGGTATTATTTGTATAACTTGTATTTTCTTATACATGATTTTCTTATATATAGTAAATTATTTTATAAAGGTATTTTCAGGGAGGAATTTGAGTTCTTTTAGAAATCTAATTTTTTTTTATTTAATCAGATAGACAAGCTTTATGTTTTTAGTAAAGATCAGTTCGATCAAAGTTGGTCGAGATCTACTTACAATGATTACGTATACTATGTACCCTTGTATGTGTAGGTTTTAAAACGGTGATTACGGGGACAGAATCTTTATAAGGGAGGGTGATTGTAACAACCCGATATTTTTTATATAATTAAATCAGAAATTTTGCGTATAATTTTTTTTTAAAGATGAGGATTTGTACAAGATAAAGTGTATATGTATTTATGTGATAAATAAAAATATATTTATTACATGAATAATTAAAAATAATTTTATTTCAGAATTATTGATTATTAAAAAGTATATTCTTATAATAATTAATTTTATAGCAGAAATGTTTTTATTATTTATTTTCCATGAAAATATAATTTTATATTATTTAAATAATATATGAAATGATTATAGAATAATAATAATAGTTATTTTATATTATTATATGGAATTATTTCAGATTAGTTAAGTTAGTTATTTTCTAACTTAATTAATAATGTCATTTATGAAAGATAAATCAGATATTGAATCCAAACCATAATTTTGGATTTTGATCAAGGAATGAGAATAATAATATAATATTATTTATATTTTGATTTTTCAGTACTATAAATATGTACTGTATGTACGCATTGATAATGGTTGGTCAATTATGGTGCAGTATTTGAAAATCCTAATTTTACTATGCTAAACCCTAATTTGAAACCCAAATTAGAGTACAAGATTATTTTGTAATTGTGTTATGTGATTAATATTAATTATTAAAGATTTGATTAGATAAACACTAATTAATCTTTAGAAAAACCCTAATTATAAAATCCTAATTTTTGAAATTAGAAACCCTAATTTGAAAACTAAACTGGAGTTTGTGATCAGTCAGAAATTGTGTTAATGTGATTAATATCATGTATAATAGATTTTATTGCTAATTATGGAAAACCTGATTAGTAATATAAAATCCTAATATCTAGAACCCTAAATTGGTAATTAGAAACCCTAATTGTGATTTGGTAACCCTAATTATCAAAATTTTAAACCCTAATTGCTAAATTAGCAAGGTTACTATAATTAGTAAATAATTAAACCTTAATGTTCCTGTATAAGGTAATTAGAAACCTAATCTAATTAAAAAGCCCTAATTTTCTATTTTTAGAAACTATTTTTATTTTTATTTTAAACCCTAAATTGAAAGCCTATAAAATTTAGTTTTTGAAAACCTTAGGGTTAAACCCTAAGCGTTTGTTAAGATTACAAGATTTCCATTAAAATTGCAAGGTTATTGACCAAAATGCCCTTATGTTGACATTGTGCCAAATATCTCAGCAACTCAGCCTCTCTTTGCCAGCAATGTCATCAATATACATTGTACCAATGTATTATAAAAGGATTGTGAGAGAGAAATTGTACTCATTTGCTCATTTTGCACTCTAAGCTCTTAACAAATCTCTCTCTCACCTAAAGCTCCGAAAATCATAAGTTTCTCAGTTCCAAAACCAGCCCCACTATCATCTTTAACCAAATCAGAAGCTAGAATCAAAATTATTCTTAGAAAGGTATAAAACCCTAACTAGAAATCTGATATTTGATCCCACGTTAGATGTTGTTTTTTTGTGTTAAACATGTTAGATATAGTGTATAATGATGATCTGGGTTGATAGATGTTAGATCCATAACATCTATATGCTCAGATCTAGCATTTTACAAAATTTGGAAATATATTTTTTTATGTCTGACAGCCTAATGTCAGCCTTTGTAGATCTTTCTCTGTTATGTGATTTTGTTGTTTAAAGCTTTAATCCTGTAGTATGATATGAAATCTTTAAGCTAGAACTTGAATCAAGTTCATATCATAAACAGATTGCAAGATAATCGAGGTCAAAAGCCGTTAACCGGCATGACTGGGCATTTTTGGGTAACCTAGAAACTGCCCAGAAACAATCTGACAAAATTTTTAGGGCTTCTGATCTTACAACTGGTTATGATTTTGGCTATGTTTTTGTTGTGATGTTGTAGACTGGTATAATGACTACACAATAATGCCTTTATATCATCTATTACAGGTAAAGAGTTAAAGTTGTTAAGAGTCAAAGTATCATTGACCGTCTGTTTGTTGAATTCTGGAAAACCCAGATTCATGAAGAACAAGGTCTCTGACACGGTTTGACCATGCCAGATCGTATTCATGTGTTATTATTAGAGTAATATGATGTTATATACTTGTACCCTGGCTACATGATTAAACCTTTAAATCACATTAACCAAGGCAGGAAGGCAAATATTTTAAGCTTTGAAGTAGACACCTAGTACTGTTCTTCATTCATGGGTAACCCAGAAAATGAAGAACAGTCCTGACAATGATTTTAAAGGCTTGTAACTCTCTGATTTGTTGTAGCTTGGACATGAACTTAGTATGTAGTTGTAGTATTACATTTATACCACACTCCTAACACATTAACAAGCCCAGAACAGAACAAGATCATAGATCTATTAATGGTCAAACAGACTACCCTGCAAGTTGACATGAATGTTTTGGGCAGGCTCAAGAACACCTATAGCGACCGTTTCGTCGCTATAGGGCCCTTTAGCGACAAATATTTTAAGAAATTAATTATTTTAATTAAATAAATAGAAAAAAAATAGTTTTAATTTATGAAAAATACATAATAAATTATTAAAAAATATTTTAAATTCTGAAAATTAGTTTTTAATTATTTTAAGTATATTTCATAAATATTTAATTTTTTTAAAATAATAATGGTATTTAATTTATTTAATTATAATATTAAATAAATTAGTTAAAAATGATTTTAATACTTGAAAAATTATTTAAAATTATATTATGGTATAAAAAAATATTTTAAGTTATTTTTAGTGACTTTTAATATTTTGTGATAAATTTTATTAATAAATTATTATTAATGATAATTAAGTTATTTAATAAATGAATTAAATAAATAAATTAAAAATCATTTTTTATATTAAAAATCATTTTATTATATTAAAAATCATTTTAAACAATAATAAGGTATTTAAAAATATTTTAAGTTATAAAATATAAATTTCAATATTTAAAGGTAAATTTTATTAATTAATTATTATTAATGATATTAAAGTTATTTAAGAATTATGTTAAATAAATTAGTTTAAAAATAATGTTATTATTATAAAAATTATTTTAAATAAAAATAAAGTGTTTAAAGATATTTTAAGTTATAAAATATTACTTTTAATATTTAAAGGATAATTTCATTAATAAGTTAATATTAATGATATTAAATTTATTTAATAATTATATTAAATAAATAGTTATAAAATGGTTTTATTAATTTAAAAATCATTTAAAAAGGATATAAGTGAATTAAAAATATTTTAAGTTATACTTAATGACTTTTAATATTTTGAGGAATAGTACATTAATATTTGAATATTAATGGTAATTATTTAAAAATAATTTTAAATATTTTAAAAATCATTTAAATGCAATATAAATGTTTTAAAAATATTTTGAGTTATTAAAATAACTTTAATATTTTGGCAATAGTTTCATTAATATTTTAATATTAATTAAATGTTAATGATAATAGAATTATTTAATATTTAAATTATTTAATAATGATTCCGGAGTTTGAAAATTTATGATAAATTATAATAAATGTTTAAAAATTATTATAAGTCATTTAAAAATAATATAACTGATAATTACAGTTATTGAGCTACATGATAGAGTCTTAGGCTCGATAATTACCCGATAAAGCCGTCGGCACACCGACATTTTTCTGAAATTGATCTGGACTTAGATATTTTGACTGTATTAATGTTTGTTTGTGATTCAATGACTATTGAATATGTGTGACAATGTGATTATATTATGTGCTGACTACAATAAGTAATGTTATATGTTACGATATAATTTTGATTAGTAAAAATGATCTTATTACTGATAGGTTATTATACGAAAGATAAGAACTAAGTTGCGTATTGTAAGCAGCAGACCGGGCAAGTATCCTACCTTTGCATTTCCTTTATGCAATTGACATAAGTAAGAAAGTTTTAGAATTATATCATTATTGTACCAAATTATTAACCCAATTGTTATATATGTTATATCCGATCATTGTTTATCAACATGGTACTATATTGTAATTCAGATATATATATTCTGTTCGTTAAATTTCTAAATATGGTTATTCAAATGTCCCCACTTGGATAATCATTGTATTTATATATATATATATATATATATATATATATATATATACACCTGTTAATTGTCAGTATGTATACAGTAAGTAAAAGTCGTCTAAGCTATTTGATCAGCTAGACACAGAGTTAGAAATATATTTGAATATGATAAAACCTTTTTGTATCCAATCAAATTGTTTCGGTTCGGATTCCCAACTAAGTATGAACATCCCGAACATGAGAAAACTTTTTTGCGCCCAAGGCGGACAGAGTGAACGATAATATCGTTCTTGCATGTAGTATTGATCAATATAGGGCATAACGGGCTTATCACCCCCGTGCCCGTAAGTTATGATGGTTTGCGGATGAAGTTCTGCTAAACCTATTCAAAAATTGAAAATAATGTTCATAGTATGCCACCTTAACCCTATTTATAGTCGTTACGTAGTTTTAAAATTTTGATAGAGAGTTGTTATGTTATTATTATCGGTTCAGATTACTTCACAACTATTGATTTGTTGTAGAAGGGTAGTACAAAAAAAACATTTAGTTCTTTCAGCTAATATGTATAATTGTTATTACCTGTTGGGCATTCAAATGCTCATCCTTGTTTAATTTAAATATTTTCAGCTAAGTGTGAACAACCTGAATGCTCTGCTAAGAACAAGGGAAAAGAAAAGGTTGCTGAATGAATGCAATGCTATCTTATGCAATAGTTTGATATTATTAAGATAATGATGTATATATTATCTATCATGCTATGTAATGAATGTATTAAAGGTTACGTACTTGGGAACTAGACTCTGATAATTATGTAAATTAAGTTTAATATTATATTATTGTTATTATTATTAGTATTATTCCACTCATAGAAATGGTACCGAGTTCGTGTTTCAAATACCTGAATTTGGGGGCTTTACAAAATCACAATACTTGTTTTCAAATAATATTAGACTTCACGAACAACTAGCTAACTATGCGTTCAATAATTCAATTAAACATGTAAGTACCTCATTGACATGTTAAGAATCTATTTTAACATCACATTATATGTCTAACACATTTTTATGTTCATTAGATTATGTTACAATTATATTTCCTGGACTTAAGCAATTAAAAATCTCATTTCTGGACAAACTACAGAGTGGCGCTGCGGTGCCACCATAAAGGTTAACGGTGGCGTTGCGGCTCGGGCTAATGGCACTGCAGCGCAACTAGCGTTGCGGCGCGAACTTTTAGCCTGGAGCTGGCACTGCAGCGCGAAACTCCAGTTCTAGAATCTATAGTTAGCGAAAAAATATAGAACAAGGCAAAATCTTCCAATTTCTTTATTCACACATTAATTTAAGCATACCCAGATACTAGAATTCGTATATGATCATTACCCAACCTTTATAGTATTATTTTAACAACTTAAAACATATAATTACTTGAACAAAATCATATAATTTCACTGTTCTTGGTGTTGTTGAAAGTTTTGAAGATAAAACATGAAATTTGACATTACGGTTCGTTATAACTCTGAATCTGTCCGTTCAAAGTTTGTTTTCTTCGTTTTGACATGTGCTACCATAATCTACTGTTAAATTTCAAGTTAAACAATAATTCATACATTGATCACACAATTTTTGTTTTATAGAGAACTCAAAACACCCATTAATAGAAAACTTTGATTCTAGCATGTTTACATGAAATAAACAACTCTAATCACATGGATATATGATCTAAACATATTGTAAACATATACTAACATATACATCACATCATATACTTATTAATCAACAACCTCTTCAATTACAGAGGACTTTGAATAATTAAATACATACCTTGAATAATAAAAATTTTCACATTAATTTAATCAGTGTAACACATATAATTAAATTAATCTACCACAAATTCAACAATTAATTATTTAACCCAATAATTAAATCATCGAAAAATATTTATTTAATTCAATAAATATTTAAATTAAATTATAAAATCTCGTTTGTCACATCTTTCCCCCCTTAAAAGGATTTTGTCCCCAGAATCACGACTCAATCAATTATCAATCCGTCCAGTTACATTCTCCCCCCTTACAAAGATTATGTCCCCAGAATCGTTTAAGTATAAATTAAGTAAATAAATGAGGATAATTCTTCATCATATGCTTTTTGAGTTCCCACGTAGCTTCTTCAGCGTTGTGGTTTCTCCAGATTACCTTAACAGAAGGTATTACTTTATTTCTGAGTGCTTGCTCTTTCCTGTCAACTATCTGAACATGAACTTCTTCATAAGATAAATCCTTTTCAAATTGTAGGGGTTCATATTTGATACAATGTTTGTAATCGGGCTTGCACGGTAGTAAGACAAAAACATGAAAAATATTATGGATATTTTCTAAGGTTGGAGGTAAGGCTACCTCATAGGCAACTTCACCAATTCTACCCAAAACTTCGAAGGGTCCAATGAACCTCGGGCTCAATTTCCCCTTCTTAACAAATCTAATCTTTCCCTTTCAAGGAGAGACTTTCAAGAAAACATAACTACCGGATTCAAATTCCCGATTCTGTAAGTGTTGATCAGCGTATTTCTTCTGTCTGTCTTGAGCAACTATCAATCTTGTCCTGATCACGTTGACAATTTCAACGGTCTGTTGCACAAATTCTGGTTCTAGTAACTGTCGTTCACTGACTTCATCCCAATATAATGGAGTTCTGCATTTTCTACCGTACAATGCTTCGTAAGGTGGCATACCAATACTTGCGTGGTAACTGTTATTATAAGAAAATTCGACCAGCGGTAGATGATCATCCCAAATTCCTTTAAAGTCCATTATACAAGCTCTTAACATATCTTCAAATGGCTAAATCGTTCTTTCACTCTGCCCGTCTGTCTGAGGGTGATATGCCATACTTATTCTCAACTGCGTACCCATGCATTCTTGTAGTTGTTTCCAGAAGTTCGATGCAAAGCACAGATCCTTATCAGAAACAATTGACACCGGAACTCTGTGCCTCGAAATAATCTCTTTTACATATAATTTTGCCAACTGGTCTAAATTGAATCTAATTTTGATAGGAAGAAAGTGTGCGGATTTCGTCAATCAGTCAATGATAACCCATACTGCATCATAGCCTTTTTGAGTTGTCAGAAGGCCAACCACGAAATCCATCGTAATATGTTCCCATTTCCATTCTAGAATTTCTAAAGGTTGTAGCAACCGACTCGGCCTCTGATGTTCTGCTTTCACTTTTTGGCATGTCAGATACTTGGCAACACACTCTGTAACATCTCGTTTCAAATTTGGCCAACAGAAATATTGTCAAAGATCTTGGTATTACTAGGGTGAATCAAATATCGTGAGATATGAGCTTCATTCAAAATGGCTTCCTTAATCTCTGACACTGGTGGTACCCAAATTCTGCTCTCAAATCTTAGTAATCCCTCACTGTCTATCTTGAATCTCGATTCGATTCTTTTAGATATCTTCTTTTTCACCTTCTCACATTCTTCGTCCTGAAGTTGAGCTTCCTTAATTTTATCTAGTAAAGTTGTACCAGCTTGCATCTGGAACAACTTCTCGTCAATTTCCATAGGATACTTTACTTCTAATTCTAGTTTCTCCATCGCTAAAATTAGCTCCTGCTGAGCAGTGAACATCATCAATTTCTCTCGAACCTTTCTACTTAAGGAGTCGGTAACCACATTTGCCTTACCCGGATGGTATAAAATCTCGCAATCATAGTCCTTAATTAACTCCAACCACCTTCTATGGCGCATATTCAAATCCTTCTATGTAAAAATATATTTCAGACTCTTGTGGTCTGTATATATTTCACACTTCTCCCCATAGAGATAGTGTCTCCAGGTCTTCAAAGCAAAAACCACCGCAGCTAACTCCAAGTCGTGGGTCGGATACCCCTTCTCATAGTCCTTCAATTGTCGTGACGCATACGTAATGACTCTACTATTTTGCATAAGCACACAACCAAGTCCTTTATGCGACGCATCACTAAAACCACAAAATTTCCTGTGTCATCTGGAAGAGATAACACAGGTGTTGTACTCAATCTCTTCTTAAGTTATTGAAAGCTTTCCTCACACTTCTCCGTCCAAGCGAATTTCACATCTTTCCTAGTCAAATTCGTCAGTAGGGTTGCAATCTTGGAAAAGTCCTGAATGAATCATCTGTAATATCTTGCTAATCTAAGAAAACTTCTTACTTCTGACTACGTTTTTGGCTGATCCCAGTTCATCACAGCTTCAAGTTTGGAGGGATCTATCGAAATTCCGTCCTTATCAATCACATGCCAAAGAAATTGTACCCGCTCAATCCAAAATTCGCATTTCAAAAACTTGGCATACAACTTCTCCCTTCTCAACGCCTCTAACGTTACCTTCAAATGCTCTACATGTTCTTCCTTGGTCTTCGAGTATACCAAAATGTCATCAATAAATACTGTGACGCCACCAAAATAGGTATACATCACCCATCTTGGGTCGCCAAATACATGGTATAGAATACAAATACAAACTTAATTATACAACCAGAGCTAAGAGTTTTTACACGAATATTGTCTCATAGACAATATCTAAACTCAAATTCAATCCTTATTACATTTATTATCACACTAAATAGTGAGGATTACTAAAACATCCATCTCGGACCATCACACCATTCCCCGACTAGTCCCGACAATGTTCTCATTTCCTGAAGAGAATAATGAAAGCAAAGGGGTGAGCTCAACTAGCCCATTAAAAAATATTATGACTAAGATAATGCAGAATAAGTTATCGTTAGCCTTCAGCAAAGTTAAACTGATAGAATATAATAGACAACAAGTTTAACTACAGCGAAACAAGCAATTTATTAGAAGAGTCAAGTAGAGCATGATATCTACTATCTTCTATGATTTAAAAAGTTTAATATTAACTTTATTGATGGGATTCAGCTTAATAAATAGATCACATCATCGAATCATCCCTGCTCTACGGGCCAAGGATATTCATTATTATCACGTCCACAAATTATTCTTGCACTACGGATCAAGAATTATTTGTGTAATCATCAATGGTCATGACTATATCGAATTATTCCTGGTCATAATCATACCAATCAACAGTCCATCTATGCACGTAAGCCAAAGATGACTTTAATCATAATATAAGCATTAGGATGATAACAATGATATAAGAATTCAATTAAAAGAAAGTAAAGAATAAATTTTTAAAGATTTATAATTTAATTTATCAAGAATTCAATAATGTCCAAATTTTCAACATGATACTGCTTTGTGGAATAAAATTCAGGAATAATATCTATGTATCAAAAATAATTTGGACAAAAAAGAAATAAAATTTTTGGTGAATAGTATCCTATGAATAGTACTTTGAGAATAGTACCCCGTGAATAATATCCCGACATAAAAAGTGCCCCAAATACCCGAGTGAACAATATTTAAGTGAATAGTAATCGGGTGAATAGTAACCTGTGGATAGTAACTCGTGAATAGTACCCCGACATGAAAAGTGCCCCAAATACCCGAGTTAATAATATTATAGTGAATAGTAACCCGTGAACAGTACCCCTGGTGTGAAAAGATTGATATTTAATAAGAAAGTTCAGATCAATATTCCAATGAAACGATACTGGATGAAGCGCAAAACTTCAAGGATATATATCCCACTAATTTTAGGGATTATAGAAGCAATACTTAATATAGTAAGTTTAGATTTAAGAATATGAAAAGAAATAACATACGAAACTGCAAATGGATTTTTACCTGTCATACGGTACGTAATCCGGAAAGACAAGTTATTCCGACATATTAAAGGATGAATACGAAAAAAATAGTATTCCTTATGAAAACGAAAGAAATAATACCATTTACCTTAGTAGAAAGCTGGATACTGCAAAAGTGAAGTAGCAGAATACTCATCTTCTTGTTCTCTATAGTTTTTCTCTCTATAGTGTCTCTTGTGAATCTTAGTGAATTGGTGAGAATGAAAGTAGAATTAAGCTTCTATTTATAGGAGAATGGACTAAATAGTAACTAATTCACGAACGGTCTAGATTGATTCACTATTAGAATGGACGGTCCATATTGATTACTATTAAAGCCACAACCGACGATCGAGATTGATTTACTTTTAAAACCACCACCGACGGTCCAGATTAATTTACTTTTAAAACCACCACCGACTGTCCAAATTGATTTACTATTAAAAACACCATCAACGGTCTAGATTGATTTACTATTAAAACCACCATCAATGGTCCATATTGATTTACTATTAAAAACATCATAAATGGTCCAGATTGATTTACTATTAAAACCACCATCAGTGGTCTAGATTGATTTACTATTAAAACCACCACCAATGGTCCAGATTGATTTAACTTATTACACTTTAGTACCCCTAAAGTTTTCTAAGTTTGCATTATTCCCCTCTAACTTTTGTAATTCACTTATCTTCAATAAACACATTCTTAATACTTTAACAATTATTCATCATTAATATTATAACTCACAATATTTAACAACCAGACCGTTCCTAGGAAAGAGGGGTTTTCCAATAAGGATTTCTCCCTATTGGCGCGCAATTAGGTGACCAAACCTCTTCTCGACAGAACTTTCTAGACATTGTCAATATTACAAATAATAATATGAATAGCTTTGTTGTCTCAATTATTGACTTAATAATACAAAATATTATGTAGATGATAATGTGATAATAATTGAATCAAATAACGTGAGATACTATGCAACAATTACTGTAGCAATAATGGAGTATAACTGAGTGACTTCTCACGTAAGCATCAATAATCAATACCGTGTGCTACTATACAACCACGCGTATTACTGTACTTTTACCACCGGGTAGTTCTACAATTTTAAAGGTAAAACTTTCGCTGTTATTTTTATAAAAAGATATTTCTGTCGTTTTCTAACTCCGACAATAATTTCGTTGTGGGGTCCACCAATGATTGTGCCGTCGTACGAATACTTTCTGTTTAAAACGAATATTTCCCGACCAATAGAATATTTTATAACAATTTGCATACTTTGCAAAATTTATAACTATTACCCACAATTATAACATTATATCAAAACCACACCATAATATTCAAAAATATATTTCGAGAAAAATTAATCTTTATTTATGAAAGTTGGGGTTTTATAACCTTTTCTTATGAAATTTTGTCCTCGAAATTAGGGTACGTACCTGATATGTCGAAGAGGTGAGGATACTTTGATTTCATTTAAGACTCTAACTCCCAGGTCATTTCTTCAACATCGTGGCTTCTCCACAAAGGTTTGATTTGAGGTATAACCTTGGAGCGTAGAATATGCTTCTTCTTATCTAAGATTTTAACTGGTACCTCTTCATACGTTAAATCTTCCGCTATCTCGTCCAGTTCTAATTCAATAATATAGTTCTGGTCTTCCACATATTTACGTAACATAGATATATGAAAAATATTATGAACACGAGACATACTTGGCGGTAAGGCGAGTTTATAAGCTATAGTTCCTACTCGATCGAGGATTTTGAATGGCCCAATGAATCGAGGATTGAGCTTTCCTCTCTTTCCAAATCTTTTAACTCCTTTTCATGGAGCAACACGATACAACACATGTTCTCCAACATTGAATTCCACATCCTTCCGATGAAGATCAACATAACTCTTTTGTCGATCTTGTGAGGTTTTTATACGTTGTCGAATCGTTTGAATCTTTTTCGTAGTCATACATACTAACTCCGGTCCCAACAATGTTGCTTCACCTACCTCATCCCAGCATACTGGAGAACGACACTTTCTTCCATACAATGCCTCAAATGGAGCCATGCCAATATTTGCTTGATAACTGTTATTGTAGAAAAACTCCACTAATGGTATGAACTTGTCCCAACTTCCTTTGAAGTCAAGGACACAGAGTCTTAATAAATCCTCAAGAGTTTGAATAGTCCTCTTTGATTGTCCGTCCGTTTGAGGATGATACGTCGAACTAAATCATAAATTCTTGCCCATAGCTTTTTGCAAACTAACCCAAAATCTTGAAGTGAATTTTGGGTCTCGATCAAAAACTATGGATACTGGCATACCATTCAATCTTACAATTTCATTTATGTATATATGAGAAAGACGTTCATGTGTATAAGTTTCTCGTATCAGTAAGAAATGAGCAGACTTGGTCAATCTATCAACAATGACCCAAATTGCATCTATGCCTTGAGAAACCTTGGGAAAACTAGTAACGAAATCCATGGTAATGTGCTCCCACTTCCATTCTAGAATTTTAAGTGATTGCAATGGACCTTTTGGCACTTGATGCTCCGCCTTAACTCGTTGACAAGTTCGACACCTTGAGATAAACCCCGCTATCTCTATCTTCATATTGCTCAACCAAAATGTATGTCGAAGATCACGATAAATTTTGGTACTCCCAGGATGGATTGCAAACGGTGTGTTGTATGCCTCCATCATAATTTTATACTTCAAGTTAAAATCGTTAGGAACACAAAGTCTGGAGTTGACACGAAGTATTCCTTCTTCATCGATTCTTGCTTCCGTAATAGCACCATCTTGTACTTTCTTCTTCATATGCAATAGCTTCAGGTCTGTAACTTGAGCAGCTTTAACTTTATCGATTAAAGTCGGTTCTACTCGTATATTTGCCATCATCACATGGGTCGCTAGAGTCTTTAACTCTATCTCCATCCTTTATAAGTCATACAAAATGGGCCTTTGCGTTGACAATATCGCACTCGTACCTGCATATGATCTTCTACTCAATGCATCAGCTACTACGTTCGGTTTTCCAAGATGGTATTGAATGGTATGATCATAATCTTTCAATAGCTCAAGCCATCATCTTTGCCACATGATGAGTTTCTTTTGAGTAAAGAAATATTTGAGGCTTTTATGATCCGTATAAATCTCCACGTTCTCTCCATACAGGTAATGCCTCCAAATCTTAAGCGCAAAAACGACAGCTACCAACTCTAGATCATGAGTAGGATAATTTCTCTCATATTCTTTGAGTTGTCGTGAGGCATATGCTATGACTTTCCCATGTTGTATGAGAACACATCCTAAACCTTTTTCTGAAGCATCACTGTAGATGACAAATCCCTCCGAACCAGATGGTATTGTCAGAACAGGTGCTGAAATGAGTCTCCTCTTGAGTTTTTGAAAACTCTTCTCACATTCTTCGCTCCAACCGAATTTTGTACCTTTTCGAGTCAACTGAGTTAATGGAGTAGCGATTCGAGAAAACCCTTCTATGAATCTCCGATAATAACCAGCTAAGCCGAGAAAGCTACGTACTTCGGTCACTGACTAGGGTTGCTCCCAGCTTTGAATTGCTTCAATCTTTGCTAGGTCAACAGATATTCCATGATTTGATATCACGTGCCCAAGGAATTCTACTTTCTCAAGCCAAAACTCGCAGTTCTTTAACTAGGCATAAAGCTTATTTTCACGAAGCTTTTGGAGTATCAGCCTCAAGTATTGCTCATGATCTTCACGGCTTTTGGAATATATAAGGATGTCATCAGTAAAGACGACTACAAAATGATCTAAATATTCCTTGAGTACTCGGTTCATCATATCCACGAAGGCAGCAGGAGCATTAGTCAATCCAAAAGACATGACTAGGAATTCATAATGCCCGTATCGAGTTCTAAAAGCAGTCTTTGGGATGTCATCAGTTTTAATCTTTAACTGATGATTTCCAGAACAAATAACGATCTTTGAAAAGAATTTGGCGCCTTGTAACTGGTCAAATAGGTCATCAATGCGTGGCAACGGGTACCTATTTTTGATGGTGACATGATTCAACTCCCGATAATCAATACAAAGTCGCATACTTCCATCTTTCTTCTTTACGAAGAGAACAGGAGCACCCCAAGGAGTTGTACTAGGATGAATGAAGCCGATGTCGAATAATTTCTGCAATTGAGTCTTTAACTCCTGAAGTTTAACAGGAGCCATTCGATATGGGGCTTTGGAAATGGATTTTGTATCGGGTTCAAGGTCGATACAAAATTTAATTTTACGCTCTAAGGGTAGGCCAGGAAGTTCTTCAGGGAATACGTCAGGAAATTTATTAACAATGAAAATATCATTCAAATCTGACGTATTTTTGTTTAAATCTGTAACATGGGCTAAGAAAACTTGACATCCGTTTTTCAATAAATGAATAACTTTGTGACTTGAGATGACAATAATTGACTTTAATGGTTTGGTTGCTTGAATTCACATAATAGGTTGGTTAGGAATATGAAAGCTAACAACCTTACGAAAATAATCAATTTTAGCATGATGAGTAGTCAACCAATCAATTCCTAAAATCACATCGAATGTAAGTATTTTTAAAGAAATAAGATCGACAGGTAACGTGCGGTTACCGATTTGAACCAAACAAGACTTATAAACAGTGGATGTTATGAAGGTTTCTCCCAACGGAGTTTCAACAGATAAATCAAAGTCTAATTTCTTCATAGCCAAATTTAAACGTTGAGCGGAAGTAGGAGAAATAAAAGAATGGGTAGAACCGGTATCAAATAAGGTATAAGCTTCGCAAGAGTTTATGATTAGCTTACCCGTGATCGCCTCGTTCGGATTCCTCACTTTTTAGGAGGTTACGACAAACGCTCTACCTTGAACTACCGATTTTATCTTGTCTGGGAAGACCTTTGATGCCTCCATCCCAGCTTGACTTGACTTTGGTACACGACAAAATCAAGCTAGGTGACCCTCTCTTCCACAATTGTAACATGCTTTGGACTGGTGCGCACAGTTTGGACTGATGTGTCCTTCTCCTTCGCATTTGTAACATACGACTGGTGGTCGTTCTCCTTCCTTAACAACAGGTGCTGGTGTTGACGTCTTTCCATCATTATTGAATCTCCTCTTCTTGAAATTTTCACTTCTATTTTCTTGGCTATGATTACCACCGGAGTGGTTACCATTTCTTGCATGTTGATTTCTTCCACGTTTGTTGTCACTGCTTCTATGACTGCTACGACTAGTAGTATTGCTTTGCCGGCTGCTATCTCTTAGTTGGATTGACTCATTATCACGTTTTAATAACTGAGCCCTATTTATAACATCTGAATACAAACACAGTTTGTGAGAAATTAAGTATTGAAGTATCTCATGTTTCAAACCTCTTAGAAACATCCGTGTCATTCTCTATTCATTATCAACCAAGTGGGACGCAAACCGGGACAAATCAACAAACTTAGCTTCGTACTGTGACATGGTCATATTGTTTTGCTCCAACTTGATAAAATCCACCTCCTTCATGTGACGAATACTCTTGGGAAAGTACTTGTCATTGAACAGCTCTTGGAACTTCTCCCAAGACATTTTGAGTGCAGCAAGCTGGGTACGCTTTACTGATTCCCACTAATAATCCGCTTCTCCTCTCAACATGAAGGTGGCAAAGGGAACCTTTTGCTCCTTGGAGCATCCCAAGACATCATCTTGGTGATCTGCTTTATCCACGTCTCTGCCTTAAGTGGTTTTGGCTCTCCCCAAAACTCCGATGGTCCCAGCTCCTTGAATTGTTTAGCGGTGACCATCTGTGAGTTGCCAGTGTGTCCACCTGCATTTTGAAGAGGGGCCGCTCTCGCCTGATGTTGCATGAATTGCATGAATTGTATGAAGCCTCTAAACATCCCATCATTCATCATTTGATCGGTGTTGTTATTTACCTGAGGATTATTGTCTTCCTGTTGCACATTATCCTGGATATTGATCGTTGGTGACTCAACGGTCTCATGTGCTTCATTACTTATCTCGACATTTTCAGATGTCATTTTCAAACACTGTCGCAAAACAAGCGTTAATTGACATGCCACATATTATCCCTATACTCTGACCGACCCATTAAATACCAAATAAACTTAGGTAGGTCATACTAGCGAAGGAATTCCCCGTCTCTCCCTTCCTAGTTTTTGTCTCACATCTCAGCGAGTGATCATATCCCTAAGATTTGATACCAACTGTGACGCCCCAAAAATAGGTATACATCACCCATCTTGGGTCGCCAAATACATGGTACAGAATACAAATACAAACTTAATTATATAACCAGAGCTGAGAGTTTTAACATGAATATTATCTCATAGACAGTATCCAAACTCAAATTCAATCCTCATTACATTTATTATTACACTAAATAGTGAGGATTACTAAAACAGCCATCTAGGACCATCACTCCGTTCCCCGACTAGTCCCAGCTATGTTCTCATTTCCTGAAGAGAATAATGAAAGCAAAAGGGTGAGCTCAACTAGCTATTAAGAAATATTATGACTAAGATAATGCAGAATAAGTTATCGTTAGCCTTCAACAATGTTAAACTGATAGAATATAACAGACACCAAGTTTAACTGCAGTGGAACAAACAATCCATTAGAAGAGTCAAATAGATCATGATATCTACTATCTTCTATGATTTAAAAAGTTTATTATTAACTTTATTGTTGGGACTCAGCTTAATAAATAGATCACATCATTGAATTATCCACGCACTATGGTCCAAGGATATTCATTAGTATCACGTCCACAAATTATTCTTGCACTACGGGCCAAGAATTGTTCGTGTAATCATCAATGGTCATGATTATACCGAATTATCCCTGGTCATAATCATACCAATACACAGTCCATCTATGCACATAAGCCAAAGATGACTTTCATCACAATATAAGCATGAGGATGATGACAATGATATAAGAATTCAATTAAAAGAAAGTAAATGATAAATTTTTAAAGATTTATAATTTATTTTTTTCAGAATTCAATAATGTCTAAATTTTTAACATGATACTGCTTTGTGGGGTAAAATTCAAGAATAATATCCATGTATCAAAAATAATTTGGACAGAAAAGAAATAAATTTTTTAGTGAATAGTACTTTGGAAATAGTACCCAGTGAATAGTACCCTGACATGAAAAGTGACACAAATACCCGAGTGACCAATATTTGAGTGAATAGTAATCAGGTGAATAGTAACCTGTGACTAGTACCTCGGGTGAAAATATTGATATTTAATAAGAAAGTTCAGATCAATATTCCAATGAAACGATACTGGATGAAGCACAAAACTTCAAAGATATCCCACTAATTTCAGGAATTATAGAAGCAATACTTACCATAGTAAGTTTAGATTTAAGAATATGAAAAGAAATAACATACGAAACTGCAAATGGATTTTCACCTGTCATACGGTACGTAATTCGGGTAGACAAGTTATTCTGACATATTAAAGGATGAATACGAAAAAATAGTATTCCTTATGAATTCGAAAGAAATAATACCCCTTACCTTAGTAGAAAGCTAGATATTACAAAAGTGAAGTAGCAGAATACTCTTCTTCTTACTCTCTATAGTTTCTCTCTCTAGTGTCTCTTATGGTGCGAATGAAAGAAGAATTAAGCTTCTATTTATAGGAGAATGGACTAAATAGTAACTACTTCACGAACGGTCCAGATTGATTCAGTATTGGAATGGACGGTCCATATTGATTACTATTAAAACCACAACCGACGGTCCAGATTGATTTACTTTTAAAACCACCACCGACGGTCCAGATTGATTTACTTTTAAAATCACCACCGACGGTCCAGATTGATTTACTATTAAAAAAACCATCAATGGTCCAGATTGATTTACTATTAAAACCACCATCAATGGTCCATATTGATTTACTATTAAAAACACCATCAATGGTCCAAATTAAGTTACTATTAAAACCACCATCAATGGTCCAGATTGATTTACTATTAAAACCACAACTAATGGTCCAGATTAATTTAATTTATTACACTTTAGTACCCCTAAAGTTTTCCAAGTTTGCATTATTCCCCTCTAACTTTTGTAATTCTCTTATCTTCAATAAACACATTCTTAATACTTCAACAATTATTCATCATTAATATTATAACTCACAATATTTAACAACCAGATCGTTCCCAGGAAAGATGGGGCTTTCCAATAAGGATTTTTCCCTATTGGTGCGCAATTAGGTGACCAAACCTCTCCTCGACAGAACTTTCTAGACATTATCAATATTGCAAATAATAATATGAATAACTTTGTTGTCTCAATTATTGATTTAATAATATAAAATATTATGCAGATGATAATGTGACAATAATTGAATCAAATAATGTGAGATACTATACAACAATTACTGTAACAATAATTGAGTATAACTGAGTGACTTCTCACGTAAGCATCAATAATCAATATCGTGTGCTACTATGTAACCACGTGTATTACTGTACTTTTACCTCCAGGTAGTTCAACAATTTTAATGGTAAAACTTTTGATGTTATTTTTATAAAAAGATATTTATGTCGTTTTCTAACTCCGATAATAATTTCGTTGTAGGGTCCACCAATAATTGTGTCGTCGTACGAATACTTTCTGTTTAAAACGAATATTCCCCGACCAATCGAATATTTTATAACAACTTGCATACTTTGCAAAATTTATAAATATTATCCACAACTATAACATTATATCAAAACCACACCATAATATTCGAAAATATATTTCGAGAAAAATTAATCTTTATTTGTGAAAGTTGGGGTCTTACAAATTCCACCACGAATTTGTCCAAAAGCGGCTTAAACACTTCGTTCATTAGGTCAATAAATGATGAAGGAGCATTCGTTAAACCAAATGACATCACCAAAAATTCGTAGTGACCATATCGTGTTCTGAATGCTGTCTTCGGTACATCCTCTAGCCTCACCTTCAACAGATGATAACCGTTGATCGATTTCACAATCAAAACTTACGTGCAAGTATACACGGTCAACAAGTAATAAAGTGATAAGAAAAGTATCGTTCCCACGAGGAATTATTTAATAAAATCACCAAGTATTAGTTCTTAACCAAACTAATTTTATTTAAACAATCAATTTAGGGTTTTGAATTAAATTATTTAATTAAACTAATTCTAATTACCACTAGTTAAAAATCAGATTATAGAGATTTAAGATCACAACTTCACTTATTGTTTCACTTATAATAAAACACTTCTTAATAATTACGCTCACTATTCTAGATTGTTAATCAGGAACTAATTAGTATTTATAACCACCTTCCGATGCATCACAAACATATTAATCCAAATCCACAGTTGATAGAATTGAATCAAACACCCTAATTAACTAATTCACTATATTCCTATGTGAATTACAATTAAAGAAGATTTAAAGCACATGTTCCCTTATTAGATTACACGCGGTGTAAAGGCATATCCTTATCCTAAACACAAATCATGAATTCCAACACCATGCAAAAAATACAATCACATGCTATTATGATCAGATCTAAATTTTTATTTCACCTCCCGAATTCATTTAAATTATCACGGTAATTGTTAGCTAGACAATTAAACAATTATACGCAATCATAATAGACAATCCATAGAATAGATCACAGTAATTAATAAAGAAGCATACTAAAATAAGTTATGCAATAAGATCCGTTGCAATCTTAAACAACAAATTTAGTTCATAATCATTGAATTAAAGTCAAAAATCCACAACTAAATAGACATTAAACGATAAAAGAAAGATTAGATAAGAGAATATAATATGTTGTCAGCAGTCTTGAGACTCCTCTTCCACTCTTACTTTGAATCTTCAGTGATCTTCAAGTTTCTTTAATCTCCAATGGTTAATTAAGAACTAAGGTTTATGAATGAATTCCTAATCTAATGGAGTGTATCTCTAATCTAATCTATCTAATCCCCCTTTATTTTATGCCTTACATCATATATTTATAGGTTACAAGTCTAATTTTTAGCTTAGGAGAAAACCCCTAATCTAATCTATCTAACCCCCTTTTATTTTATGCCTTACATCATGTATTTAAAGGTTACAAGTCCAATTTTTAGCTTAGGAACAACTTAATCCAATTTGGAGTAAAAAAAGTGTCAAAATTCGCCCCAAAACGCGTCCAAGCTTGACCAGGCCCTTCCCCAGCACCCCAGCGCTGTTTAAGGCGTTGCACCACTACCTCCTAGCACCCCGGCACTGGGAATATGCTTGAAATGGGTGCCCCCGCGCTGGCCTCTTTTCCAAAAATTTTCTACTCTGACGTCCTTTGGAAAAATGGCCATAACTTCTTTGTCTGAACTCCGATTCTGATGATTCAAGATGTTCCGAAAAAAGGAGACGTAGATCTACAAATTTCATGCTTTAAGTTTGTCGAAAAAATGTCCAGAGAAATGTTGAAATTGGTGCTAAAGTGACTACTGTGTAAATGACAAGCCGAAGATACGAATCTAGCAACCCCAAACGTCGATCCAAGTACCTTTTGTCCCAATTCCTACAAAACAACGTAAAACATGCATGAATAGTTACAAACACTTAAAACATCCAAAAGATTAGGCTCAAAAGCACTCAATTCATGGGTATAAAACTCACTCATCAAATACCCTCAAACTTAAACATTTGCTTGTCCTCATGCAAAAACACAATATAGAAAAATTCATCATCTAGCAATGATCCACCCAAACAATGAATCAATATGAATTCACACAATGGCCTCAAAGGTTACAACAAATGTTAACCCGCATAAAATTTCAAAACAATGTCATGTCTAAGATTTTAACAACTTTCATTAGCTTCACATCTACTCATGATCCTTTAAGTGCGTGTGTGCATCCATATGTTCAAACTAGTCATGATTTAGCTAAGATCAACCAACACTCATAAAAGATTTTCAAAACAACTCTCAAAACATGTTATCACATCAATCACCGCTAAAATAGACAAAGCACAAAATTTTTTTCTTGAGGATCAACCGGTTATTCAACTTTTAAGCACGTATAAACCCTTCCCAAGTATTTCAAACATAAATATTTTCTTTTCTCTATTTAGTGAGTGTGTTTTACGCTCCATCTCACTTTCAAATTTTCATGAACGAGTGTGTTTTATGCTCCATCTCGTTTTCCACTTTTCGTTGAACGAGTGCGTTTTACGCTCCATCTCGTGCATGTGTTTATGGGGAGTGCATTTTATGCTCCATCTCGACCCACCACATGCTTCAATTATTCAACTCGGGAAGGTTGTCATAACTCGGGATTTCGAATAATTAAAATTTTACGAATAAATTTTTATTTATTTAATATTGACTGTTAATATTATACTGATTATCTATGATACGAGTCTCGAGAATTGGTCAACTTGGGTATTGACTGAGAAAATAGAGTAGAGTTGTGCTTAACAGCTTTAGAAACCCTAACCCTAATTTTGGATAGCGATTCGATAGAAAATATAATTAAAATAATTATATTGATATGTATGAGTTTGTACCGTATAGAGATTTTGATCAAATGATTGATCGGATAAGGTTTAAGATTTATAAACCCTAGTCTCAGATTTATAAAACCTAACGTATAGTTAGAAACCCTAATTGAAAGCCGGGAAACCCTGATATCGTATTCGGGAATCCTAAAACCCTAGTTAGGAAACCCTAATCCTAATTAGTAAGCTCAATATGTTTAGTAAATGTTAATATGATTAGGAAAACCTAATTTATTTAGAAAACCCTAATTATAGTTTTAAAATCTTAATTTTCTAATTTAAAAATCCTAATTAGAAAATCCTAAAAAATTAACTTTGTAAAACCTAAGAGTTAGAACCTTAGGGTTAAACCCTAAGCGTGTGACAAATTCCATGTATGCCATTAAAATTATAATGCTAATAACAAAAATTCCCTTTTTCATTTTATTTAATTGGTAACTTGTAAATTTTCCAATACCTTTAGTTGGTGACCAACTAAATTGACTTTGTGGCTTAAGAAAACTTAGCAAATCAGTCCATTAATGCCAGCAAACTAGCCAACACATTAGATCATTCAATGCATCTAAGTGATATCTATTAGATTGGAGAGAGAGAAAGTCACAAATATTTGTCATTTGCTCTCAAGCTCTCCACAACTCATTCTCTCTCTTACCCTCCGAAATTTTCTAAGTAAATCAGTCTCTAAAACACCTCCTAGAAACCCAAGAACAGATTGGAGAGTATAGATCAAGGATTGGAAAAATAGAAGGTATAAACGCTAGCCTACTTTTGATCTTGTATGCTATGGTAGAATACTTGTTTATGTGTTTATAATCTTGCTAGAATACGTTTTTAGTTGATCTATGGTGATATACCATAGATCCATAGCATCAATTGAGTTTTTCAAAAAATGTCCAAGAACAAGATTGTGGTCTGACAAGATAATGTCAGGAGCCACAGATTCTTGTTCGTTACTGATTTTTGTTGTTTCAAAGTTTTAATCCGTAGCTTGTAATGTGGTCTTTAATCTGCAAGTGGAATCAGTGTCATTTGATGACTAGATCGTGTTTTATTAACGGTCAAAACTCGTTGACCGGGCCAAATCTGGGTAACCCAGAAAGGCCATGAGTAGCGTCTGACATAAGTTTTGAAGGTGTGGATCTGACAGATATGATATTGTTTTAATGATGTGTTGTATTCAAGTTGTAGCCTGTAATATGAACTCCAAGTACATGTCTTTAGATTCCATAAACATTAAATGGATTGGTTTTAGTGGGTGGTCAAAATAGTCCACCTGATCACAAAACACTTTTCTGGAAATTCGAGAAAGTGTATGAACATGACTTCTGACCATGTTTGACCGGATCGTATCTGGTTATTTTGATGTTGTTGAACTGATCTGCTGATTTATATATGTTCCTTGACATGTTGACTATAGATTTGAACCTATATAACGGCCTATTGATGATCAGAACTCATATTAAAGTGAACTAGAAGGAGCCTACTCGAACTGTTTTGGGTTTCTTGGTTACCCAGAAAATCCAGAAACGTTCTGACAGATACTTTAGGGGCTTGGATCTTGCAGTTGTGTTGTTGTATGACATATATTGGTATATTATAGTGCTACATACACACTACAAAATCTGGGTATTATATTGAACTGAGTATGTAAGAACAGAAAATTAAAGCTGGTCAAACTTGGTATATTGGCAACGAAGCTGTCAGTGTTATTGAGCTCAAGAACACCAACAGCGACGCTTAGTCTCGCAAAAGGCCTATAGCGACGGTTTAATTAGTTTTTATTTTCTGATTTTTTGAAAATTATTTAAAAATAGAAATAAATTATAAAAATTAATAAAAATAGTTTTAAAAATTATTTTAAATTATGAAAAATAATTTTTGACCGATTAGAATATTTTTCTTTAATATTTATAATTATTTAAATATTAAAGGTATTTAATTTATTAAATTAGTATATTAAATAAATTAGAAAAAAATAATTTAATATTATGAAAAATCATTTTAAATAAGAATAAAGTGTTTAAAAATATTTTGAGTTATAAAATGTAACTTTTAATATTTTTGGAGAATTTTCATTAATAAATTAATATTAATGATAATAGTTTTATTTAATTACTAAATTAAATAAATAAGTTAAAAATGGTTTTATTGATTCACAAATCATTTAAAAATGAGAAAAATGATTTAAAAATATTCCAAGTTATAATTAATGACTTTTAATATTTGAATGATAATTTTATTAATATTTAACTATTAATGGTGATGATTTAAAACTGATTTTACTTATTTTAAAAATCATTTAAGTAGAATATTGATAATTTAAAAATATTTTAAGTTATTAAATATAATTTTAATATTTTGACAAGTGTGTCATTAATATGATTATTTGATAATTAAATCATTTAAAAATGATTCCGATATTTGAAAAATTATTATAAATTATAATAATTGTTTGATAATTAGTAAAAGGTTTCGAAAAATATTATAAATGATAATTGACTTATCTAAATTAATATTGAAACTTAAAAACCGAATTTAATTGACAATAACTGTGTTAATTATCGGATAGGGTGACCAGAACACCAAGAATGGACCGAAGTCCAACCAGACAAAAATAGTTAGACTGGTTAAGTGTTTATATAGATTATAAATACTGATGTGACTTTGTGGTAATGTGTCTAGGAGAAGATTGACTGTGAATTACAGTGTTATGTGTTATAAATTTTGTGCTAATTGTGAGACCGATATTATTGGTTATATGTCTTACAAACATAGATAAGTTTATTGTGTAGTTGTAATCAGCGGATGAGGCAAGTTTTCTAACTCAACCTTGAGTTAATATTGTTTAAATATTGTAGTGGTTGATTATTGTTAATTATACCACGTCCAAGAATTTATTATTGATTATTCACAGTTAGTGCATGTTTAATAATTTAAATTGAATTACTGATTCAGAAAATATACATTTGTAGAATAACTGTTGTTGGATATTCATATCTGTAGAAGATAGAATTGACAGTACAGATAATTCCTATTTATTATCGAATTATGTTGAGAAATGTCTTAGCCAATTATTCTGGCTAGACGAACATTTGTTAGAACTTGATAGATTGGAGAAGATTCAATTATTATTGATAGGTCGAATGCCTATTATTTCAGCTAGATCGAGAAGTAATTAGAAATTGAAATTACAGTATTTCGTTGATAAATCAAAATCTTGATTCTAAGACTGAGAAGAACAACCTTTTGTATAAAGGAAATATTTTATTGGTCGTATATTCGGCCTTTGCACACGATTAAGTATTATGCATAATATAGGGTATAATAAAGCTGATCAGTTTATATACTTGAGGAGGGGTAGGATTTAATCTTTATGGTTAATTGATACACCTGGGTATATCAAAGTCAATTCTTTGATAGTTACTCGAGAAGAGAAGTTCAAGATCCAATGGATCGCTCAGCATAAATCTGGAAAACATTCTATTTTGCTATTTCGTAGAATTGATTTTTGATTATTCATTAGAATCTCGTAGAAACTTTAAAAGTGTTGTACTCTTTCATTATCAAATTATTGTGTTGCATAGAAGGCGAGAAGACTTGTTATTGATTCTTATACACTTATTGTATGACTTAACTTGTGGGGCAAACTTGTTGCTCACCCTTGTTAAATAAAACTTTTCAGCTAGGGATGAAGTTGCAGAAGGAGCTGTGAAGAAGAACAAAGGAAAAGGCATAGTGTTAAATTAGTATAATGAACATTATTAATATTATGTTGTATTGTAAACCCTTTTTATATATCTAAAGGGTAAGTTTGTAATGTTAAGGTTAGAGAACCTGGGACTAATGTATTAATAACATATGTTAATGTGATATGTACTACTATTTCTATATGAGTGGGTAGTTAGATGTTATTATATTGTGGATCGTAAACACCAAACTCGGGGGTCAGGTAACCCGAATTTGGGGTTGTCACAGGTTGGTATCAAAGCTGTAAGTTATAAACCTTAAGTGGGGTGGGGAAAACCCTATGATTATAACCATAAGCGAGATAGAGAATACTCATTCAGAGTACTAAGTGAGGGATTTCTGAAGCGTATCGATAGTGAGATAAGTGGGCACATAGTGTGAGAAGTTTATACTGGTGGAGTGCTAATCAAGTTGTTTAAACTGATTGTAGGATGTCGGGAGAAGATAAGATGAGTACGGAGATGCCAGTGGCCGTCGCACCAGTGCCAGTAGCCGAGGTGCTAGCACAGAGCGAATCAGTTTAATAGGTGGGAAAAGATGAACCCATGGTGAATCTTGGGAGTCATCATGACGATTATCCCGAGATGTATCTAAGTGGTGATGAGGAGTCGGAGTCTGAAGAAGTTAAAGTGGAGAAATAGAGTAAGACCATAGTAGGAGAACCAAATCAAGTATCTACAAAAGTCTAAGAACTCCAGAGTAAAGTGTATCTGTTGGAGGAGTTGTGGAAGACAGAGCGGGCGTTACGCGAAATGACCGAAGAACGGAATGAGCTGAAGGCGCAGGTGGAAAGAATGAAGGCTGGAAGTGGTGGATCGTTTGTAGGAACCAGCAAGAAGGGCAAGAATAAGAGAAAGAGGGATAAAGACAACCCTAATTCTAAAAATTCAAACCTGAAGAAGAAGCAAGCCTGTAGCAAGTGTGGAATGACTCACGCGAGAGAATGCATGATGTGGAAGAACGTGTGCTTCAAATGTAAGCAGGAAGGGCATATTTCTCTACATTGTCCAATGCTGAATATGAGGAAGTGTTTCTCATGTGGTAGAACGGGTCACGGATTCAACAAGTGTCCCAACAAGAAGAAGACTGGTGAAGGGAGTGGTCGGTAGATAACTTAGATATAAGTGATAATATCTTTTGGTAGAAGGTTATGATATTAAGTGTTGTAATATCGAGAATGATGCATAAGCATGTGTAAATATATATGTTTTTATGAATGAAATCTTTATTTTCTATATGAATATAAGATTAAGATTAATTTGTGTGTTCTTAAAACTCATACTTATGGTAAGTTCATGACTCATGATTATATGAAATGTTTTGAACCCCTCAGCGAATGGACACCAAAGGTCTGATTAGGATAAGTTCATATACTCATATAATTGTGGCAAGTTCCTGAACTCATAAGTGTGGTAAGTTTGATGAATTGAGAATAGTTATGTGAGAATGATAAATGGCAACTTTTTGTGTAAAGTTGGAGAATTGAAACTTTTTGTGTAAAGTTGTGTATGTTAACCCTAATTTTTTTTAAAGGGATGGTAATATATGTTAAGTACTATATGTACTATGTGCTATTTGAATAAATATGTGATTACGTGAGAACTGTGTTGAATTATTATTGTGTTAAGAATTTATATAGAGAAAGAAAATTAATATAAGATTTTTATTTAAATCAGATCATGCCGCCTAGACGACAGAATCGAAATCAAAGAAAAGAGTAGTCGGTGAATAATAAAGGTGGTCAAGCTTACCGGATGTAAAATTTTGCAAATATGATAGTTGAAGCTATGGAAAATAGAGCTCCAGCAAGAGGAAGAGTAAGCAATCAGCCAGCGGACAGATTGGCAAATTTTAAGGACTTTAAAGCGGTGGAACCGCCGAAATTCAAGGGAACCATGGATCCGATTGAAGCCCAAACTTGGGTGAATGAGATGGAGAAAGCATTCGTCATTGCGCAAGTGGCAGAAGAGCAGAAGACGGCTTTTGCAACGTACTTGACGAAGGGAGAAGCTAATTACTAGTGGGAGACTAATCAGGCGAGAGCTGGTACAGCCATAGTGACATGGACAAGATTCAAGGAACTGTTCTTTGAGAACTATTTCTCCTCGAGTATGCAAGCTCGGATGGAAGTTAAGTTCTTATAACTTAAGCAGGAGAATATGTTTATTTCTGAGTACGCGGCTAAATTCAACGAATTAGCGAGATTTGCTCCTCATCAGGTGGACACAGAAGCAAGAAAGGGGAGAAGATTCGAGAATGGACTGAAGTCAGGGATATTCAACAAGGTAGCGGTATAGCAGATCAACACGTTCACGACTTTATTGGAGAAAGCATTAATTGCTGAAGGAGGGAGCAAAGCTGCATCTCGATTTCATCAAGACAAGAAGAATAAGACAAATGATGGTGGAAGCAGTGGTGGTAGTAACCCTAATAAGAGGAAGTGGAGTGAGAATACCCAATCGGGTAGCAAGACTGAAGGAAATAAGCAAGGGAGGAAGCCATGTGCGATTTGTGGGAAGAATCATGCAGGTGTTTGTCTGAAGAAGAAAGGAGTATGCTATAACTGCGGGCAAGAGGGGCACATGTTACCCAATTGTCCCAGTCCGAAGAAAATTCAAGGTTGTTTTGCATGCGGATCGATTGATCATATGGTAAGGAATTGTCAGAAGAGAAATGCGGAGAAGGAAAGTGTCAACAAAGGACCTGGTGGCGGAACCTTGGCAATATGAGGACCTGCACAGCCAGGAAGATCAACCGCCCATACATTCAACATGACGGCGCAGGATGCAGTAGCTGCTCAGGAGGTGGTAGCAGGTAATGATTTCATTTAGAAATTTAATTACGCAAGAATTATGAGTCAGATGCTTCTGTGAACTATTTTCTTTTATAGATTCAAGTCACATGTTAGAATTTGAAACACAAATTATTATTGTGTTGATAAAACTTTAAAAGATTATAGAGAATAAGAAAGTGGTGATTCCGAGGACGTAATCATTTCAAGGAGGGGTGAATGTGATAACCTGGGATTTCGAATAATCAAAATTTTACGAATAATTTTTTTATTTATTTAATATTGACATTGATTGTTAATATTGTATTGAGTATCTGTAATACGAGTCTCGAGAATTAGTCAACTTAGGTATTGACTGAGAAAATAGAGTAGAGTTGTGCTTAAGAGCTTTAGAAACCATAACCCTAATTCTGGATAGGGATTCGATAGAAAATATAATTAAAATAATTATATTGATATGTATGTGTTTGTACCGTATAGAGATTTTGATCAAATGATTGATCGGATAAGGTTTAAGATTTATAAACCCTAATAAGAGATTAGAAACCCTAATCTTAGATTTAGAAAACCTAACGTATAGTTAGAAACCCTAATTAAAAATAGGGAAATCCTAATTTCATATTCAAGAATCCTAAAACCCTAATTAGGAAACCCTAATCCTAATTAGTAAGCTTAATGTGTTTAGTAAATGTTAATATGATTAGGAAATCCTAATTTATTTAGGAAACCCTAATTATTGTTTTAAAATCTTAATTTTCTAATTTAAAAACCCTAATTAGAAAATCTTAGAAAATTAATGTTGTAAAACCTAAGGGTTAAAACCTTAGGATTAAACCTAAGGGTGTGACAAATTCCATGTATGCCATTAAAATTATAATGCTAATGATAAAAATGCCCTTTTTCATTTTCTTTAATTGGTAACTTGTAAATTTTCCAAGACCTTTAGTTGGTGACCAACAAAATTGACTTTCTGGCTTAAGAAATCTCAGCAAATCAATCCATTAATGCCAGCAAACTAGCCAACACATCAGATCATTCAATGCATCTAAGTGATATATATTAGATTAGAGAGAGAGAAAGTCATAAATATTTGTCATTTTCTCTCAAGCTCTCCACAACTCATTCTCTCTCTAACCCTCCGAAATTTTCTAAGTAAATCAGTCTCTAAAACACCTCCTAGAAACCCAAGAACAGATTGGAGAGTATAGATCAAGGATTGGAAAAATAGAAGGTATAAACCCTAGTCTACTTTTGATCTTGTATGCTATGGTAGAATACTTGTTTATGTGTTTATAATCTTGCTAGAAGATGTTTTTAGTTGGTCTATGGTGATATACCATAGATCCATAGCATCAAAGTTCTTTAAAATTGAGTTTTTAAAAAACTGTCCAAGAACAAGATTGTGGTCTGACAAGCTAAAGTCAGGAGCCACAGATTCTTGTTCGTTACTGATTTTTGTTGTTTTAAAGTTTTAATCCGTAGCTTGTAATGTGGTCTTTAATCTGCAAGTGGAATTAGTGTCATTTGATATCTAGATCGTGTGTTATTAACGGTCAAAACCCGTTGACCGGGCATGACCGGGCCAAATCTGGGTAACCTAGAAAGGCCATGAGCAGCGTTTAACATGAGTTTTGAAGGTCCGGATCTGACAGATATAATATTGTTTTAATGATGTGTTGTATTCAAGTTGTAGCCTGTAATATGAACTCCAAGTACATGTCTTTCGATTCCATAAACATTAAATGGATTGGTTTTAGTGGGTGATCAAAATAGCCCACCTGATCACGAAATAATTTTCTGGAAATTCCAGAAAGTGTATGAACATGACTTCTGACCATGTTTGACCGGATCGTATCTGGTTATTTTGATGTTGTTGAACTGATCTGGTTATTTATATATGTTCCTTGACATGTTGACTATAGATTTAAACCTTCACAACAGCCTATAGATGATCAGAACTCATATTAAAGTGAACTAGAAGGAGCCTACTCGAACTATTTTTGGGTTACCCAGAAAATCCAGAAACGTTTTGACAGATACTTTAGGGGCTTGGATCTTGCAGTTGTGCTATTGTATGACATAGATTGTTGTTGTATATTGTAGTGTTACATAAACACTACAAAATCTAGGTATTATATTGAACTGAGTATGCAAGAACAGAAAATTAAAGTTAGTCAAACTTGGTATGTTGGCAACGAAGCTGTCAGTGTTCTTGAGCTCAAGAACACCAACATCGATGCTTAGTCTCGCGAAAGGCCTATAGCGACAGTTTAATTAGTTTTTATTTTCTGATTTTCTAAAAATTATTTAAAAATAGAAATAAATTATAAAAATGATTAAAAATGGTTTTAAAAATTATTTTAAATTATGAAAAATATTTTTTACCAATTAGAATATTTGTCTTTAATATTTATAATTATTTAAATATTAAAGGTATTTAATTTATTTAATTAATATATTAAATAAATTAGAGAAAAATGATTTAATATTATGAAAAATTATTTTAAATAAGAATAAAGTGTTTAAAAATATTTTGAGTTATAAAATGTAACTTTTAATATTTTTGGAGAATTTTCATTAATAAATTAATATTAATGATAATAGATTTATTTAATTACTAAATTAAATAAATAAGTTAAAAATAATTTTACTGATTTTCAAATCATTTTAAATGAGAATAAAGTGCTATAAAATATTTTGAATTATAAAATAATATTTTCAATATTTTTGGAGAATTCTCATTAATAAATTAATATTAATGATATTAGATTTATTTAATTATTATATTAAATAAATGAATTAAAAATAATTTTATTGATTTAAAAATCATTTAAAAATGAGAAAAATGATATCAAAATATTTTAAGTTATAATTGAAGACTTTTAATATTTAGATGATAATTTTATTAATATTTAACTATTAATGGTGATGATTTAAAAATAATTTTACTTATTTTAAAAATCATTTAAGTAGAATATTGATGATTTAAAAATATTTTAAGTTATTAAAAATAACTTTAATAATTTGACAAGTATGTAATTGATATTTTTATATTATCAAATATTAATGATGATAAGATTATTCGATAATTAAATTATTTAAAAATGATTCCAATTTTTGAAAAATTATTATAAATTATAATAATTGTTTTATAATTAGTTAAAGCTTCCGAAAAATATTATAAATGATAATTGACATATCTAAATTAATATTGAAGCTTAGAAACCGAATTTAATTGACAATAACTGTGTTAATTGTCCTATAGGGTGACCAGAACACCGAGAATGGACCGAAGTCCAACCAGACCAAAATAGTTGGACTTATTAAGTGTTTATATAGGTTATAAACACTGATGTGACTATGTGGTAATATGTATAGGAGAAGATTGACTGTGAATTACAGTGTTATGTGTTATAAATTTTGTGCTAATTGTGAGACCGATATTATTGGTTATAGGTCTTACGAACGCACATAAGTTTATTGTGTAGCTGTAATCAGCGAAAGAGGCAAGTTTCCTAACTCAACCATGAGTTAATATTTTTTAAATATTGTAGTGGTTGATTATTGTTAATTATACCACGTCCATGAATTTATTATTGATTATTCGCAGTTAGTGCATGCTTAATAATTCAAATTAAATTACTGATTCAGAAAATATACATTTGTAGAATAACTGTTGTTGGATATTCATATCTGTAGAAGATAGAATTGACAGTACAGATAATTCCTATTTATTATCGAATTATGTTGAGAAATGTCTTAGCCAATTATTTTGGCTAGACGAACATTTGTTAGAACTTGATAAATTGGAGAAGATTCAATTATTATTGATAGGTCGAATGCCTATTATTTCGGCAAATGTTATTCTAGTACATCGCTTCAAATGAGATTGTTCTAACACTTTTGGTTATATCATTTTGCTTGTATATCATGTTTATTCAATTACATATATTGTGGAAATCCGATCATTGACTTTGATGGCCTTGTTCAGTTATACATTCTTGTATTAAACCTTTATTGATGGGAACTAAATAGTGTTCTAAAATTCTAGAAATACTGATAAGCTAGTTCCAAACTAAACTTTCTTTAGTGCGGAAATTCTAAATTCAAACTGAGACGAACAACCCTAACATAGGAGATTTTGTAAGTGTAACGTTTAGATGTTTGTGCACAATACATGGTATAAAGGACTGATCCCCTTAAGTACGTTAAGAAGAGTCTGTACAGTCTAATAACTGTTAAGGTTAAGGTAATAATACCTAAATACCGGAGACATAGTTCGTGGTCTTAAGACCCTCAGATATTAAATTCGAACTTGTTTTCTATTTTTGATTCATAGAACAAGTTCATTATTGTTGTTCTGCATTCGTTGTTCATTCTTATATGTTAATATTACTATCTTCTATATTAGTGAGCAATTGTTTGCTCACTCTTGCAATTAACAATGCAGTTAAAGTCGAACGAGTTGATGAGCCATCTACTAGCAAAGAAAAGGGCAAGATGTCCAAGTGATGAAGAATTATTTAGAATTTATTTAAAATGCATGATGTTATATTGTTTTCTTTTATAATGTATTCCACAATTGATGTAATAATTTTAAGGTTAGATTACCTTGGATTGTTTTTGAGATGTTGATGTAACCCTTTAGTGGGAGAGATTATTGTTGAAGTCATTTAAATTATGTCTTTATCCTTTGATCATGGGTAGTTAGATGTAATGTTTTGGTTAGTGAACACCAAATCCTGTGGAAATGAAGTACCTTAATTTGTCGGTGTCACTCCTATTAAGTACGACAAACCACTAGGTGCTTTCCCCATTATGTTTGTCATCAAATTGTGGCATTGAAGCTTGTCAAACACAACAAGGTCTTCTTCTATCTTCCCTTTCTCATCCCACCATGGCTCTAAAGTTGTCCTAGCTCTCATATCACATATAGCATTGCCTATGACATGACTACCAATTGGACACGGTCTTGAAAAACTGCCTGAATCCTTAAACTTTGGTGTAGAAGGTACATGGGATGTAACAATCCAAATTTTTAATTATAATATTTAAATATTTAATGGATGTGTTTATCGTTGAATAAATATTTGTTTAATAGATTTGAATTGATTTGGTTAATTATTTATTTAATAAATAAATAATGAGTTAAGGAAAGTAATTATTTTGAAATAGTAATTTAATTTAATTTAATAATTAAGTTAGAGAGTTTATAATGATTAAATAAATTATTATATTATGCAATGAATTGTTATTAGAATTAATTAAATTAAGTATGAAAACTTAATTAAATGAAAGTGTGACAAGTAAATATACTATAAAAGAGTTATTAAAATAAATTAAAGGAGTTTAATTTAGTTTTACCAAACAAAGCTTAAATATATTATGTCTTTAATTATAAAGAGTTTTGCCAAACGGAGCCTTATGACTTTTGGATTTCTCTTGAATTTTAAATTATAATATTATAAATTAAATAAACAAAATATAAATAATATATAATAATATTTGGTAACTGATAAATATAATAGGGGCAATTAGTAGAGGACAGTTTTAAAACGTTTGAAAAAGATGTGCGTTTGTTTTAGTTTACGTATAATGCAATTAGCTTAAGCCTAACAAAGAAAAGTTTGCTAGAGGTTTGGGAGAGAGTCTGAGAGAGAAAAGCAAGAGAAAGTTTTGAGTTCTTCAAGATATTCTCAGTGATTAACAAGGATTGTCTGAGCAAATTAAAGGTATGTTACATAAGCTTAACATATATGTTTTATAATATAATTCCTTAGTCTCTGTGTTCTTGTTCTTGAGGTTCACTGTATTTTATAGTATAATCTTAGTAATTCGTATTTTTATAGTTGAATATGAAATTATGAAATTATATGTGTATGTAATGTAATAACTATATATATAGATATATATAGGTGATTTTATGATGAGCATATACATGTATGTGATTGTATGAATTACAATCAAAAAGAAAGAAAATAGTTTTTACATTAAAAATATATGCATGAACATGTTTTGTAGGATAACAAAATTGGTCATTGATTGTATGCTATTTGTAAAATTGAAGTGTGATTATGTTAATTGGGTATGAAATAAAGAGAATTTAGTTCAAAGGAATCAAATTGGTGTATCATAATGATTATAGTGTTCACTGTGTCAAGAAAAATCAAAGATGGGATTTTTGCGTTGAAAATATGGTTTTCAAAGATTTAAGTTTTCAAAAATAGTTGTTTAAGTTGTACTAAATTAGTATATGTATGCTTGTTAATGTTATATGTGATTTACATAAATTAAGTTGTTAATTGTTGTGTTATGTTTTTTCGTGTGCTGTTTCTGTAAGTTTCGGCGCCTCAGCGCTAAAAATCCGTGTCACATCCCAAAAATCTATGCCGCAACGCCGAAATCCACACCCCAACGCCATTTTTGCATTGCAGCGCCACTGGCTAGCTTAGTTCTCGCGCCGCGGTGCCGGAATTGTAGTCTGGGTCGGAAAGTTTTGACCTCTTATAGTAAAATGGCCATAACATTTTCATACAAACTCCGATTGAGGTGATTCAAGATGATCCGGAACGAGGACGAATAGACCTACAACTTTTGTTCTTTAAGGTTTTCAATTTCAGATTTGTAACAGTAGTCAAAATGGTCATCTTTAGGACTGTTATGTTTTCAGGGGCAATCGGAGGGCGTCGGGCATGCACATATACTAGTATAGTGCTTCTGACGACAAAAGATGTTATTCTAAGTTATAAAAAATGAATGTTAGTATATATAATGATGTTTAACATTAATAAATAATTTATTAGATAAGTTATAGAAGCATACACAAGAGAGGTAAATCGGGCGTGTGATGAATAAACGTCAAAACGTCGTGTCAAGTGTTAATGAACTTAGAAAGTGTTTTCATTCAATTGAAATTAATATTATAAGATATGGAATGGATTTAATATAAAACCAATAAGTAGTCCTAGCAAGACTTAAGCACTTGAATGAACTGCGAATATGAAATACAATGAGATATAAGTTAAAAGTTAACATAATTAAGTTGAACATTGTGTATTTATGATAGGAAGGGTTATGAGACGTAGAGTAAAGTTTACATTACAACTACTATGCGTTGCTATGTGACTAATAGTTAATGTGAATGATTATATAATTGTGTAGGCCACGTGAAGTGTAGATATTTGTAAGCTTTTAAACTGTTATTGGTAAACAACGATCAAGGGAAGTCTTTCGGTTCCTATTTTCTACGTGGACTTGATGAACTATTTTAAATTGCATGATATGTTACACATGTTGAAATCATGAAATGTTAAAGTCAATTTATGACTGCATTGTTTTGGTTAAATAAGGAGGATTGAGTAAGGAACTCAATCTTTATATTTGCTATGTGAATTAAAAGCATGTATGCCACGTTACTTTAATTATTATGATATGTTTGTTTAGCATAATATTATGTGTTATGTGATGCATGAAAACTGTTAGATTTTGCTGGGCTGTCGAGCTCACTCTTGTAAATAACCACTTTTGCAGGTCAAGGAATTAAGGTAAAGATATGTGCTAAGTGAGTTATAGAGGTCTATATTCACGAAGATTACTTATATTTTATGAGAAATGTATGTAAGATTTTGAATGTAACATTTTGTTGAATTGTAAATTGAGCTGTCCGGTGTATATGGATATCTATTTATGATGTAAGACTTTGTATAGTCATTTTGTTGTATCGATTCATGATAAAAATTTGAATCGAAGAGATGTAATGTAAAGGTTGCGATTTAGGGCAATAAAGAAGGAAATGTATAAAAGTTTTAAATATTCCACGTTTTTAGTGATTTTAATATCGAATAATGATGTAAAGATAGATTAAAGTTGTATTGTTAACGACAGAGAAGGAGAATATTATTGTATGAATTTTGGGGTCGTTACAGTTGGTATCAAAGCTGATAGGTTAGAAACCTTAGGTAGGGGTACCATAGGCTATAACCTTAGAAAAGGAAGGTGAAGATAATGAAAGAATAAGCTCAAATAGAGTTTGAACAATAAGACATAATTTAAGAAATTTATAAAGAAGGGATTAAAACATGTGTGAGAGGATTCAAAGAAGAATCTCGCAGAGTTATAAGGAATATGAATATGGGGTTACCCAACTCCAATAATAAGGATGTAAGGTGTTAATAAATAGACAATGTCTATAAAAAGAGAATAATAAAGAAGTTAAGAATAGAGAGTTATATCTAAGTGTGGTGCAATTATACTCTTTAGTAGTTGATGTATGGTATCTGAGCTAAACGATTCCTTCATAGAGCGGAGGTATCTACGAACTAGTAACTTGGAACCTAGTTTGTTGGTTGTTTGTGGGAAACCACTCCGCATACTATATTGAAACTATTAGAGACTCGATGTGTACCAAGTATAGAGTGGATACGTATGATGAAAGTGTGGAACTTGAATGAAATATTGAGCTATGTAATTGAAGTTAAAAATTCTTAAAGGAAGAATTTTTATGTAAACAAGAAAATTCAAAGAAGAATCTTGTAGAGATATAAAGATAAGAAATGAGAGGTACCTAACTCTAATAGCCAAGATAACGAATAATGTAGTAAATGGTGAAAAAGGAAAGAAAGTGGATCGTAAAACAAAACGATCACGAGTTAAGAAAAGAATTTTAAGGGAGATGATTATAGAATAAGATCATGACGTGATCTATTTAAGTTATAAAAGAAAGATGGTTTGTAATGTTTGAATAATTATAGCTTGATGCTATGAAGATATTGTATTATGAAATAGTACAAGATGAACTCATGAGGAGTTATAGATAGTGTGATACGAGGATTTTGTATCGAGCAAAGAGCAAGTTATAAGCAAGATAGTGTTAGGTGGGATTTCAATTAAGGACTCGTGTGATGGCTGAGTTGTACAAACCTTTGTATGGGTGAGAGTTTTGTGCTTGCGCTCAGTATATCACATTGATAATCATTGGAATGTTGGTTTCGCGCTATCAATGTATATGTGGCGAAAAGGTGATTCTTTACTCATGTTTATAATTGATAGTTAGAAACTATTAAGATTAGTTAGATATTATTAAGATTAGGTGCAGTTCTTAAAACTAATGCATATGGTAAGTTCGTAACTCATAATAATATGGTGTGTTTTGAACCCTTCAGTGAATGGACGCCTATGGTCCGACTTGGATAAGTTCTTAAACTCATATTATTGTGGCAAGTCCTGAACTTCCAATGTGCGCTAAGTTTGATGAACTGGTGTATAATTAAGTGTGAATGGAGTATTAAGGATGATAGGAATAGATATACCTATTAAGCAATGGACCATTATAGAAAGTGGAGTTAATAGTGGAATCATAGGTATTCTAAATCTACTAGCTATGCTAGACTTTCAAAATTTATTGACTTCGTGCTGATGTTTACACTTCTATTTTCTTGAAAAACATTGGATCAACTGATGGAACAAATAAGTTTTAACAACAATACCGTTATTCGTATGTCTATGCTAATTGCTTCGGCTAGACAAAAATGATTTGGAATATATCAAAATGTATTTTATATATCATCAATGTATCATGGAACATGGTGCAGAGATGATAAAAACGATGGAGTCATCAATGCAGTATTACTTAGTGTTGGATGTGATCTAAGGATCGTCAGCCCACTATGGTATGATGTAGTATGATAAAATCACCAAATGACGGAATCCTCAACGGACTGTAAATATAGTGCGGTATCATGACGTCATAAAAAGATATTTGAGATTTCTTTAAGATATGAGAATACATATGTATGTATGTATATGTATATTTTGGTTGATATCTGAATTGTTGTAGAGGTCTATGCTATTTGATTCAGCTAGACAAATATTGAAAAATGTTCATAAAATTCAAGAGTTTCTTGAGAAGTTATGCCAAACCAAATTATTTTGGTGCGGATTTAGATGTTGAAAAGCTGAGATGAACAACCCTTTTATAGGGGATTACGCGAATGCGTTTAGATGTTTGTGCACAATACATTGTACGAAGGATTGACCCCCCTAAGTACGTGGAGTCCTTATAGTTTTATGACTGTGAAAGTTAAAGTTGAAAGATTACTTATAACTGTGGACATGGTTCGTGGTCATTAGACCCTCAGTTGAATGCTTGTACTCTAAATACTGAGATGAACAACCCTATTATTAGGGGTTTACGCTTAGTTTACACTTTGTGCTGAAATGTTTGTGCACAATACATCGTACGAAGGGCTTCATACCCTAAGACGGAGGTCCATATAGTCTTATGACTGTTAAAAGTTCAAGTCGAGATACTTGATAACCTGGGGACGTAGTTCAAGGTCTTGTGACCCCTCAGCATGATTGGATAATCTTTTTAAATCCTGAGTTATTATACTGCTTCCCAATTATTGAGCAATTGTGGAAAATTCTTGCTATTCTAAAAGGCGAATGTGGTAAGGATGATATTCCATGGAAAGAAGTAAGTCGTAGAATGTGACACTGAAAAGAAATTTTGAAATGAGAAGGAGATGAGTTATCAAAGAATAATGTAAATCTTTTAATAGAAAAGTTAATAATTGTAGAAAGATCTTTATGGAAAGAAAGTGGTTTTAGAACTCAAGGAATAAATGAAGTATTAACGCAACATCTATTTGGATAGATTGAATGAATAAGGATTAATAGATAAAATAAATTCGAGGATGAAATTCTTAGAAGAAAGGATGAATGTAATATCTCGAGTGTTTATGATAACGATCCTTAGAAAAAGAAAATGAATGTGTTAAAAAATATATAATACTCAGAATATAATTAAGTTCAAGTGAAAGTTATGAAATGAAACCTAGAATTTGTTAAAGTAATGAATGTAGTAGAAAATATAAAACCTATATTTAGATAAAATGATGAAAGATTACTCTGAGTTATTTGTTTAATTTGTGTCTTCGATTTTGGGGACAAAATCTTTGTAAGTATGGAGGATTGTAACGAATGAGTGGTTTGAGTTGTGATTCTGAGGACAGAATCCTTGTAAGGAGGGAATGATGTAACAATCTAGATTTTTAATTATAATATTTAAATATTTAATAGATGTATTTATTGTTGAATAAATATTTGTTTAATGGATTTGAATTGATTTGGTTAATTATTTATTTAATAAATAATTAACGAGTTAAGGAAAATAATTATTTTGAAATAGCAATCTAATTTAATTTAATAATTAAGTTAGAGAGTTTATAATGATTAAATAACTTATTATATTATGCAATGAATTGTTATTAGAATTAATTAAATTAAGTATGAAAACTTAATTAAATGAAAGTGTGACAAATAACTATGCTATAAAAGAGTTATTAAAATAAATTAAAGGTGTTTAATTTAGTTTTGCCAAACAAAGCTTAAATATATTAAGTCTTTAAATTTAAAGAGTGTTGCCAAATGGAGCCTTATGACTTTTAGATTTCTTTTAAATTTTGAATTATAATAATATAAATTAAATAAACAAAATATAAATAATATATAATAATATTTGGTAACTGATAAATATAATAGGGGCAATTAGTAGAGGACGGTTTTAAAACGTTTGAAAAAGATGTGCGTTTGTTTTAGTTTACGTATAATGCAATTGGCTTAAGCCTAACAAAGAAAAGTTTGCTAGAGGTTTGGGAGAGAGTCTGAGAGAGAAAAGCAAGAGAAAGTTTTGAGTTCTTCAAGATATTCTCAGTGATTAACAAGGATTGTCTGAGCAAATTAAAGGTATGTTACATAAGCTTAACATATATGTTTTATAATATAATTCCTTAGTCTCTGTGTTCTTGTTCTTGAGGTTCACTGTGTTTTATAGTATAATCTTAGTAATTCGTATTTTTATAGTTGAATATGAAATTATGAAATTATATGTGTATGTAATGTAATAACTATATATATAGATATATATAGGTGATTGTATGATGAGCATATACATGTATGTGATTGTATGAATTACAATCAAAAAGAAAGAAAATAGTTTTTACAGTAAAAATATATGCATGAACATGTTTTGTAGGATAACAAAATTGGTAATTGATTGTATGCTAATTATAAAATTGAAGTGTGATTATGTTAATTGGGTATGAAATAAAGAGAATTTAGTTCAAAGGAATCAAATTGGTGTATCATAATGATTATAGTGTTCACTGTGTTAAGAAATATCAAAGATGGGATTTTTGCGTTGAAAATATGGTTTTCAAAGATTTAAGTTTTCAAAAATAGTTGTTTAAGTTGTGCTAAATTAGTATATGTATGCTTGAAATGTTATGTGTAATTTACATAAATTAAATATGTTATTTTAGCTGCTAGAAGCCATTAAACCGTTAAGAATTGATGTGTTATGTTCTTCGTGTGCAGTTTCTGTAAGTTTCGGCGCCTCAGCGCCAAAAATCCACGTCGCAGCCCAGAAATCCGCACTGCAACGTCAAAATCCTCGCCCCAGCACCAATTTCACGTTGCAGCACCACTGGCTAGCTTAGTTCTCGCGCCGCGGTGCCAGAATTATAGTCTGGGTCGGACAGTTTTGACCTCCTGTAGTAAAATGGACATAACATTTTCATACAAACTCTGATTTAGGTGATTCAAGATGATCCGGAATGAGGACGAATAGACCTACAACTTTCATTCTTTAAGGTTTTCAATTTGAGGTCTGTAACAGTAGTCATAATGGTCATATTTAGGACTATTGTGTTTTTGGGGGCAATCGGAGGGCGTCGGGCATGCACATATGCTAGTATAGTGCTTCTGACGACAAAAGATGTTCATTTAAGTTATAAAAAATGAATGTTAGTAAATATAATGATGCTTAACATTAATAAATAATGTATTAGATAAGTTATAGAAGCATACACAACAGAGGCAAATCGGGCGTGTGACGAATGAACGTCGAAACGCCGTGCCAAGTGTTAATGAACTTAAAAAGTGTTTACATTCAATTGAAATGAATATTATAAGATATGGAATGGATTTAATATAATACCAATAAGTAGTCCTAGCAAGACTTAAGCACTTGAATGAACTGCGAATATAGAATACAATGAGATATAAGTTAAAAGTTAACACAATTAAGTTGAACATTGTGTATTTATGATAGGAAGGGTTATGAGATGTAGAGTAAAGTGTACATTACAACTACTATGTGTTGCTATGTGACTAATAGTTAATGTGAAGATTCATCCAAGAATTTTCTAAGATAGCGACCCCGTTGACTAATCTGACGAAGAAGACGGTGAAATTTGTATGGACCGACAAATGCGAAGGGAGTTTTCAAGAGTTGAAGACGAGATTAAGCGTGGCGCCTGTATTATCATTACCAGATGAAACGGGAGGATTTGTGGTGTATAGTGATGTGTCGCATAAAGGAATTGGTTGTGTGCTTATGTAACACGATAAAGTCATTGCGTATGCATCACGACAATTGAAGGATTACAAAAAACGATACCCTACTCATGATTTAGAGTTAGCGACAGTAGTTTTTACGTTAAAGATATGGAGACACTATTTGTATGGAGAGAAATGTGAGATATACATGGACCACAAAAGTCTGAAATATATCTTCACACATAAAGAGTTGAATATGCGTCAGAGAAGGTGGTTAGAATTGATCAAAGATTATGACTGTGAGATTCTATATTACCCGGGAAAGGCAAACATAGTTGTCGACGCTCTGAGCAGGAAAGGAAGGGAGAAATTGTTTCAATTGACGACTTAGGAGGAGTTAATAAGAGATATGGAGAAGTTGGAAATAAAAGTGAAGGGACCCGAGAGGTCTGAAGAGAAATTATTCGTAGTGGAAGCTGGCCCGACATTGTTGGATAGAGTAAAGGAAGCCCAGGAAAGAGATGGAGAATGTGAGAAGATCAGATGAAGAATCATGGAAAATGAGGTAGGAAAATTTTGAATATATAAAGACGGTATTTTAAGATTCGAAGGGAAAGTGTGGGTACCTACGGTAACCGAGTTGAGAGAGGAGATTTTGCCCAAGGCACACAATACAGCATATTCTATTCATCTGGGAGGCACAAAGATGTACCGGAACTTGAGGCAATATTTTTGGTGGCCAAATTTAAAATGAGAAACCGTGGAGTACGTTATTAGATGTCTTACATGTTAACGTGTAAAAGTAGAGCATCAGCGGCCAAGTGGGTTGCTACAACCGTTGGAAATACCGAAGTGGAAATGGGAGCATATCACGATGGATTTCGTGGTAGGACTTCCGGTCACGCAAAAAGGGTTAGATGCCATTTGGGTTATCGTGGATCGACTTACAAAGACAACACACTTTCAACCTATCAAGAGCCACTACAGTTTAAATCAATTAACGAGTCTATACGTAAAAGAGATTGTATCACGACATGGAGTGCCAGTGTCGATTAGTTCTGATCGAGACCCACGTTTCATGTTAAAATTCTGGAAAAGTTTGCAAGAGAGGATGGGAACACAGTTGAGGTTGGGTACTGCTTATCATCCTCAGACAGACGGACAAAGTGAGCAAACAATACAAATGCTGGAGGACATGCTTAGGACTTGCGTGATGGACTTCAAGGGAAATTGGGACGACCACCTACCCTTAGTCGAATTTGCGTATAATAATAGTTACCATGCGAGTATCGGCATGCCACCGTACGAAACTCTTTACGGGAGGAAGTGCAGAACGCCATTATATTGGGATGAAGTCAGAGAACGATGAATACTCGGACCAGAGTTAGTACAACTAACCGCAGATGTGGTGACAATGATAAGAGCCAGACTAGTAGCTGCTCAACATCGTCAGAAAAAGTATGCAGATTTGCATTTGCAAGACCAAAATTTTGAAGTCGGTAGTTTCGTATTCTTAAAGTATCTCCGTGGAAGGGAAATATCCGTTTCGACAAGAAAGGGAAACTGAGTCCAAGATTCATAGGACCGCTCGAGATACTCGAGCAAGTGGGCGAAGTAGCGTACAAAGTTGCACTGCTACCTGAGTTAGAGCACATCCATAACGTGTTTCACATATCCGTGTTGCGTCTGTACAAGCCTGACTACAAACACGTGATTTCTTATGCTCATTCAAGTGGAGAAGAACTTAGCGTACGAGGAAATTCATGTCCAAATTCTAGATAGGAAAGAACAAACCTTAAGGAATAAAGTTATTTCTTCTGTAAAAGTGCTTTGGCGTAACCACGATGTCGAGGAGGCAACGTGGGAGTTAGAAGTTGGGATGATGCGGGATTATCCCCATCTATTTGTGTAACCTTGTAGCAATTTCGGGATGGAATTTTTATAAGGGGGGAGGATGTAATACCAGAGAATTTCCGCGTATTATAAAATGAATATATTAATGGAAATGAATATTTATTTGAATATGAACAATTTCATGTTATGAAATGAGACAACTCAATTATATTGAGTTATTGAATAATTGAGAAAATGTGGAGTTTGTGGTAAACTCGTTGAAATGCCTTGTGTGGCATAATGCGAAACGAGAAAATTCATTAAGTGAATTAAAATGGGAATTAGGAAGATTAATCGTGTCGATCATGGGTTTTCGTATAAGTAATCAATACACTCGTAAACTCGTAATTACACTCATGTGGAGATCAATTCATGTCCTGTAAAACAAGTTAGCGTTGAAAACTGGCACGGGCAGAAACTGCACCAGTCGTGGCACTGTCAGGGCACAGCGCAGCTACGCCGTCCCAGCAGTACAAACTGGCGCAGCTGCGCCATCAGTCAGTTTGAGTTAGTTACTTTCTACTGTAGCACTAAATTGGGGGACATTAATGTTATATGTGTAACATGGGTGAAACCATATGATAGGAGTATATTGCAATAAGGTATGTTGTGTCCAACAAAGGAATTATTAAATCATTAGTTAGTATTAATTAATGGTGGGAAACGGATTTCTTTGTAATTAAATAATAATATGTGATTATTATTATTTGCAATATACCTTTAAATGTAATGTGAATATTATCAATGAAATGGAAGTTCATAATTACATTAATCAATTGTTGGATTAATTAATATCGGTATTAATTAATTAAGAAAGTGCATGATTTATTTATTTAACATGAGGATGTAAGTTATTAATATAATAATAATATTATATTCACCGTTATGTGTATATGAGTGTTAATACAACTATACTATATAGTGTAGTGTGACATTGTGTGACTATATACTAAACTATAGTATTTTAAGTGATAATTAATCAAGGAATGAATAAATTTATTTATTTAACATAAATAAGGAAGATATTATATAATAAGGTTATTATATGATTACATCAGTAGTAGAATTAATTATGGAACTACCCAGACAATAATACCTGACTGCATTATTTTATTGTGTATGTTTAATGTACATGGACTATATGATGTGAGTGTATAATTAATCTCTAAATTCCTAATATGGTAACAATTGTACATTAAGATTTCATTGTGAGAAATTAAATAGACCAAACCAAGCCTTGATGATATGAAATGCTGAGGGTTTCTCCTTTGTCCCAAATTTAGTGTCCCAAAACTTCATTCACGTGTACTAGAAAAAGGCTAGCCTATGTTCTACATTTCCTTCCAACTTCCAAGCTTTCTAGGCAATGATCATGAGGGGAGTGGTGCTCATGATGCAATTCAATCACCATCCAACCACTCCTTCTTAACCTTCATGCAATCCTTTAACACATGAGTTTAATTCAATGGGAAAAGGCAATGTCTGGATTTGTGTTCCTCTATAAATAGCAGCTGTGTTTCTTCATTCTTGTTACTGAGAGTTGTCTGAGATTTTGCTAAGTAAGAGTTGGAGGCATACAAGCATTCTTAGAGCTTAGGAGTACAAGTAGTAGCAAGTTTCTTTCACATTACAAAGGTATAATTCCATTACTAGCTTTCCATTTCATTCTCTATAAAAATGGAGTCTTGAGTATGGAAATTCAAATTCTTGATTTTATGGAAGTATACGTTAATGAGGTTGAGTAATGTCCATATATTTGTTAAATGATCATATAAGCATGTTGCAACTGATTTATGAGTGTTTAGGAGTGATATCATGAATAATTTTTGAGGTTAGGCTAGCTTTTTGCCGAAGCAGACTGCTTCTGCGCCTGAACCAGGCACGGCGCAGCTGCGCCACATTTGTATTGAGCTGCGGCGGTTGCTGAACTCAGTTGAGCAATCTGTTTTGAAATCTAATCATGATTAGCTAGTAGTTTTGACTCAAGCTAACATGTAAGCATATGTATGATGTATATATGGATATGTTAACCTAATGTGAGCATGTTTTTATAGACTTGCATGATTAATGGAGACATATGGTTTAAATGGAGATTTGAACCTTAAGTTTTGAAAACCAACTATGTTAAAGATCATGTTCTACAAATTGTGAACCTAGTAAGCTATACATGACTGATTTTACACATAGATGAACATGTTGTAGTGTACATAGTCCTTTTGAGCATGAACAAACTTATTAAGCCTAGTGATAGAAATGTTTTCAAGGAAAGACTTAGCCTAGTATGCTAACTTTTATGATTTCTACATGATGAATATTCTGACTTTGAAAGCATGTGAATATGACTTGTAAATGCATGAATAAACATTTAGTTTATGTTTATGTGATTAACAAAGAAACATGAGCAAGTGGGACTTACTAGTAAGTTTAGAATACGAATATTGTCATGATACCATGATGACTTAAATCTGATAATTGTGATCATGTTTAATGACTCTCTTAGACTCACTCATGTAGTGTGAACATATATATACCATGCTTGTGTAGCATATTTCAAGAAAAGCATGAACAAAGCCTATTTTTTAACTAAAGTGGTGTTAGTTTCACATATGCATTATGAATACACACAAGCATGCCTAATATAAGTTTTATAAGTGTCATGTATGTTTAGAAAGCAATCATGTTAGACTTTGTGGTTTCACGACCTTGAATGACCTTAAATTATTGAAATGATCGAACTTAGAACCATGTTATGCAATAAGGGACCTAGATTGATCTGAAAAGCATGTGAAAGCCTTTAAAATGACAAAATATGATTGTGTGTTGAAGCCAAACAGAGACCATAAGGCAGCAGCTGAGTTTTGGCTAGGTCAGGGGACGGCGCAGCTGTGCCGGTCCTAGGATTAGCCATGGCGCAGCTGCGCCAGTCTGGAATTCCAGATATTGAGTTCTGACTTTTGGACAGTAACTTTCATGGTGCTTATGATGCCAAATGTGATCTAAAACCTACTGATGTACATATATATGTGTGATGCTTAGTTGTTAAGTTGGTGTTGTATTGAAATGGGAAGTCCATGAGTAGAGAAAGTCTTAACCTTGAGCATTCTTGATTCGCTTATAACTAAGTATTTAAGTCATGATGACCTATGAACTGATTTTGTACTATATATGCATACTTGAATCGTGTCGAGCTTGATTAGAGACTGTGTTAGCTAATGAACATTGTATACTTATAATGCGCTATAAATAGGATTCGAAAGTGTTGATTTATTAAACGTGGATAAACTACACATTAGGCAAGTATCCGAACCCTACTGTTATTGTTGTGCAATACCATTGCATTATTTTATTCGACAAATACCGTAAGCTTACCCCTTTGAATACAAGTTACATTACTTTCTCGTTCAAATGAGCTATTATGTTAAACCCTTGTGAAAAGCTATTATTCACGTTAAAATTGGTATTGTCCTTGAATATTGTGAAAGAGTCGATGCCATTAGATTCGGCTAGACTATATGCATGTTTATAAAAACTATCCAAACCAATTGATTGGTGCGAAAATCTTGAAAACTGAGTTGGACAACCCTTTTGGTAAGGGGAGTGTATGTTGTTGGAAACCCCAACACATGAATACATATTATTGTGGTGTTATGCATAACGTATAGTATTGTAGATTGATCATCTATAATACTTGATATTTTTGGTTATCAGTTTAATATTGGTAACTCTAGTGAAAGTTCAATAGTCCTTAGTGACTGCTCAGTATAAATTGCTTATCCAGTTGGATACATTGTTAGCTGTTGAATTCATATATATATATATATATATATATATATATATATATATATATATATATATATATATATCTGTTGATTTATATTGAATTGTCATATCTCTTATTCATGATGTTATTTTGACACTTGGAACTATCCTAAAAATAACCCTTCGATATTTCAAACCTTGTGATATTATATCCTACACCCTTATTGTATATTACTTGCTAGGCAATTTGTGCTCATCCTTGCTTATTTAAAACCTTTCAGTTAAGGAAGAACAGTGAGGTGTCTCTGGAGCAGACAATGGCAAGGGCAAGGCTACCGACTAGCTTGTCCTTTTTTATGTTTAATATATTATGTTGTTTTAAGACTATTTCCAGACTATGTTTAAGCTTATGTAGGATTATGTAATAAGACTTTATGCGATATTATTATGTAATCTATTAAGCACTTTAGGTTGCGAGACTTGGGAGAATAATTATAATAAATTATTGTATATTATTCTAAAGTAGATTTTCCGTTGTGTATGCGTTATTTTAGTTATAATGGTTTTACCATGAGAACGTGATGAACCGAATTCGAGTGACCAAGTGGAGGTCAAAATTTGGGGGCGTCACAAGTTTCTATTAGAGCCTCAGTTATAAACCTTAGGAGCGAGTATCCTTAGATTATAACTTAAGGAAAACTTAGAAATTAGGAAGGAGATAAAACTCATGTAGATTTTCCTTGAGGGACGTAGTGTGTTATGAAATGTAACTTCATTCTATTCAATGAACTTTTGTTATTTAACATTCAAATGTAGTTATTGTTGTCTTATCTTATGTTGGTGTTTATAGGATGACTAACATGGGAGGACCTAGCCGAGTAGTAGAGGAAGAGCCACATGATATCCACGTAGTCTATGAGGCACCCTTGATAGCAAAACCTATTTCGGTAGTTGCCCCTATTGATGATGATGATGACGAGGAGGAGGAGGAGGAGATGGAGCCTTTACCTGAGGAATCTGATCCAGAGGAAGAACTAATGGAGGATGAAACTGAGCTTATGGAGGACTCCGACCGAACTACTTTTGAGGATCGTATGTTAGGAGAGTACGAAGAGCAGATGTTAGAGTTGGGGTGTAGAGTCGAGGAGTTAGAGACCGTGTCTCTTGAGAGGCAACTAGTGATGTAGGAGATGGAAGTAGAGATTACTCACCGAAAGGAGGCAGGGATCCAGATGGGAGCCTTGTTTCATCGATTGGTGGCGAGGATTGTTGAGTTGGCAGGAAAGTTAGAAGAGATGGATCAGAGGATTTTGAGTGAGAGGACGGAGAAGGAAGCTCTCCGAACTTAGTTAGAGATGGAGGTGGTGGATAGGATTCACTTTGAGGAGAAGTGGGATGATTCTAATGACAGGGTGAATGACCTAGAGGACGAGGTGCGATGTAAGAGGAGGAAGATGAACACGATGGGCTATGCTCTACGCACGGCCATGGAGAGGTTGATCGATGGGGTAAATCACTACCCAGCTGAGCAAGGACAGACCTGACATACCATAAGTTGGGATATGGTAGCACACATTACGCAGCAGGAGTATAAGAGCGCCATGGATCGTGGGATGTTAGGTTGAGTCTAGAGGCTAAAGCTCAGTAGTATAGTAGTTTTATTTATGTGTTGTTAATATGTTGTTGTAATCTACGTCTTTTGTGTAAGATGTGAGGCAATGGTAACCCCAAACTTTTGAAAAATGTTAGAGGGGTAGTAAGTTAGTGTGGTCCCCGTCTTTTGTGATACTAGGGGATATGTGTTATCATTTATAGCAGTATGCTAGGAAAGAACGTGTAATGTAACCCTTTGGCATATGAATATAAATAATCCTATTTCAGAAACACATTATAAACTTGTAGTTCTTTTCTATTGAAAAATGTCTAAATATGATAATTAGATAATAAATGGGAAATTTTATGATGTAGAAAATACCGCCCAGATGTAGAATAACTGTCCCAGAAGAGTCAGTTAGTGATGAGAGAGGTCCTGTAGATCCGATATAGAGACTTGTAGATTTATTGGGAGAAGCTCTGAGGGGAAGAAACGAACCCTTACCACCCGTTCCCCAAGCTGTCCAAGTAACAACCTTCAAAGACTTTAAAAGTGTAGGACCCCCAGAGTTCACAGGAACTACTGACCCGATAGTTGCGCAAACCTGGATCAAGAAGATCGAGAAGGCCTTCGCTATAGCTCGCGTGGGTGAAGACCAGAAGATCGTATTTGCCACATACATGCTGAGAGGCGAAGCGAACTATTGGTGGGAAACTAATCAGCAGAGAGCGGGGGAAGGAACGATAACGTGGGAGAGGTTTACTACGTTGTTCTTTGAGAACTATTTCCCGAAGAGTATGAAGAGTAGGATGGAAATAAAATTCCTAGAGTTGAAACAAGGTGATATGACAGTGGCGCAATACGCTGCCAAGTTCAATGAACTAGCACGATTTACAGAGCACCAAGTTATGGATGAGGAGAGGAAAGCGAGATGTTTTGAGCAGGGGTTGAAGCCGTCGTTGTACAGTAAGGTATCGGTCTTCTAGATCGATTAGTTTACAACATTATTGGAGAAGGCAATCATTGCGGAAGGTGGCAGTGAGGCCTTAAGTCTGTATCATAAGGAGAAAAAGAACAAGAACGTTGGTAGTGAACATTGTGGAGGGAGCAGCAGCGGAGGAAGTAACTCCGAAAAGAGGAATTGGGAAAACAATAACAACAACAGAAATAATAATCAAGGTGGGAATTACCAGGGAAACTTCAAGAAAATGACCAAAGGTTGCAACAAATATAGAAGAAGCCATCAGGGAGAATGCTGGAAGAGGAAAATCACTTGCTATAATTGCGGCCAAGAGGGGCACATATCGCCAAATTGCCCAAAGTCGAAGAAGATCAGAGGATGTTTCGCTTGTGGATCGACGGAGCACCAGATAAAGGATTGCCCGAAGAAAGGAAGTGGTGGAGTTGACGGAAGCCCAGGAGGAGGAAGTAAGTTGATGATTGGTGAACCTGTGCAACCCAACCGATCGACCACTCGAACCTTTAACATGACCGTCCAAGACGCCGTAGCTGCAAGGGACGTGATGTCAGGTATAATCCCAATCAATAATATAAATGCTTATGTATTATTTGATTCGAGTGCCACCTATTCGTTTGTATCTGAAGAATTTGCTAGTAAACTTAGTACACCCCGAGAACATTTAGAAGATCCTTTAAACATAGAAGTTGAAAATAAGGAAATAATCCCTGTAGAATACGTCAATCGAAATTGTTGCGTAAACATTAGAGAACATGAACTGAGCGTAAATTTGATTCCTATTAGACTGGGAGAATTTGACGTAATACTGGGAATGGATTGGTTATATAACCATGCAGCAGTAATTGACTGTCAGAACAAGTGTGTGAACCTTCAGACTCCGAGTAAGTCTAGGGTAGTGTTTCATGGTAGCTCATCGCTTAAGTAATCGTGTTGCGTTACGATGATGCAGGCCAAGAAATTGTTAAGGAAAGGATGTGTAGGATATTTAGCTTACGCTGTGGATACTCGGAAAAAGGGAGTAGAAATTAAAGATATACCTATAGTGAGTGAATTTCAGGAGGTGTTTCTAGACGATTTGCTTGGCCTTCCGCTAGATAGAGAAATCGAATTCGTAATAGACTTAGCACCAGGAACGATACCGATTTTGAAAAATCCATATCGTATGGCGCCAGTAGAAAAGAAGGAATTAATGATACAACTTCAAGAGTTACTGGATAAAGGTTACATTCGACCGAGTGTATCTTTTTGGGGAGCACCAGTGTTATTCGTGAAGAAAAAGGACGGATCGATGAGGCTCTGTATCAATTATCGCGAATTGAACATAGTAACGATCAAGAATAGATATCCGCTACCGAGGATAGATGACTTATTTAATCAATTGATGGGAGCGAAATGTTTCTCAAAAATTGACTTGCGGACAGGATATCACCAACTGAAAGTATGGGACGAGGACATATCAAAAATTGCGTTTCGAACCCGTTATGGACGTTACGAGTTTTTGGTAATGTCATTCGGTTTAACTAATGTTCCGGCAACATTCATGGACTTGATGAATCAAGTTTTCAAGCCATACTTGAATAAATTCGTAGTAGTGTTCATCGACGACATTTTGATCTACTCAAAGACTGAGGAAGAACATGTCGAACATCTGAAGATTGTTTTGGAAGCACTACGAAAGGAGGAGATGTATGCGAAGTTTTCAAAATGCGAATTTTGGATGAAGAAGGTTCAATTCTTAGGCCACGTGGTGGATGAGAATGGAATCTAAGTAGACCCCAAAAAGGTAGTAGCAATAAGTAGTTGGGAACAACCTAGAACACCGACGGAGGTGAGAAGTTTCTTAGGGTTAGCAGGGTACTATCGAAGATTCATCCAAGATTTTTCTAAGATAGCAACCCCGTTGACTAATCTGACGAGGAAGACAGTGAAATTTGTATAGGCCAACAAATGCGAAGAGAGTTTTCAAGAGTTGAAGAAGAGATTAAGCGTGGCACATGTATTATCATTACCAGATGATACGAGAGGATTTGTGGTGTATAGTGATGCATCACATAGAGGACTTGGTTGTGTACTTATGCAACACGACAAAGTACTTGTGTATGCATCACGACAATTGAAGGATTACGAAAAACGATACCCTACTCATGATTTAGAGTTAGCGGCAGTAGTTTTTACGTTAAAGATATGGAGACACTATTTGTACGGAGAGAAATGTGAGATATACACGGACCACAAAAGTCTAAAATATATATTCACACAGAAGGAGTTGAATATGCGTTAGAGAAGGTGGTTAGAATTGATCAAATATTATGATTGTGAGATTCTTTAGCACCCGGGAAAGGCAAACGTAGTTGCCGACGCTCTGAGCAGGAAAGGAAGGGAGAAATTGTTTCAATTGACGACTCAAGAGGAGTTAATAAGAGATATGGAGAAGTTGGAAATAAAAGTGAAGGGACCCGAGAGGTTTGAAGAGAAATTATTCGTAGTGGAAGCTCGCCCGACATTGTTGGATATAGTAAAGGAAGCCCAGGAAAGAGATGGAGAATGTGAAAAGATCAGGAGAAGAATTACAAAAAATGAGGTAGAAAATTTTCGAATAGATAAAGACGGTATTTTAAGATTCGAAGGGAGAGTATGGGTATCGGCGGTAACCGAGTTAAGAGAGGAGATTTTGCATGAGGCACATAATACTGTATATTCCGTTCATCCGGGAGGCACAAATATGTACCGGGACTTGAGGCAACATTTTTGGTGGCCAAATTTGAAACGAGAAATCGCGGAGCACGTTAGTAGATGTCTTACGTGTCAACGTGTAAAAGCAGAGTATCAGCAGTCTAGTGGGTTGCTACAACCGTTGGAAATACCGGAGTGGAAATGGGAGTATATCGCGATGGATTTCGTGGTAGGACTTCCGGTCACGCAAAAAGGGTTAGATGTCGTTTGGGTTATCGTGGACCGACTTACAAAGACCGCACACTTTCTACCTATCAAGATCCGCTACAGTTTAAATCAATTAGCGAGTCTATACGTAAAAGAGATTGTATCACAATATGGAGTGCCGGTGTCGATTATTTTTGACCTAGACCCACGTTTCACGTCAAAATTCTAGAAAAGTTTACAAGAGAGGATGGGAACACAATTGAGGTTGAGTTCTGCTTATCATCCTCAGACAGATGGACAAAGTAAGCGAACAATACAAACGCTAGAGGACATGCTTAGGACTTGCGTGATGGACTTCAAGGGAAATTGGGACGACCACCTACCCTTAGTCAAATTTGCAAATAATAATAGTTACCATGCGAGTATCGGCATGCCACCGTACGAAGCTCTTTACGAGAGGAAGTGCAGAACGCCATTATGTTGGGATGAAGTTAGAGAACGATGAATACTCGGACCAGAGTTAGTACAACAAACTGCAAACGTGGTGACAATGATAAGAGCCAGACTAGTAGCTGCTCAAGATCGCCAGAAAAAGTATGCAGATTTGCATCGGCAAGACCAAGATTTTGAAGTCAGTAGTTTCGTATTCTTAGAAGTATCTCCGTGGAAGGGAAAGATCTGTTTCGGCAAGAAAGGAAAACTGAGTCCAAGATTCATAGGACCGTTCGAGATACTCAAGCGAGTGGGCGAAGTAGAGTATAAAGTTGCACTACCACTTGAGTTGGAGCATATCCATAACGTGTTTTATATATCCGTGTTGCGTCCGTACAAGCCTGACTACAAACACGTGATTTCTTATGAGCCCATTCAAGTGGAGAAGAACTTAGCGTACGAGGAAATTCCTATCCAAATTCTAGATAGGAAAGATCAAACCTTAAGGAATAAAGTTATTTCTTCTATAAAAGTGCTTTGGCATAACCACGATGTCGAGGAGGCAACGTGGGAGTTAGAGGATAAGATGATGCGGAATTATCCCCATCTATTTGTATAACCTTGTAGCAATTTCAGGATAGAATTTTTATAAGGGTAGAGGATGTAATACCCGAGAATTTCCGCGTATTATAAAATGAATATATTAATGGAAATGAATATTTATTTGAATATGATCAATTTCATGTTATGAAATGAGACAACTCAATTATATTGAGTAATTGAATAATTGAGAAAATGTGGAGTTTGTGGTAAACTCGTTGAAATACCTCGTGTGGCATAATGCGAAACGAGAAAATTTATTAAGTGAATTAAAACAGGAATTAGGTAGATTAATCGTGTCGATCATGTGATTTCGTATAAATAATCAATACACTCATAAACTCGTAATAACACTCATGTGGAGATCAATTCATGTCTTGTAAAATAAGTTAGCGTTGAAAACTGGCAGGGGCAGAAATTGCACCAGTCTTAGCACTGTCAGGGCACAGCGCAGCTGCGCCGTCCCAACAATACAAACTGGCGCAACTGCGCCATCAGTCAGTTTGAGTTAGTTACTTTCTACTATAGCACTGAATTGGGGGACATTAATGTTATATATGTAACATGGGTGAAACCATATGATAAGAGTATATTGCAATAAGGTATGTTGTGTCCAACAAAGGAATTATTAAATCATTAGTTAGTATTAATTCATGGTGGGAAATGGATTTCTTTGTAATTAATTAATAATTTGTGATTATTATTATTTGCAATATACCTATAAATGTAATGAGAATATTATCAATGAATAATGATTATGGAAGTTCATAATTACATTGATTGTGTATGCTATGTATCAGGTATGTATAGGTTTTAAAACGGTGATTCCGGGGAGGAATCTTTATAAGGGAGGGTGAATGTAACAACCCGATATTTTCTACATAAATAAATAAGAAATTTTGCGTATAATTTTATATATATATATATATATATATATATATATATATATATATATATATATATATTAAGGATGAAGATTTGTACAAGATTATGTGCATATGTATTTTTGCGGTAAGTAAAAATATATTTATTATCTAATTATTTACAAATAAATTTATTTTAGAATTTTTGATTATTATAAAGTATATACTCGTAATAATTAAATTATTGTAGAAATATTTTTAGTAATTATTTTCCATGAAAATATAATCATATATTATTTAAATAATATATAAAATGATTTTTAGAATAATTATAATAACTATTTTATTATATGAATCTTAGTATGGATTATTAAAGTAATTATTTTACCTTAATTATTAAGGTTAAATATGAACAATAAATCAGATATGGAATCCAAACCCTAATTTTGGATTATTGTCAAGGTATGAGAATAATAATATAATATTAATTTTATTTTGATTTTTCAGTGCTATGAATATGTACTGTATTTCCGTAATGATAATGGTAGGTTAATTACGGTGTATTATGACCAAACCCTAGTAATAATGCTAAACCTTAATTTGAGATCCAAATTAGAGTGCAAGATTGTTTTATAGGTGTGTTATATAATTTATGTCGTGTATTAAATGTATTAATTAGGTGAACCCTAATTAAAATTCTAGAAACCCAAATTTCTAGAAAACCCTAATTATAATCTACAAACCCTAATTAATTTTTAGAAATGAGGAACCCTAATTTGAAATTTAAATTAGAGTTCGGGATTGGTTGTAATTGTGTTAATGTGATTAATTAGCAAGTATTATAATCTCAATTGCTAATTTTGGAAATCCTAAAATTTTAAGCCCTAATTTGATAATTAGAAAACCTAATTATAAATTTGTAACCCTAATTATCAAAATTGTAAATCCTAATTGCTATTTTAGCAATGTTAATGATAATTATATGATATTAAACCCTAATGTTCCTGTATAGCATTATTAGAAAATTAATCATAATTAGAAACCTTAATTTCAAAATGTTAGAAACTAAAGTTTATTTAATTTTTATTTGATTTTAATTTTATTTTGTGCAAACCCTAATTACAATTCTAGAAATTCTTTTTTTGTGCTAAACCTTAGGGTCAAACCCTATGGGTTTGCAAGGATTACATAGTTGCCCTTAAATTCATATGACCAATCTAGAAATAAAAATTATATGAGAATGACCAAAAAGCCCTTTTGTCACATTTTTATGTTTGCTTGCAAATCTATACAAGATAAGAGTTGGTGACCAACTCATACCAACCCCATGTGCTAAAAATGACTGCAAACAAGCCAGCAATCAGCCAATACATGCACCATGTAGGTCTATAAATAGGATTGAAGAGAGAGAAATTCATTTTTGTTAACTTATTTTGTCCAACACTCAACCAATCCTCTCTCCCACTAAAACCAATAAAAAACTATAGCATATCAGTCCCATAATCAAGCCCCACACTTATCTGAACCAAATCAGAAACATAGAATCAAGAATTGCTCATTTAAAGGTATAAACAAACCCTCGAATTTCTGTCCAAAATCTGATTTTTGATATTATGATTAAGTGATAAAATATGTTATATAAGGTGTCTAATGATGATATGGGTTGCTAGATGTTAGATCCATAACATCTAGAGGCTCGGATTTGAAGATTTCCCAAATCTAGAAATTTATTTTTGTTGTTTCTGACAGTGAATGTCAGGTCCTATAGATCTCGTCTGTTATGTGTTTTTGTGTTTTTAAGCTTTGATCTAGTAGTATGCTATAAGATCTTTGATCTGAAACTGGAATCAAAGTCAGATCGTAAGCCAGTAGAAAGTTATTAGTGGTCAAACCACGTTGACCGTCATTGACCGGGCCATTTCTGGGTTACCCAGAAAGTTTCTAGAACATGTCTGGCAGTAGATTCATGGCCTTGGATCTTGCAGGTGTTAGTTTATTTGTTGTTGATGTTGTAATATGTTTGTGCTATGGTATATGGACTTCAAGATTAAGCTTGTATATCACCTAAATATCTAATGGATCGAAGTCAGTGGATGGTCAAACTAGGTCAGAAGATCACGAACTTAGTTTTCTGGGTAACCCAGAAAACTTAAGTGCATGATCTCTGACAAGGTTTGACCAGCTTATATCTTTTGATTTTGTTGTTGTTAGTTCGATTTTATGTAATGGATCTCTAGACTTACATGTTATTTATATATTGCATGCATTAGTTCACACAAAACGCACAAGAATCACCTGTTATAGAAGGCCAAAATTGGACAGAGAACCTGTTCTTCATTTCTGGGTAACCCAGAAATGAAGAACATGTCTGACAGCTTGTTTGAGGGATTAGATCTCTTTGATTGATACATGTTTTGGTCATGTTTGCTGTTGGATCTTGTAATATAACATTAGTACTACACAATCTGACAAATAAAATACCCAGAAACACATTACACAGATCACAACACTTGGTCAAACCTAGCAACTCGTTAACTGGCATAGTGTTCTGGGTTTGCTTGAAGAACACCAAGAACACCTATAGCGACGGTTCTGTCGCTATAGGTGGTCTTTAGCGACAGATAATATACTACTTTTCGGAAATTAATTAATAAATAGAAAAAAAAATTTTAATTATTAAAAATACAAAATAAAATATTAAAAATTATTTTAAATTTCGAAAATTAGTTTTTAATTATTTTTAATATATTTCATAAATATTTAATATTTTTGGAATATTAAAAGTATTTAATTTATTTATTTATAATATTAAATAAATTATTTAAAAATAATTTTAATATTTAAAAAATCATTTAAAATTATATTATGAGATAATAAAATAGTTTAAGTTATTTTTAATGACTTTTAATATTTTGTGATAAATTTCATTAATAAATTAATATTAATGATAATTAAGTTATTTATTAAATGAATTAAATAAATAAATTAAAAATGATTTTATTATATTAAAAATCATTTTAAATAATAATAAGGTATTTCAAAATATTTTAAGTTATAAAATATAACTTTTAATATTTAAAGGTAAATTTCATTAATTTATTATTATTAATGATATTAAAGTTATTTAATAATTATATTAAATAATTTAGTTTAAAAATGATTTTAATATTCTAATAATCATTTTAAATGAAAATAAAGTGTTTAAAGATATTTTAAGTTATAAGACATAACTTTTAATATTTATAGCATAATTTCATTAATAGTTTGATATTAATGATTATTAACTTATTATTAAAAATAGTAAATTTAGTTAATAATTATATTAAATAAATAGTTTAAAAATAGTTTTATTAAGTTAAAAATCATTTAAAAGGGATATAAATGAATTAAAAATATTTTAAGTTATGAATAATGACTTTTAATATTTTGATAAAAAGAATATTAATACCTTAATATTAATGGTAATTATTTAGAAATGGTTTTAGATGTTTTAAAAATCATTTAAGGGTAATATTAATACTTTAAAAGTAATTTGAGTTATTATAAATAACTTTAATATTTTGGAAATGATTTCATTAATTGTTTAATACTAATTAAATATTAATGATAATAGAGTTGATTAGTATTTAAATCATTTTAATGTGATTCCGATGTTTGAAATTTCGTGATAAATTTTAATAAATGTTTTAAATTATATTAAGTCATTTAATAATAATATGACTTATATGTACGTATATTGAGTCATAGAATAGAGTCTTAGACTCGATAAATACCCGATAAAGTTGTCGGTACACCGACATGTTACAGAAATTGATCTGGACTTAGATATTTTGATTGTATAAGTGATTATTTGTGATTCAATGGTTATTAAACATATGTGCTAATGTGATTAGGTTATGTGTTGACTGCAATAAGTAGTGTTATGTGTTATAGTATGTTGTTCTAATCGAACGAACGATCTTATTAATGTTAGGTCGTAAGATAAGCGATAGATCTTAATTACAAGTTGTAAGCAACGCTTCAGGCAAGTATCTAACCTTTGCATTTTCTTTATGCAATGGATGTGAGTAAGAATGTTTCTAAACTATATTATTATGGTACAGATTATTAACTTTATATTATATAAGCTCCTTGAATATCAACATGTTAGTATATGGTAACTCAGATATATATATTCTGTTCGTTAATTTCTAGAAATGGTTAAACAAGTGTCCCCACTTGGATAATCATTGTATTTAATCACATGTTGATATACCTTTGTCAATTACCCGTATACATATATGTTGAATTATAGATTATTGTTGACAAGATAAAACCTTTGATTTAGAACCCAGACAGGTATGAACATCCCTACACGGGAAAATTTTTATGCGCTCCGGCAGACAAAGGATGAACGATAATATCGTTCTAGCAATGTAGTATTGATCAATGCAGGGCATAACGGGCTGATCACCCCTCGTGCCCGTAAGTTATGACGGTTTGCAGATGAATTTATGTCTTACCCTATCAAAAATTTAAAATAATGTTCATGGCATGTCACCATACCCTAGATATAGTCTATACGAAATTTCAAAACTTTGAAAGAGAGTTATTTTGTTATTATTATTGGTTCAGAATACTTCACAACTATTGGCTTGTTGTAGAAGAATAGTGCAAAGAAAATATTTAAATCCTTTCAGCTTATATATATAATTGCTATTAATTGCTGGGCACTCAAATGCTCATCCTTGCTTAAATTTAAATGTTTTCAGCTAAGTGCGAACGACTAGAGAGCTAAGAACAAAAGAAAAGGGAAGGTTGCTGAATGAACGAATTACTATGTTATGTAATAGTTTGATGATATTAAGACAAGTATGATATATATTATCTATCATGAGTTGTAATAAATGTTTAAAGGTTACGTACTTGGGAGCTAGACTCTGATAATTATGTAAATTAAGTTGATCTTTTATATTATTGTTATTATTATTAGTATTATTCCGCTAATAGAAATGGTATCGTGAAGAACCGAGTTCGGGTTTCAAGTACCCGAGTTTGGGGTCCTCACAATATGGATCAATCTAAGAACTGAATTATTAAAGAATTTCGTGGGTCTAGAGAGAGGATGTCATGGTTGAGTGGTAGAACACACATATTCCAAATATATGAATTTTTCTCTCTCTTCAATTATTGAAAAATTGGATGTAAATGAAAATATTTGGCAATGAGGGCTGATGTTTGGATTTTTTTAAGGCACATGCTAGGCTAGGCTAGGTTTAGTCACCCACCTAAGGATATGACAAAGATTTTGTAAGCTAAAATACAAAAAAGGGTAAAATGGTCATTAAACTATTAAATTTAATGGCATTTATGTAAATGGTCTAAACCTTTAGGGTTTAGGGTTTGGGTTTGGGTTTAAGGTTTGAACCCTTTAGGGTTTAAGGTTACACCCTTAGGTTTTGAAAATAATTTTTAAAATTTCTAAATTAGGTTTTCAAAAATAGAAAATTAATATTTCTAAATTATAATTAGAATTTTCTAATTATATTAAAATTCCTTAATCAAAATTTAAATATTGCTAATTAGGATTAATATTTCCTAATTAAACTCGATAATTAAGCAATTAAGGTCAAAATCATATATTAGGGTTTACAACCCAAAAATTAGGGTTTCTTTAAAAAGTGAAATTAGGGTTTGCTAATTAATTAAGCGTTACCCTAATTAATATTATAATTATTTACACTTATGTTATTAAGTTCCCAATTTAGGGTTTCCAACTTCTGAATTAGGGTTTCGAATACCCGGAACTGAAATTAGGGTTTCAGAACCAGTTTTTGGGGTTTCTTGGTAATCGCTAGGGTTTTTAACCGAACGTTGACGTTCTTAATATATACCTAGGGTTTGTTACAAACATCGTTTATCTGGTCAACCCTTAACCCTTAACCACATTCTGAACACATAATCGACCATACTCACAGAACATATTCACGTATTCCTTTAGTCCTGAATAATTCACCTAAATCCTACACAAAATTTTGAATTCCTCAAAATTCCATCTTTAAAATATCAAACGCATACACTTATTTTTTGTTTAGGTTCTAATTTTGAACTTTAAATCAATTAATAAAAATTTTAAAAATTTTCTAAATTCTCGGGTTGTCACATTCACCTCTTCTTCTAAAAATTTCGTCCCCGAAATTTACCTCACACCATACACCTTACAGCATTCATACTCATCATCCCATGCTACCCAATACACCTATCATAAGAGTAAAAATTTTGAAATTGTGCGGAGGAGTTTTACAGACTATTGTCTGTCATTTTTGCAAAGGTTATATGGAAATTCATCCGCTAACCGTCTTAACTTACGGACATAGTGGGTAATTAGCCCGATATACCCTGTACTTATAAAGTACTTCTGGTCTGATCTGTTTCTCGTATTTTCCTTGGGCACATAAACTTCTACCTTAGTCTTATTGGATTCCGCACCAAAACAATTTGGTTCGGGAAAATTCTTTCAATGAACACTTAGAGTTTTTATAACATTAGTCTAGCTGAATCGAATAGCGTAGACTCATATCAATAATTCAATTCAATCGAATTATTTAGGTGTAGCCAAACCCCATTGGCAAATTAAAATTTTTTAAAATATTTTTGAGAATGCCGTCATGATGTCGTACTGTATTAACAGTCCGTTTGAGGATGCCGTCATTATATGACTTTGTCATAACACATCATACAATAGTGGAACAATAATTTTGGATCCATTCAATACTAAGTATACCTGTATTTACAACTCTATCAACTTTTTATCATCTTTGCTCTAGGTTACATGATACATGAGTGATAAATAAAATAAATTTTGATATTTTAAATCATCTTCATCTAGCTGAAACAAGTAGCATATTTCAAAAATGATTACGAGTCTACATTTTTTTTAAAAGCACCTAGTGCGTATTTAGCTTGATGTCCAAAAATTCGAAGTCTAGCATGGCTAGGAATTTTGGAAAACCTATGTCTCCACTAATAATCATTTGCTTAAACAGTCTATCTATTCATATTATCCTTAATACTCCATTCACACAAAACTATACCCAGTTCGTCAAACTTACCACACTTATGAGTTCAGGAACTTGCCACAATCATATGAGTTTAAGAACTTGTCCTAGACAGACCTTTGGCACCCATTCGCTGAGGGGTTCATAAACATTTCATATAATTATGAGTCACGAACATACCATAAGTATGAGTTTTAAGAACTCGTACTTAACCTTATATTCTCTACCTATAACCTATCTATCTGTTATACACATGAGAAAGGAATCACCCTCTTAACATGTATATAACAAATAGCGCGACACAAACATTTCAATGATTATCAGTGCCAAAAACTAAGTGATTTTTACACCAAGTACAATTCTCCGCCCATAACAAGGAATCATACAACTCAACTACTGACATGAGTCCTTAATTGAATCCCCACCTAAACCTACTCCCTTCTCAATACGAATTTCATTTAATCCGTATTCATTATCCTTTCCTGAATCTGTACCAATTCATAGTACCACTGACACACAATATTCTTGCCGCAGACTTGTCAATCATTTTCTTGATCCATATCAGATCACGGGGTGATCTCATCGTATATATTACGATTCAATTCTGTATTATGATCGTTTTATTTTACGATCTCCTATCATTGTACTATCAGTCTTTTGGACTCTATCTATTCACCACTACTGTTCAACTTTATTATCAGAGTTAGGGAACTTTGTATCTTATAACTCGCCGAGATCCATCTTTGAATCTTACCGACACCCTAACTCTATTTGAGTTAGTACCTATCCTAATCACTGCAGTTATTAGTCTCAGGTAACCTTACCTAAGATTTATAACCAACAGCTTTGATACCAACTGTGAAAGCCCCGAATCCAGGTCCAAAATCACTGCGAATCCGGTACAATCAATCTATCGCTATTTACGGAAGATATAAACATAAATTGTTTATACAATAAACGTACACATTATTTCCCCAAAATCGAGTAACCTTAACTTATACACAATTCATAAACTATCAGACATATAACATATTTATTAAACTATTCGATTACAAATTAGTTGCACACTTTATCCCAAGCTGAACTTAGCTTTAAACCTTTTTCCTGTATCTAAACGCATTCGCCTTATCTACAATATTTATCATGATATAGCAAGGGTGAGCATAAAAGTTGCCCAGCAAGTTTAAATTTATTAAGACATATCATGATTAAAAGAGTCTGAATAATAAGCTGGCTATAATTCAACAATATAATTGTGAACTAGCAGGAACAAACTTTTGACTGAACAAGTATTAAACATGAACAAATATATCTGGACCAACTGGTAATGAAGGTGATCAGCCTTTCATACCTGACTTATACATGCAATATGTACAGAGTACGATTCTACAGTGGCAATCAGCAATGATTAACCATAAGCATATCTGAATGAAACAACTCTTAGTAGAGTTAAGTAAAACTTGTCTAAACCGTTGATTACCGCTACACAATTTTATCGCTTTATCCGAAGACCTAATATTAGTAATATAGATCTCCAATATTAGAATAATATCATCACAGTAAGAATACTATTATATATATAAGCATAGAATAACCTAAACATATAACACATAACCCTATCAGTCTATAACACACATAAGACTCAGTATCAGATCAAACTATTTCAGTCTGACTTAAGTTCGACAAAGTTCTAACGTCCCGACTGTCTAGTCGAACTTTTATCGAGTTTAAGTTCAATTAAACTCTGTCTAACACTTAACAGTTAACTTAAATAATTTGAATATCAGTCAAAATAATTTTCTTAAGCTCGTAATGATTTTTCATGTAATTATTACTATTTATCATGATTTTTGAATCATTAACTCGTATTTAAATGAATTAAATACCCTAATATTCTATTATCATTAATATTTATTTATTATCAAATATTAATGAAATTCATGTCATAATATTATAATATATTTATAATATCACAAAGTATTTTTAAAACTTTAAAATCATATTTATATGATTTTTAAACAGTTAAATTCATTATCCGGTAATTACTATTAATATTAAAATATTAATATTTTCATGACAAAATATCAAAAGTTATAGGTTATAACTTAAAATATTTTTATATCACTTAAATCATTTTTATATGATTTTTAAATCATTAATTCTAATTTTCCATAATTTATTTAATATATTTATTAAATAAACTAATTATCATTAATATTTATTAATTAATTAAATTCATCACAAAATATTAAAAGTCATTGAAAATAACTTACAATACTTTCTTTTACCATAATATTTTTTTTCATGATTTTTCTTGTTTTAAAATCATTTATTTAATAATATAACTAAATAAATTAAATACCATTTATATTCTAAAAATATTAAATATTTATAAAATATACTCTAAATAATTAAAAACTATTTTTCAGACTTTAAAATAATTTTTCAGAATTTATTTTATATTTTTAATAATTAAAAACCATTTTTTTATTTTTAATTAATTTTTAAAAAATCAGAAAATAAATTAATTAGAAACTGTCGCTAAAAGGCCCTATAGCGACAGAACCGTCGCTATAGGTGTTCTTGGTGCTCTTAATGCTTGCCCAGAAAACGCATGTCAGACACCGAGTATGCTAGTTTGACCGGTTGTAACTTTTTGATCCTTAAGTTTCTGGACTTGTTATTGTTTTAATAATATAGTACTGATGTAATACAACAACTACCAACTAAGTTCATGGTCATAACACATAACATCAGTGAGATTCAAGCTGCACAAAACCTGTCAGACACTGTTCTTCAATTTTTGGGTTTTCCAGAAATTAAAGAACAGTCGAGGTGACACATTTGAGCCTTTGGATCTTAGCATTTTGGGATCGTTTGGTGTAATATAAAAGTTCAAAATTATATTATGGATGCCATAGTACAGCTTCATAACATCATAACAATATAACATCATCAGATACACAAGATGTGGGTCGGCCAAATTAAGGAAACGGGTCTTGAAGATTCTGGGTTACCTAGAATCTCCTTCCCGTGTGTTGGTCAACGGTGGTTTGACCAGTCCTAATTTTGATTTTGAGCAATATCATGGTGATCTAATGAATTTAGTATGTAGACTAAATGTCAGGCTACAACAAACAAACGACAACTGGGCCAACCCATTAACATACAACAAGATCTCTGACGTTAAAAATGTTGTCAGACCACTAGAAATATTCTAGGTTACCTAGAAAGGTTTTCCGTGAACGGTCAATGCGATTTGACCGCTTGAATCTCTTAATATTCTAAGGATCTGGCCTTGCTTCTAGCTTCATGTCAAAGTACTCATGACATAAAAACACCTTTATAACATAAAACAACATATATCTAAAACAGAGAAATATCTAGGGCCTCTGACATATGACTGTCAGGCCATTTCTTGAACTTTTTCTAGATTTCTAAAAATGCTTGATTCGAGCATCTAGATGTTATGGATCCATGATCCAACAACCCAGATCTCTAATTGACACCTCATAACACATATTTAACCAACAACTAACATTAAACAACATAAGATCAAAGGATTTCAAAATTTTAGGGTTCTTACCACTTTGAGCCTTGATTTTTTTATTTTGACCCTTTGATTCTGTTCTTAACTTGATATGGATCAATCTAAGAACTGAATTACTAAAGAATTTCGTGGGTCTAGAGAGAGGATGTCATGGTTGAGTGGTAGAACACACATAATCCAAATATATGAATTTTTCTCTCTCTTCAATTATTGAAAAATTGGATGTCAATGAAAATAGTTGGCAATGAGGGCTGATCATTAGATTTTTTTAAGGCACATGCTAGGCTAGGCTAGGTTTAGTCACCCACCTAAGGATATGGCAAGATTTTGTAAGCTAAAATACAAAAAGGGTAAAATGGTCATTAAACTATTAAATTTAATGGCATTTATGTAAATGGTCCAAACCTTTAGGGTTTAGGGTTTGAGTTTGGGTTTAGGGTTTGAACCATTTAGGGTTTAGGGGTACACCCTAAAGTTTTGAAAATAATTTCTAAAATTTCCAAATTAGGTTTTCAAAAATAGAAAATTAATATTTCTAAATTATAATTAGAATTTTCTAATTATATTAAAATTCTTTAATCAAAATTTAAATATTGCTAATTAGGATTAGTATTTCCTAATTAAACTTGCTAATTAAGTAATTAGTGTCAAAATCATATATTAGGGTTTATAACCCAAAAATTAGGGTTTCTTTAAAAAGTGAAATTAGGGTTTGCTAATTAATTAAGCGTTACCCTAATTAATATTATAATTATTTACACTTATGTTATTAAGTTCCCAATTTAGGGTTTCCAACTTCTGAATTAGGGTTTCGAATACCCGAAACCGAAAGTAGGACTTCAGAACCAGTTTTTAGGGTTTCTTGGTAATCGCTAGGGTTTTTAACCGAACGTTGACATTCTTAATATATACCTAGGGTTTGTTACAGATATCGTTTATCTGGTCAACCCTTGACCCTTAACCATATTCTGAACACATAATTGACCATACTCATAGAACATATTCACGTATTCCCTTAATCCTGAATAATTCACCTAAATCCTTCACAAAATTTTGAATTCCTCAAAATTTCATCTTAAAAATATCAAACGCATACACTTATTTTCTGTCTAGGTTCTAATTTTGAACTTTAAATCAATTAATAAAAATTTTCTAAATTCTCAGGTTGTCACATTGTTAGCCGTTGAATTCATATATATCTGTTGATTTATGTTGAATTGTCATATCCCTTATTCATGATGTTATTCTGACACTTTGAACTATCCTAGAAATAACCCTTCGATATTTCAAATCTTGTGATATTATATCCTACACCCTTGTTGTATATTACTTTCTGAGCAATTTGTGCTCATCCTTGCTTATTTAAAACCTTTCAGTTAAGGAAGAGCAGGGAGGTGTCTCTGGAGCAGACAAGGGCAAGGGCAAGGCTATCGACTAGCTTGTCCCTTTTTATGTTTAATCTATTATGTTGTTTTAAGACTATTTCCAGACTATGTTTAAGCTTATGTAGGATTATGTAATAAGTCTTTATTCGATATTATTTTGTAATCTATTAAGCACTTTAGGTTGCGAGACTTGGGTAAATGAATATAATAAATCATTGTATATTATTCTAAAGTAGATTTTCCGTTGTGTATGCGTTATTTTAGTTATTATGGTTTTACCATGAGAACGTGATGAACCGAATTCGAGTGACCAAGTGGAGGTCAGAATTTGAGGGTGTCACAGTTGCTCATCTAAAAAAAACTCATTGATTAATACTTTGTCTCTCATATCTTGCTCCGGATTTTATAATCTCGAAAGATGGTCAACCACCTGATTTTTTATCCCATTCCTAACCTTGATTTCTAAGCTAAACTTGTTAGGTTTGTATATTGCACGATCATGCAACCAAATCACATAAAATGTGCGAAAGCGTGATAAAATAGGACTTTAAAATTTTCATACAAACCTGTCACCATGATCATACTTTGTGCATAATTATAAATCAATGGAAAAGATATAGAGATCAGATTCATACCCTTGTAGAAACTAGCATCCTCAGGTACGAATTCACCTTCAATTCCTTTTCACGTTCAACTTGAATTCACCAAGTTTGATTCCTTCCTTTGATCAACATTAGCCACCCAAGTGTTTGACCTCTAGAGGTGATCCACCAAAGAAGAATAAGTATTCAAGAAGATGAGTGTTTGGCAAAACCCTAGTTTTTCTTGCTATATAAAAAATGTATACTCTCCCAACTCTTGGAATTGTCATTCACGTGTGTTGTGAAATCATCAACCCTCACCCATGATAAGACTCCTCTTATTTACAGATGTAAGCAACCATCCTAAAATATTTGGGAATAAGGTTTTATTTTAATTAATGAAAATCCTTTAATTAATTAGGTTTCCTTATCTTATTAGGAATAATTATTATACTCTTTTAATTAATTAGTCTTCTAATCATATTAGGAATATATGAGAGTACCTTTTATTAATTAATTTCCAAACTCCTTTAGGAATTAAATAATAATAATAATAATAATAATAATAATAATAATAATAAGACTCCTCTTATTAATTTATATTTAATATTTCTAAAATGTTAAATAATAAATATTAAGCTATTTAATTTATTCTATCACTATAGATTATATTAAATACACTTAACTTATTATTACGATTATGTCATTTAGTTCTTAAATAAATATTTTTCTTTTTATGGTGTGACCTTTTAGGTTCTCCATATTAAACCGGTTGTGACTAAAGCAATTAGAACAATTCTAATCTTATTTAAATAAATTATTTAATCTATTAATTTAGTTAAATAACTAACATTAATTCTAGAATAAGGATAAGCTTTCTTGGCGATCAATGACTTTTCAGATAATATAGATTTCAATATTAATCATAAAAGAACATTTGAGTAAATAATTACCGTACAATTCAATCCTTCCACCGTACAATATTCTAATTAAATATAAGATATGGAATTACTGTCAAGTTTTATTTTATTTAATTCTATGTATTTCGATTCTTAAATGCACAACTCCAAATAATGCAAATAAGAAACTATTTTCTAATTTCATTCTTCCTTGGCCAAGGACTACTGGGTTATCATTTATCGAATCACATAGGACATTTCTCTTCTTTTACTAGAAGCGATAGATTCTTTGTTGATCATACATTATCTCCATATACAACTTATTATACACAAGCATACCCTTTGATATACCCTAAGGGTCTTAAGGAATAAGTCAAAGTATAATTCATCATACACAAGATACTATGATGATCTTAAGTCTAAGGATCACTTGTACTACTATCACTACAGGAATTTCTATTGACAGACAAGTAAACCTCCATTATTTATTCCTTAGCGAGCCATGTTCAGTGAACTTATTCTCTAATAAGAACCTACATACTTGCTTTAGTGTATCCACACAAATGATCATGAGATCAATCATCCTTATTCAATGAACAAGCAACGTATGTACTAATCTATCCGGAATCTATAATCTCCTTTTTTAGTAATCCATCAATTGGGAACATTTTAGTTGTTAATCTATCTAAAAATTTAAATCTCATTAGCATAATCTCATCATGATTCTAAAAGCATTGCCTAAAATATCGTATAGCAGAATGGTCTACAAATACCACAATTGTAACAATCCAAGATTTTATTATTTGTAATTTAAAATATTTATTATATTAAATAAATATTTTATTGATGTGGTTGTTGTTAGTAAATATTTGTGAATTAAATTTATTAGATAACATTCTAATTTAATTTAATTTAATAGTTGGAAAGTTGTAAGATAATATTGAATGTTATATTGTTGTTTTAATTTAATAATCGAAAATGGTATATTAATTTATTAAATAAAAATTATAATGAGATTATAATTTTGTGATATTTGGATTAAGTGGGAAATTTATTTAGTGTGTTGTACTTAGTTTATGTAACTAAGATTTGTTATGGAAATCCAAATAAATAATATGTGATTATAAATTATAAACTAAATTATTTATTAAAATAAATTAAAGTAGTTTAAATGGATTTATCGAAACAAGGCTTAAAATATTAAGTCTTTATTTTAAATAGTGTTTGCCAAACAAAGCCTTATGGCTTTTAAATTTTGAATTTGAATTATAATAAATTAAATAAATCAAAATAATAAATAAAATATATTATAACTGATGAGCGTTAAGGTTGTAACCATTATTTTTTTTAATATGCGTATTATGGCCCTATCAGTTTATTATCTTTACGCTTAAGGGTTAGTTAGCTTTACGTGAGTTGGCCTATACTGATACTAAGAAGAGAAAAGAACAGAGATTTTGAGAGAGAGATAAGAGAGAGTGTGAGAGTTCTATAAATTACAAAGAAATTCTTTGTGCTTAGCAAGGATTATTCAAAGCAAGAAAATGTATTTTTCATAACCTTGATATTATATACATATGTGTGTTTTACACCATGTATTTCCATTCTCTGTGAATCTAATTTCTCTTGAATTGTTGTTATAAACTGAATTATTGCATTTGAGAGTAATTGTGATGTTAGAGTTTGTATTTAGACAAGAAATTGTATGATAGTTATGTTTATATATATGGCTTGTGAAAGTACCAAATTTGGTAGTTAATTTGTAAACCAATCTGTAAATTGAGCCCTGAATATGTTAGTTCATTAAGAAACGAAGAGAATGTAGTTTGAATGAGTTAATTTGGACAAGAATTGTGATCACAGTGATGATTTTTGTAAATGATGTCAAAATCGTGTTTTTGTATAAAACATGGAATTTAAAGGATTCAAATTAGTTGTAGTTGTTGTTTAATTGTTCTAAGTTAGTATATATGTGAGGAATCATGTTTGTATGAGTCCTTTGTCCATTGGGTATGCTTAATTTACTATTTTGTGGATGAAATTCGTGATAGTTGGCTTAGAACAGAGTCGAAACTCACATTCTGCAAAACTGGTACTGGTACCGAGTGCGGGCGCGCTGGACTCTAAGGTAAATATGGTGCATCCGCGCCAGTAGTCAGTCAGACCCAGTGAAGTCTGCTACTTCTGTAGACTTTAGACACCAATTGTAACTTGGTCTAATGTTATGTTAATGTGAGAAACATGTAATGAAAAGGTTAAGACAGAATCGTATCATGTGGGTAGTAATTCTAAAGTGTAATATTAGTAAATTGTGAAAATGATATTTTATGATTTAAGAAACTTAATGAATAATGAATAAGTGTTATAAAATTAACACTTGTGATTCTGAAATATGTATGGTAAAGTAGGACTTATACTAAAATAACAAGTTTAACTAGAAGTGAGTGTTATTTTTGAAAGTGGATGTTAGTATATCTAATATGTATTGTGATTCTAATACTATGTGTAGGTGAACATGGGTTGTAAATTTATTGTAACGCCCGAGAAAAAACGGATTTTAAAATGAATTAAATTTTCATTTGATTATGTGATTAAATGAATTTAATTGATTATTTATGTGAGTAAACTATTTGAAGGTCGTTCTATGACCTAGAATGTGCGGATGTGGTTAGGATTCTGGCTATGTGCTAAAATTAATTATTTTAAATTTACAAGACGAAAATAAAAGTTTTCTGAGAAATTTCTGTAAAAATACTATTCATCCGCTTGAGCTCGGGAATTAAGTTTGAAATTTAGAGAAACGCGTAATGATAGAATTCTAAGACGAGATGGAATATTAAATAATATTTCAGTTATAGCAAACGAAGTTTTCGCCTGCGGACTTAAAACCTAAGGATTAGGGAAAGTGATTTTCGAGAAGGAAATGTAATGCGTATAATGATTAGGGTTATTATACGTACGATATACGAGTATGATACTAGTTAGAATACGAGTATAGTATGAAGAATATTACGACGTATAATACGAATATCGTATGAATACTAAACGAAGAGAATACGAGAATTGAACGTGTAGAATACGATTAGTATTAATGGACTTTGAGTTTAAGGACTTTGTAGAATCCAATTGGACTTAGATTATATTAAGCCCAAGGAATTATGTAATCAAGCCCAAGTTTAGTCCCAATGTTAAGTTAAATCAAGCCCGATCTAAGAAACCGAATCGCGGATCGAACCGATGGGTCACCGGATGGGTGAAACCCATGGGGGGACGCACAAGTCATGTGGGTCGGCCACTTGGAGCCCAATTAAAGCCATTACTTGGTGGCTAAGTTGTTAAGGAGGTGGTGAATAGTATTGAGGTTACCATTTGACCATTTTGCCCTCTATTTGGCTTGCCTATAAAACAAAGCTTAGGTTGGTCATTTGATATTTTACAAACTTTGTCCAGCATATATTGAGAGAGAGAAAGAGCTAGAAATAAGTAATCAAGCTACCTTGAAGCAAAGCATAATAGTTTTTAGCAAGAACGAGAAGAACGTAAAGGTAATAATTCGTAAAACCGTAGTTTCGATCTTTTCGATTTATTTTTCATAGAGAATCGTAGATTGGTGGAGCATGTCTCTTCCGAAGGGATAATGATGGCTATTAATGTTTAAAACATTGATAATTCATGTTTAAGTAGAAATCGTAAGTGATTACGTAAGATTAAACCGAAGAAAACCTTTGAACGTTAACTTGGTTGTTGATGGACAAATTGAAAACCATTATTGATAGGGTATGTGCATATTGCTTGGTTAGGATGTAGATGATGAATCAATGGAGTTGTTTCATTTGATTTGACATATAGAACACGAGTAACGAAGTTATGACGAATTTTACGAAATTAGACATTAAACGTTGAAAACGTAGAAATTTCGGATTAGTGGTCAAAAGTTGCCATGTAAGTTGGAAACACTGGTTTTTAGTGGCATCACGTGAGATAAGGTATTCAAGAGTCGTGGACTCAAGAATCGTCAAATTCTGACTTAGAACGAAGAAAATGAGCTATGAACGCTCACGAACAATAAATGAATGCTTAATAATAAAATAATCGATGAATTTCATGGTAAATGATTCAAAAATGAAATATTTTCTGATGAAATCATAGTGCACATGATTTAGGAGCTAATGGCTTTTGAATGAGCCAATTCGGATGTAAAACGAATAAGTTATGAGCCCAGGAAGTTCGTAGAAAAACCAAACTGTCAAAACCAACTGAGGCTCAGGGGAGGCGCCACATCACCAACCCCAATATTAAACTTCATGCCGCAGCACCGGGTTTGGAATTCAGTCGCTGTTAATTGGCACCGCAGCGCTAATGGTGTGCTAGGGTCTGGCGCCGCAGCACCGGTAGTGAGAGTTTGTTGGACAATTAGGTTTTTGAGCCCAAATGATTGTAAGACCATTATGGGGCAAGTGTATGTATGAAATGTACATGCTAAGACCATTCCTAGGTTACATATATCGTAATAACCTTAGGAATTGAACGTAAGATATTAGTAATGAAACGATGAACCAATAAAGAAGCATGTATGTACTTAATATGGATGTTAAGATTAACTTCAAAGCACTTACGTAGTGATGACATAAGGAATGTGAATGTTGTTTAATAGAGATTAAACAAAGAACGCAAGATATACGAAAGTAAAATGTGTTCAATCTTTGGTAATTAACCAATAACGCGTAAGTGTCGGTTAATAACGTAAGAACGTTAACAAGCCGTAATGAAGGATAGTAAGACGAATTGACATTTATTAATGAAATAAATTCCTTTAAGACATAGAAGAGAAAGAAGTTGATAATAACAATGTGATTAGATTGTTTGGTAGCTAATTACAGTGTGTTATGTGAATATATCATGTAAATTTTGTAAAGACTAAGAACTGTTGAATATTATATTCGAAGACGCTTGAAGTCAAGTTTTCTTAACGCTTGTCTAACCTTCGTGTTAGCCAACTTTTCTGTGATTCATGTTCTGAGATGCATGAATTATTTTACGAAAGGGTCGATGCCAGTTTTAACTCGGCAAGACTATTCTTAAGAGTTAGATTGATTTGTTTACAAGTCTTTCAATATAGAACTATTAACGCTATCATATGCCAAGTATTTGGTACGGATTCAAAGGTAAGTTTGTATATGAACAAACAAATGTATTTTTCATAGATTATTCGATGGACACGTGAGGTTGCCAAAACTTAAACGTAAATACGTTTAACGGATGAATGTTGATCAACATAGAGTACTATAGGCTGATCACCTAGAAGTGCTCATAAGAAATAGCAGATGTACGGCTTTAGTACCGGGATGTCCTTTTCATGTATGAAAATGAAAAGAGTATGGTCATGGTCTTTTGACCGGTTCAGAATTCCTAAGCTATTGTATATACTTTGGAATTGATGTTACGAAATGAGAAGTGCTAGTCAATATTTCATAGTACTTCATAGCTATTTGTTCAGTTATGGAAGATAATCATATAATTCATGACGTGGTATTTATATTATCCTTTGTTAAACTTGTTGAGCTTGATATGCTCACTTCTTGCTTGAATTATATGATTGCAGCTAAGGTCGAACGAATTGAGAGTTCTAAGAGAGATAAAGGCAAGGCTAAGATGGATAGTTAATTATCCTGTAATAGATTAGTATGTTTATATGTAATATACTTATGAACAACGAAGAATGTATTCGGTTTCTGAACCTGGGAAAGAATTTATTATGAATGTAATAAGAATGTATTTAATCAACTCATTGTGTTATTGTTTTAATGGAATGAATATATGATTATGTGTACCGTGTAGCACCATCTGTCGGGTTGGAAGACACCTGAAATGGGGGGCGTCACAAGTTGGTATCAAAGCATTAGGTTATAAAACTTAAGGGGGGAAGAACCTTAGGCTAATAACCTCGTTAAGGAAGTAAAAGTTTTAAGGGAGTAAACTCGAGTCGAATAAGTTAATAAGGTATTGTGGAAACTCAGTACCGAAAGATTTAAAAGATGGAAATTAACCCTAAATAAATTAAATGTGATTTGTGCTTATATTATTGTGTATTATGCACTAATCAACATGTTATGTGTTATTGTAGATGTCGATCGATAGCTTGATGTATAGAGATATACACGTGGTGAGTGAAGAGTCTGTGAACAGAGTAGAGGTTGTACATATGCCAGTGGCGGAGGTACCATTAGTGATTCTAAAAGAGTCGGAGCCAGAGGAGTACTTTTATGAGGAGGACTACTCCGAGGGAGTTATGGGATTGGCATCATACCTAGATATGATGATCGATGTGGAGGAAGATATGGAGGTAACATCGGTTAATACAGTGGTACTTGTATTACAACCAACATCTCCATATACAATGAAGGCATTGTATCTAGAGGTGCTTGACCGGAATGTGCAACTACGCACAATTGTGCAGAACCATAATGAAGAGATTAGTGCTCTTTATGAAGCGAAGAAGTCTACAGAAGCAGATTTTGAGTCAGAGCACGATGAAAAGGTGCTTATGACTGATAAGACTAGGGACTATAAGAATTAGGATGTAGAGCTTCGTAAGAAACTAGTTGAGAAAGACCAGAAGATAGCACAAATATCCTACATCCATAAAAGTGCTCATGAGGATTTCAAGCTAAAAATTACTTGTTATTCTATTGAGTCGGGGCAGACTCGACATACTATTAGTCGGGATATTGTTCCGATTCTAGCGAATCAGAAACATGAGAATGCCGTGAGGTAGTGTTAGTAGATCGGTAGATCTTTTTGTATATGTGTAGTGACGTAAAACCCTCTTTTGTATAATTAAAGGGTAGTCTTCCTGTTATATTTTGATATATTCATGTCGGAGTACTATTCACGGGGTACTATTCATGAAGTACTATTCACAGGATACTATTCACTCGGATACAATTCACCCGGGGTACTATTCATGAAAAAATTGATTTCTTTTCTATCTAAATTAGTTTGATACATGAATATGATTATTGAATTTTACTCCACAAAGCAGTTATCATTTTGACAATTTGGACATTCTTGAACTCTGGATAAATTGATTTATAAATCTTTAAAATTTATCATTGCTCTTACTTAATTGAATTTTTATATCATTGTCATCATCCTCATGCTTATATTGTGATAAAAGTTATCTTTGGCCCGTAGTGCATAGATGGACTGTTGATTGGTATGATTATGACTATGTATCGGTATAATCATGACCTATAATATTACAAATGATGTGGTAAAAGTTATCATTGGCCCGTAGTGATTTGATGGACAGTTGTTGGCATGATCATGACCACTGGTGATACTAACAAATATCCTTGGCCCGTAGTGCATGGATAATTTGTGGATGTGATAATAATGAATATCCTTAGCCCGTAGTGCATGGATAATTTATGGATGTGATACTAACGAATATCATTGGCCCGTAGTGCATGGATAATTCGATGATGGAGATTATTTATTGAGCTGTGTTACAGCGATAAAACATTAATGATGAACTTTTAAATCATAGAAGATAGTTGATATTATGCTCAACTTGACTCTTCTAATAGATTGATTGTTCCGCTGCAGTTAGATTTGTGGTCTATTGTATTCTATCAGTTTTACACTACTGAAAGCTAACGATAATTTATTCTGCATTATCTTAGTCATAACATTCTTTACTGGGCTAGTTGAGCTCACCATTTGCTTTCATTGTTCTCTTTAGGAAATGAGAACATAGCAGGGACTAGTCGGGGAATGGAGTGACGGTCCAAGATGGTGGCTGTAGTAGTCCTCACTATTTTATAAAATAGTGTGATAATAATTTTAATAAGGACTTCATTTGAGTTTGGATATTGGCTATGAGACAATATACTTGTTAAAACTCTCAGCTATTGTGACGCCCCCAAAATAGGTGTACAACACCAATTCTGAGTCGTCAAAATACATGGTACAGAAACAACTACAACTTTATTAATATAACATAAAAACTATGAGTTTAAATACAAATATTGTCATCTAGACAATATCCACACTCAAATAAGTCCTCATTACAATTATTGATACATTATTTTACAAAAATGGTGAGGATTACTAAAATGACTTTCTAGAACCTTCATTCCATACCCCGACTAGTACTCGCTACATTCTCGCCTCCTGAGAAGAAAAATAAAACAAAAATGAAAAGGGTGAGCTCAACTAGCCCAGTAAAGAATATTAAGACTAAGATAATATAGAACAAATTATAGTTAGTCCTCAACAGGAAAAAAATTAATAGAATACAATTGACAACAAATTCTAAATCAATATTCACAGCAAAAATATTAATTCATTAGAAGAGTTAAGTAGAAAATAAAATCTACTATCTTCAATAATTTTAAAAGTCTATCATCAATATTTTATCCCTGTAACATTAATCATAAATATACATCTTGATTCAAATATTCATCTTTGCACTACATGCCAAATATATTCATTAGTTGGTCATGTTCATCTCAACACATGTTCATCTTTACACTACGGCCAAAGGTATTTGTAAGACCCCAAATTATTAATAAATGAAATTTAAATTCCCTCTATTTATTATTTTGAAATAGTAAGTGTTAAATTGATTAATGAGGTTAGTTATGGGTAAAATGCGCAAATATTTCAAATAAGCAGGTGGTTATAAAATATTCATTGTTGTCGGGGAATATTCGTTTGGTCGTGGAATATTCTTCCTGTCGGCGAATATTCGTACGACGGCGCAGTCTTTTGTGGGCCCCATAACGGAAAGCGATTGGATGAAGAAAACGACAAGTATATGTTGTTTATTAATAACGGCGTAGTTGTTACCGTTAATACTGTTAGAATACCCGGTGGTTAAAACACAGTAATACGTGTTGTTACACAGTAGCACACGGTATTGCACCAATTATTGATTCTTACGTAAGAAGGCACTACTCAATAATGGTTACAGTAATTACTGTTCAGTATTTTATTTTATTGATTCAATAATTGCTGCGTTGATATTTTATATTACTGTTGTTTCAATAATTGTCACTACACAGTATTTTCCATTATCAGATCAATAATTCATATTATTTGAATAATATTATTAGATAACATTATTGGCAATGTCTAGAAAGTTCTGTCTAAGGAGAGGTTTGGTCATCTAATTGCGCGCCAGTAAGGAGAAATCCTTATTGGAAAGCCCCCTCTTTCCTAGGAACGGCCTGGTTGTCATAAATGTGATTCTATAATATTATTTGTGAATAATTAATTATTGATTCATATGATAAGGAAATATTTATTTTTGTGGATATAAATGAGGGATATATTTTTGTGCTTAAAAATGAAGGAGTTAATGTTGAGGTTTTTATCAGTATTTTTGTCGGAATGGAGGTATTAAAAATCAGGGTTTTTGAGATATTTTGCGGGGGTTATAATTTTTAATCCGACCGTTGGATCGTGGTAATTTTTGGATATGTTATACATATATAAGTTGAGTATATGTCCACAAATTTTGAACCGTTAAAAATGAACGTATGATTTATTATGAATTTTACGAGATGACTGGTTCAGAAATTGTTGAATTTTCGGAGTTAATCATTTTGGTAGAAAATTCTAGAATTGGTGGGCCCCACTCTTGGTTGGTGAAGAAATGTGCTGAGATTTTTATTCAAATGTGGTAGGTGGGAATAGTAGCAGGTAAAGCCATCAGGTTGCAGGTTAAGTCTGCTTCGGCGTGCTAGCATTTTCCTATAAATAGAGGGCTAAGTTAGAATTAAAAATCACACCAGAAACAAGTTTTCTCTCTTTCTCTCTCTAGATTATTGAGTGTATTTTGTGAGTATTTAGATACTTTGAGAGTTTCTATTCATCAGAGCAAGTGTCTTTCAGCCTTATACCGGTATTCCGACCAGAAGTACTGTCTTTACGAGGTAAGGGATGTTATTTTATTCAAAAATGATATTATTTCTTCAATATCATTATGCCGAAATATTGGTTGGAAATTTTTATCAAATTTGGAACTTTTCACGTCGGGGTTACTATTCATGAGTTACTATTCACGAGTTACTATTCACGAGTTACTATTCATCGAAAAATAAAATTTTCTTCTTTTCGTCCAAAATATCTATTCTGGGTACTAGCTTTGATTGTATCCATGTTTTGATCATTCTTGAATTCTACTTCACTATGAATAATTATAAGGTATTTTTGGACATGGATAAATCGAAATACGAATCCTTAATATTTGTTATTTTGTTTCACTGGATTCGTTTTCTTTAAGATATTTTTCATCATCCTCAGTCCTAAATGATGATATTACTGAATATCTTTGGCCCGTAGTACAAAGATGAATGATTAACTGATAAATATCTTTGGCCCGTAGTGCAAAGATGAACAGGTGTTGAGATGAACATGACCGACTGGTGATACAAATGAATATCTTTGGCCTGTAGTGCAAAGATGAATATTTGATTAAAGATGGTTATTGATTGTTGTTACAGGGATAAAGTATTGATGATGGACTTTTAAATCTTAGAAGATAGTAGAACTCATTCTCTACTTGACTCTTCTAATGGTTTGCTGTTTCCGCTGCAGTTATTGATTTAAAACTTGTTGTCTATTGTATTCTATTAGATTTTTCCCTGTTGAAGACTAACTATAATTTGTTCTGTATTATCTTAGTCATAATATTCTTTACTGGGCTAGTTGAGCTCACCCTTTTCCTTTTTGTTCCATTTTTCTCAGGAGGCGAGAATGTAGCGAGTACTAGTCGGGGTATGGAATGATGGTTCTAGAAGTTACTTTAGTAGTCCTCACCATTTTTGTGAAATAATGTATCAATAATTGTAATGAGGACTTATTTGAGTGTGGATATTGTCTAAATGACAATATTTGTATTTAAACTCACAGTTCTTGTGTTGTAATAATAAAGATGTAGTTATTTCTGTACCATGTATTTTGGCGACTCAGAATGGGTGTTGTATACCTATTTTGGGGGCGTCACAGTTGGTATCAGAGCTTAGGGATATGATCTCTGGCGGAGATCGGAGAATAGAACTAGGAGGGGAGAGACGAATAAATCCTTTGCTAGTGTGTCCTACCTAAGCTTATTTATTGGTCAGTCATAATATAGGGGTATTATGTGATTTGTTAATTTATTTAATTAACCCTTGTTTTATGGCAGTATTTGAGAATGTCGATTGAGAATATTAACAGTGGAGTAAATGAGACCGTGGAGATACCGGTGCTTACCAACGAGGAGAACGTGCAACAGGCTGGCAATGTTCCTCCTGTGAACAACACCAATGAGCAGATGATGAATGATGGAATGTTTAGAAGTTTTTTGCAATTCATGCAAAACCAGACGAGGGAGACTCGTGTTCAAAATACAGGAGGAAATGATAGCAATTCACGGTTTGTCACAGCCAAACAGTTCAAAGAATTGGGACCACCAGAATTTAAGGGAAAGCCGGATCCGATCATGGCGGAAACGTGGGTCAAGCAAATTACCAAGATATTCGATGTCTTGGGATGCACGGAGGAACAGAAGGTTCCATTCGCCACCTTTATGTTCCGTGGCGAGGCAGATTACTGGTGGGAGTCTGTGAAGCGTACCCATCCAACCGCACTCAGCATGTCTTGGGAGACATTTCAGAAACTGTTCAATGACAAGTACTTTCCTGAAAGTATTCGTCATATGAAGGAGGTAGAGTTTATTAGACTGGAGCAGAATAACATGACGGTGTCTCAGTACGAGGCAATGTTTGCAGAGTTGTCCAGGTTTGAACCTCATTTGGTGGAGAATGAGGAACGTATGACGAGGATGTTTTTGAGAGGTTTGAAACCTGGCATACGTCAATATCTCATTTCTCATAAATTTTCTCTCTATTCAGATGTTGTCAACAGGGCTCAATTATTAGAGCGAGATAATGAGTACGGTCAACTGAGGGACCACAACCAGGATCATATCGGTGACAGCAGTCATCAGAACAATGATAACCAGCAGAGAAAGAAAAATACAGACAAGAACGGCAACCACTCTGGTGGTAATCGTGGCTATGAAAATAGAAGAAGCGAGTCGGGAGGAGATTTTAAAAAGAGGAGATTCAACAATGACAATACGAAGACGTCAGCACCAGCAGCAACTGGTTCCAAGGGAGGAGAACGACCACCGATTATATGCTATAAGTGCGGAAAAGAAGGACATATCAGCCCAAACTGCCCACAACAGTTTAAGGTATGTTATAATTGTGGAAAGGAAGGACATATCGCTCGAGATTGCATTGTAGCAAAACCAAGTCCAGCGGGGATGGTGACTCAAAAAGCTGTCCCAGAAAAGATAAAGTCAACGGTTCCTGGAAGAGCGTTTGTCGTGACTGGTCAACATGCGAGGAACCCAAACGAGGTGATCACGGGTAAGCTAATCATAAATTCATGTGAAGTTTATACCTTATTAGATACCGGTTCTACCCATTCCTTTATCTCTCCTGCTTGTGCTCAACGTTTAAACTTGACTCCGGAGAAGTTAGACTTTGATTTATCTGTGGAGACTCCGTTAGGAGAAACTTTCATCACATCCACTGTTTATAAATCTTGTGTGATCCAAGTTGGCACCATCACCTTACCTGTTGACCTTATCTCTTTAAAGATACTTGCTTTTGATGTGATTTTAGGGATTGATTGGCTAACTACTCATCATGCCAAAATTGATTGTTTTCGTAAGGTTGTTAGTTTTCATATTCCTAACCAACCTGTTGTACGAATTCAAACAACTAAGCCATTAAAATCAATCACTGTTATATCAAGCCATAAAGCCATTCGTTTATTAAAAAACGGATGTCAAGCTTTCTTAGCCCATGTTATGGATTTGAATAAAGACACGTCAAATTTGAATAATATTCCTGTTGTTATTGACTTTCCTGACGTATTTCCTGAAGAACTTCCCGGTCTACCCCCGAAACGAGAAATTGAATTCTTTATTGATCTTGAACCTGGTACAAAGCCCATTTCTAAAACCCCATATCGAATGGCTCCTATTGAACTTCAGGAGTTAAAGGTCCAACTACAAGAGTTGTTGGACATCGGTTTCATTCGTCCTAGTACATCTCCTTGGGATGCTCCTGTTTTATTTGTAAAGAAGAAAGACGGGAGTATGCGACTTTGTATTGATTACCGGAAATTAAACCATGTCACTATTAAGAATAGGTATCCGCTACCTCGTATTGATGACCTATTTGACCAGTTACAAGGAGCACAATTCTTTTCAAAGATCGATCTTCGTTCTGGATATCATCGGCTGAAGGTTAAAACTGAGGATATTCCAAAGACTGCCTTCAGAACTCGGTACGGGCATTATGAATTCCTAGTCATATCTTTTGGATTGACTAATGCTCCTGCGGCTTTCATGGATATGATGAACCGAGTATTCAAGGATTATTTGGATCAGTTCGTTGTTGTCTTTATTGATGACATCCTCATATATTCCAAAAGCCGTGAAGATCATGAGCATCATTTGAAGCTGGTACTCCAAAGGCTGTGTGAAAATAAGTTATATGCTAAGTTGAAGAAATGCGAGTTCTGGCTTGAGGAAGTAGCTTTCCTAGGGCACGTGGTGTCAAAACATGGAGTATCTGTTGACCCGGCGAAGATTGAAGCAATACAAAGTTGGGAGCAACCAAAGACGGTGACCGAAGTACGTAGCTTTCTAGGCTTAGCTGGTTATTATCGAAGATTCGTGGAAGGGTTTTCTCGAATCGCTACCCCGTTAACTCAGCTGACTCGGAAAGATATCAAATTCGTATAGAGCGAGGAATGCGAGAAGAGTTTTCAAGAGTTTAAGAGGAGACTCATTTCGGCACCTGTTCTGACAATACCATCTGGTTCGGATGGATTTGTTATCTACAGTGATGCTTCAGGCAAAGGGTTAGGATGTGTTCTCATGTAACATGGGAAAGTCATAGCCTATGCCTCGCGACAACTCAAAGAATATGAGAGGAATTATCCTACTCATGATTTGGAGTTGGCAGCAGTAGTTTTCGCTTTGAAGATCTGGAGACACTACCTGTATGGGGAGAAAGTGGAGATCTATACAGATCATAAAAGCCTCAAATATTTCTTCACCCAAAAGGAACTCAACATGCGGCAGCGACGTTGGCTCGAGCTGTTGAAAGATTACGATCATACCATCCAATATCATCCTGGAAAAGCAAACGTAGTAGTTGACGCATTGAGTAGAAGATCATATGCGGGTACGAGTGCAATGTTGTTAACACAAAGGCCCATTTTGTATGACTTGCAAAGGATGGAGATAGAGATGAAGGCTCCAAGTACCCACATGATGATATCAAATATACGAGTAGAACCGACTTTAATCGATAAAGTTAAAGCTGCTCAAGCTACGGACATAGAGCTGATGCGTATGAAGAAGAAAGTGCAAGAAGGTTCTATTCCAGAAGCAAGAATCGATGAAGAAGGAATACTTCGAGTCCACTCTAGACTCTGTGTTCCTAACGATTCTGATTTGAAGTACAAGATCATGATGGAAGCACACAATACACCATTTGTAATCCATCTTGGAAGTACCAAAATGTATCATGATCTACGACATACATTTTGGTGGAATAATATGAAGAGAGAGATTGCAAAGTTTATCTCGAGGTGTTTAACTTGTCAACGTGTAAAGGCGGAACATCAAGTGCCAAAGGGTCCATTGCAACCACTTGAGATTCCGAAATTGAAGTGGGAACACATTACCATGGATTTCGTTACGGGTCTTCCCACGGTTTCTCAAGGCATAAATGCTATTTGGGTTATTATTGATAGATTAACCAAGTCTGCTCATTTCTTGCCGATACGGGAGACTTATTCCCTTGAACGTCTTGCTCGTATATACGTAGATGAGATTGTGAGACTGCATGGCATGCCAGTATCCATAGTTTCGGATCGTGACCCAAGATTTACTTCAAGATTTTGGGTTAGCTTGCAAAAAGCTATGGGCACAGATTTACGATTTAGTTCGGCATACCATCCTCAAACGGACGGACAATCAGAGAGGACTATTCAAACTCTTGAAGATCTATTAAGACTTTGTGTCCTAGATTTCAAAGGGAGTTGGGATAAGTACCTACCATTGGTGGAATTCTCTTACAATAACAGTTATCAGGCAAGTATAGGTGTGGCCCCATTTGAAGCATTATATGGACGAAAGTGTCGCTCTCCAGTATGCTGGGACGAGGTGGGTGAAGCAACATTGTTGGGACCAGAGTTGGTACGCATGACTACAGAGAAGATCCAAACGATTCGACAACGTATACAAACGGCACAGGATCGACAAAAGAGTTATGCGAATCTTCATCGAAAGGACGTGGAATTTGACATTGGGGATCATGTATTGTTGCGTGTGGCTCCATGGAAAGGAGTTACAAGATTTGGGAAGAGAGGAAAGCTCAATCCACGATTTATTGGTCCATTTCAAATTCTTGACCGAGTAGGAAATGTGGCCTATAGACTCGCGTTACCTCCAAGTATGTCTCGTGTTCATAATGTTTTTCATATATCTGTGTTACGTAAATATGTGAAAGACCCAGACCACGTTATTGAGTTAGAACCGGACGAGATAGCTGAAGACTTAACGTACGAAGAGGTACCTGTCAAGATCTTGGATAGAAAGGAGCATGTCCTACGCACGAAGGTCATACCACAAGTTAAAGTTTTGTGGAGAAACCATGCTATTGAGGAAATGACCTGGGAGTTGGAAACGGAAATGAAAGCGAGGTATCCTCATCTTTTCGAAACACCAGGTACGTACGTTAATTTCGAGGACGAAATTTCATAAGGAGGGGAGGTTGTAAGACCCCAAATTATTAATAAATGAAATTTAAATTCCCTCTATTTATTATTTTGAAATAGTAAGTGTTAAATTGATTAATGAGGTTAGTTATGGGTAAAATGCGCAAATATTTCAAATAAGCAGGTGGTTATAAAATATTCATTGTTGTCGGGGAATATTCGTTTGGTCGTGGAATATTCTTCCTGTCGGGGAATATTCGTACGACGACGCAGTCTTTTGTGGGCCCCATAACGGAAAGCGATTGGATGAAGAAAATGACAAGTATATGTTGTTTATTAATAACGGCGTAGTTGTTACCGTTAATACTGTTAGAATACCCGGTGGTTAAAACACAGTAATACGCGTTGTTACACAGTAGCACACGGTATTGCACCAATTATTGATTCTTACGTAAGAAGGCACTACTCAATAATGGTTACAGTAATTACTGTTCAGTATTTTATTTTATTGATTCAATAATTGCTGCGTTGATATTTTATATTACTGTTGTTTCAATAATTGTCACTACACAGTATTTCCCATTATCAGATCAATAATTCATATTATTTGAATAATATTATTAGATAACATTATTGGCAATGTCTAGAAAGTTCTGTCTAAGGAGAGGTTTGGTCATCTAATTGCGCGCCAGTAAGGAGAAATCCTTATTGGAAAGCCCCCTCTTTCCTGGGAACAGCCTGGTTGTCATAAATGTGATTCTGTAATATTATTTGTGAATAATTAATTATTGATTCATATGATAAGGAAATATTTATTTTTGTGGATATAAATGAGGGATATATTTTTGTGGTTAAAAATGAAGGAGTTAATGTTGAGGTTTTTATCAGTATTTTTGTCGGAATGGAGGTATTAAAAATCAGGGTTTTTGAGATATTTTGCGGGGGTTATAATTTTTAATTCGACCGTTGGATCGTGGTAATTTTTGGATATGTTATACATATATAAGTTGAGTATATGTCCATAAATTTTGAACCGTTAAAAATGAACGTATGATTTATTATGAATTTTACGAGATGACTGGTTCAGAAATTGTTGAATTTTCGGAGTTAATCATTTTGGTAGAAAATTCTAGAATTGGTGGGCTCCACTCTTGGTTGGTGAAGAAATGTGCTGAGATTTTTATTCAAATGTGGTGGGTGGGAATAGTAGCAGGTAAAGCCATCAGGTTGCAGGTTAAGTCTACTTCGACGTGCTAGCATTTTCCTATAAATAGAGGGCTAAGTTAGAATTGAAAATCACACCAGAAACAAGTTTTCTCTCTTTCTCTCTCTAGATTATTGAGTGTATTTTGTGAGTATTTAGATACTTTGAGAGTTTCTATTCATCAGAGCATGTGTCTTTCAGCCTTATACCGGTATTCCGACCAGAAGTACTGTCTTTACGAGGTAAGGGATGTTATTTTATTCAAAAATGATATTATATCTTCAATATCATTATGCCGAAATATTGGTTGGAAATTTTTATCAAATTTGGAACTTTTCACATCGGGGTTACTATTCATGAGTTACTATTCACGAGTTACTATTCACGAGTTACTATTCACCGAAAAATAAAATTTTCTTCTTTTCGTCCAAAATATCTTATCTGGGTACTAGCTTTGATTGTATCCATGTTTTGATCATTCTTGAATTCTACTTCACTATGAATAATTATAAGGTATTTTTGGACATGGATAAATCGAAATACGAATCCTTAATATTTGTTATTTTGTTTCACTGGATTCGTTTTCTTTAAGATATTTTTCATCATCCTCAGTCCTAAATGATGATATTACTGAATATCTTTGGCCCGTAGTGCAAAGATGAATGATTAACTGATGAATATCTTTGGCCCGTAGTGCAAAGATGAACAGGTGTTGAGATGAACATGACCGACTGGTGATACAAATGAATATCTTTGGCCTGTAGTGCAAAGATGAATATTTGATTAAAGATGGTTATTGATTGTTGTTACAGGGATAAAATATTGATGATGGACTTTTAAATCTTAGAAGATAGTATAACTCATTCTCTACTTGACTCTTCTAATGGTTTGCTGTTTCCGCTGCAGTTATTGATTTAAAACTTGTTATCTATTGTATTCTATTAGATTTTTCCCTGTTGAAGACTAACGATAATTTGTTCTGTATTATCTTAGTCATAATATTCTTTACTGGGCTAGTTGTGCTCACCCTTTTCCTTTTTGTTCCATTTTTCTCAGGAGGCGAGAATGTAGCGAGTACTAGTCGGGGTATAGAATGATGGTTCTAGAAGTTACTTTAGTAGTCCTCACCATTTTTGTGAAATAATGTATCAATAATTGTAATGAGGACTTATTTGAGTGTGGATATTGTCTAAATGACAATATTTGTATTTAAACTGACAGTTCTTGTGTTGTAATAATAAAGATGTAGTTATTTCTGTACCATGTATTTTGGCGACTCAGAATGGGTGTTGTATACCTATTTTGGGGGCGTCACAGTATTCATCATAAAATCATTAATCTTTGCACTACAGACCAATGATATTCAGTTATATCATCATTTAGGACTGAGGATGATGAAAAATATTTTAAAGGAAACGAATCCAGTGAAACAAAATAACAAATATTAAAGATTTGTATTTCGGTTTATTCATGTCCAAAAATACCTCATAAATAATCATAGTGGAGTAAAATTCAAGAATGATCAAAATATGGATACAATCAAAGCTATTATCCATAATAGATATTTTGGACGAAAAATAAAAATTTAATTTTTCTGTGAATAGTGCTGTATTCGTGAATAGTGACGTATACGTGAATAATGCCGTATACGTGAATAGTAACCCCGACACAAAAGTTTCAAATTTGATAAACATTTCATACCAATATTTCGGCATAATGATATTGAAGAAAATAATATCATTTAAGAAGAAAACAACATCCCTTACCTTGAAAAGACAGTACTTCTAATTAGAATACTGGATATAGAGCTGAAGAGAACTTGTACCGTATAGCAACACTCAAAATCTTAAAATACTCACAAGAATACGCTCGAGAATATAGAGAGAGAAAGAGAGAGAAAACTTTAGTTTCTGGTGTGATTTTCAATTCTAACCTAAGCACCCTATTTATAGGAAAATGCTTAGAACACCAAAGTAAAAAATTTAATAAAATATTAATATATATTTATTAAATTGTTACGCACACATAATCTGATTCAAATCAGCCACCACACCTCACCTAAATAAAAAAAAACGTTTTTCTTATAAAAAAATTTAAAACTTTAAAAATCAATTATTTCGAAACTTCAGAACTTCAATAATTCATAATAAATAGACCTTTTATCAAAAAAAATTGAACCTTATGTCTTTTCCATAAGAAATTCCTTTTTTTACAACTTTGTAAGTTTAAGTTTTTCCAAATTCCAAACAGAAACTGACCGAAATCCACAAACGGGCGATTTTACAAGCTATAATCAAATTTTAGTCAAGAAATGGGCCCACAGACATGTTTAACATGTTTTAAACAACTTTTACAACAAAAATACTCTTCCTCCTCATATACTCACATATCCCACATTTATTCTAAAAATATCATCATTATTATATTATAATAATATAATGAAATATTATTTTATCAGAAAAGATAAAATATCGATTTTCAACAATTGTCACTTTAAAAATTTTCTCCATCTATATCCACATAAAATGAATATTTTCCTCATCATATAAATCAATAATTAATTATTCACAAATAATATTACCGAATCACAATACTAACAACCAGGCAGTTCCCAAGAAAGAGGGGGTTTTCCAATAAGGATTTCTCCTTACTGGCGCACAATTAGGTGACCAAACCTCTCCTTAGACAAAACTTTCTAGACATTGACAATAATGTTATCTAATAATATTATTCAGATAATATAAATTACTACTTCGATAATAGAAAATACTGTGTAGTGATAATTATTAAAACAATAGTAATATAAAATATCAACGCAGCAATTATTGAATCAATAAAATAAAGTACTGAACAGTAATTACTGTAACAATTATTGAGTAGTTCTTTCTTACATAAGAATCAATAATTGGTGCAATACCGTGTGCTACTGTGCAACAACGCGTATTACTGTATTTTAACCACCGGGTATTCCAACAGTATTAACGGTAACAACTATGCCGTTATTTATAAACAACTTATACTTGTCGTTTTCTTCATCCAATCTTTTTCCGTTATGGGATCCACAAAAGACTGCGCCGTCGTATGAATATTCCCCGACAAGAAGAATATTCCACGACCAAACGAATATTCTCCGACAACAATGAATATTTTTTAACCACTTGCATATTTAAAATATTTGCGCATTTTACCCATAACTAACCTCATTAATCAATTCAACCCTTACTATTTCAAAATAATAAATAGAGGAAATTAAATTTCATTTATTAATAATTTGGGGTCTTACAACCTCCCCTCCTTATGAAATTTCGTCCTCGAAATTAACGTACGTACCTGGTGTTTCAAAAAGATGAGGATACCTCGCTTTCATTTTCGTTTCCAACTCCCAGGTCATTTCCTCAGTAGCATGGTTCCTCCACAAAACTTTAACTTTTGGTATGACCTTTGTGCGTAAGACATGTTCTTTCCTATCCAAGATCTTAATAGGTACCTCCTCGTACGTTAAGTCTTCAGCTATCTCGTCCGGTTCTAACTCAATGACGTGGTTTGGGTCTTTCATAAATTTACGAAGCACAGATATATGAAAAATATTATGAACACGAGACATACTTGGAGGTAACGTGAGTCTATAGGCCACATTTCTAACTCGGTCAAGAATCTGAAATGGACCAATAAATCATGGATTGAGCTTTCCTCTCTTTCCAAATCTTGTAAATCCCTTCCATGGAGCCACACGCAACAATACATGATCCCCAATACTAAATTTCACGTCCTTTTGATGAAGATCCGCATAACTCTTTTGTCGATCTTGTGCCGTTTGTATACGTTGTCGAATCATTTGGATCTTTTCCGTAGTCATACGTACTAACTCGGGTCCCAATAATGTTGCTTCTCCCACCTCATCCTAACATATTGGAGAGCGACACTTTCGTCCATATAATGCTTCAAATGGAGCCACACCTATACTTACCTGATAACTATTGTTGTAAGAGAATTCCACCAATAATAGATACTTATCCCAACTCCCTTTGAAATCTAGGACACAAAGTCTTAATAGATCTTCAAGAGTTTGAATAGTCCTCTTTGATTGCCCGTCCGTTTGAGGATGGCATGCCGAATTGAATCAAAAATCCATGCCCATAGGTTTTTGCAAGCTAATCCAAAATCGTGAAGTGAATCTTGGGTCATGATCCGAAACTATAGATACTGGCATGCCATGCAATCTCACAATCTCATTTACGTAAATACGAACAAGACGTTCAAGGGAATAAGTCTCCCGTATAGGCAAGAAATGAGCAGACTTGGTTAATCTATCAATAATAACCCAAATAGCATTTATGCCTTGAGAAACCGTGGGAAGACCCGTAACAAAATCTATGGTAATGTGCTCCCACTTCCATTTCGGAATCTCAAGTGGTTGCAATGGGCCCTTAGGCACTTGATGCTCCGCCTTTACACGTTGACAAGTTAAATACCTCAAGATAAACTTTGCAATCTCTCTCTTCATATTGTTCCACCAAAATGTATGTCGAAGATCGCGATACATTTTGGTACTTCCAGGATGGATTGCAAATGGTGTATTGTGTGCCTCCATCATGATCTTGTACTTCAAATCAGAATCATTAGGAACACAAAGTCTGTAGTGGACTCGAAGTATTCCTTCTTCATCGATTATTGCTTCTGGAATAACACCTTCTTGCACTTTCTTCTTCATACGCACTAGCTCCGGGTCTGTGGCTTTAGCAACTTTAACTTTTTCAATTAAAGTTGGTTCTATACGTATACTTGACATCATTGCACGGGTCCCCGGAGTCTTGAATTCTATCTTCATATTTTGTAAATCACACCAAATGGGCCTTTGTGTTGACAACATCGCACTCGTTCCCGCGTATGATCTTCTACTCAATGCGTCGGCTACCACGTTCGCTTTTCCAGGATGGTATTGAATGGTATGGTCGTAGTCTTTCAACAGCTTGAGCCAATGTCGTTGCCGCATGTTGAGTTCTTTTTGAGTGAAGAAATATTTGAGGCTTTTATGGTCTGAATATATATCCACTTTCTCCCCATATAGATAGTGTCTCCAGATCTCTAGCGCAAAAACGACTGCTGCCAACTCTAGATCATGAGTAGGATAATTCCTCTCATATTCTTTAAGATGTCGCGAGACATAGGCTATAACTTTCCCACGTTGCATGAGAACACATCCTAGCCCTTTGCTTGAAGCATCGCTGTAGATAGCAAATCCATCCGAACCAGATGGTATGGTCAAAACAGGTGCCAAAATGAGTCTCTTCTTAAGCTCTTGGAAACGCTTCTCGCATTCCTCGCTCCATACGAATTTGATATCTTTTCGAGTCAGCTGAGTTAATGGAATAGCGATTCGAGAAAATCCTTCCACGAATCTCCGATAATAACCAGCTAAGCCCAGAAAGCTACGTACTTTGGTCACCGACTTCGGTTGTTCCCAACTTTGTATTGCCTCAATCTTCGCCGGGTCAATAAATACTCCATATTTTGACACCACGTGCCTAAGGAATGCTACTTCCTCAAGCCAGAACTAGCATTTCTTCAACTTGGCATATGACTTGTTTTCACGAGGCCTTTGGAGTACCAGCTTTAAATGGTGCTTATGATCTTCACGACTTTTAGAATATATGAGGATGTCATCAATAAAAACAATAACGAACTGATCCAAATATTCCTTGAATACTCGGTTCATCATATCCATGAAACCCGCATGAGCATTAGTCAATCCAAAAGACATAACTAAGAATTCATAATGCCCGTACCGAGTTCTAAAGGCAGTCTTTGGAATATCCTCAGTTCTAATCTTCAGCTGATGATATCCAGAACGAAGATCGATTTTTGAAAAGAATTGTGCTTCTTGTAATTGGTCAAACAGGTCATCAATACGAGGTAGCGGATACATATTCTTGATAGTGACATGATTTAATTCTTGGTAGTCGATACAAAGTCGCATACTCCCGTCTTTCTTCTTTACGAATAAAATAGGAGCACCCCAAGTAGATGTACTAGGACGAATGAAACTGATGTCCAACAACTCCTGTAATTGGACCTTTAACTCCTGAAGTTCAATAGGAGCCAATCGATATGGGATTTTAGAAATGGGCTTTGTATCAAGTTCAAGATCTATAAAGAATTCAACTTCACGTTCTTGGGGTAGACCGGAAAATTCTTCCGAAAATACGTCATGAAAGTCAATAACAACAGGAATATTATTCAAATATGACGTGTCTTTATTCAAATCCATAACATGGGCTAAGAAAGCTTGACATCTGTTTTTTAATAAACGAATAGCTTTATGACTCGATATAACAGTGATTGATTTTAATGGCTTAGTTGCTTGAATTTGCACATCAGGTTGCTTAGAAATATGAAAACTAACAACCTTACGAAAATAATCGATTTTGGCATGATGAGTAGTTAACCAATCAATGCCTAAAATCACGTCAAATGCAGTTATCTTTAAAGAGATAAGGTCAACAGGTAAGGTGATGGTGCCAACTTGGATCAAACAAGATTTATAAATAGTAGATGTAATGAAAGTTTCTCCTAACGGAGTCTCCACAGATAAATCAAAGTCTAATTTTTCCGTAGTCAAGTTTAAACGTTGAGCACAAGTAGGAGAAATAAATGAATGGGTAGCACCGGTATCTAGTAAGGTATAAACTTCGCATGAATTTATGATTAGCTTACCCGTGATCACCTCGTTTGGGTTCCTCGCATGTTGACCAGTCACAACAAACGCTCTTCCAGGAACCGTTGATTTTGACTTTTTTGGGATAGCCTTTTGAGTCACCATCCCCGCTGGACTTGGTTTCGCTACAGTGCAATCTCAAGCGATATGTCCTTCCTTTCCACGGTTATAACATACCTTAAACTCTTGTGGGCAGTTTGGGCTCATATGTCCTTCTTTTCCGCACTTATAGCATATGACTGGTGATCGTTCTCCTCCCTTAGAACCAGTTGCTGCTGGTGCTGACATCTTCGTATTGTCATTATTGAATTTCCTCTTTTTAAAATCTCCTCCCGACTCGCTTCTTCTATTCTAATGGCCATGATTACCACCAGAGTGATTACTGCTTTTTTCAGTATTCTTCTTTCTCCACTGATTATCGTTGTTCTGATGACTGCTGTCACTGGTATGATCCTAGTTGTGGTTCTTCGGTTGACCGTACTTATTATCTCACTCTAATAATTGAGCCCTGTTGACAACATCTGAATAGAGAGAAAATTTATGTGAAATGAGATATTGACGTATACCGGGTTTCAAACCTCTCAGAAACATCCGTGTCATACGTTCCTCATTCTCCACCAAATGGGGTGCAAACCTGGATAACTCCGCGAACTTCGCCTCGTACTGGGACACCGTTATGTTGTTTTGTTCCAATCTAATAAACTCTACCTCCTTCATATGACGAACACTTTCAGGAAAGTATTTGTCATTGAACAATTTCTGAAATGTCTCCCAAGACATGCTGAGCGCGGCTGGATGGGTACGCTTCACAGATTCCCACCAGTAATCTGCCTCATTACGGAACATAAAAATGGTGAATGGAACTTCCTGTTCCTACGTGCATCCTAAGACATCAAATATCTTGGTAATTTGTTTGACCCACGTCTCCGCCTTAATCGGATCCGGCTTTCCCCAGAATTCTGGTGGACCCAACTCCTTGAACTGCTTGGCTGTGACAAACCGTGAATTGCTATCATTTCCTTCTGTATTTTGAACACGAGTCTCCCTCGTCTGATTTTGCATAAACTGCAAAAAGCTTCTAAACATCTCATCGTTCATCATCTGCTCAATGGTGTTGTTCACAGGAGGAACATTGCTAGCCTGTTGCACGTTCTCCTCGTTGGTGAGTACATGCATCTCCACAGTTTCGTTTACTCCACTGTTAACATTCTCAGTTGTCATTCTTAAATACTGCCATAAAACAAAGGTTAATTAAACAAATTAACAAATCACATAATACCCCTATATTATGACTGACCAACAAATAAGCTTAGGTATGACACACTAGCCAAGGATTTACTCGTCTCTCCCCTCCTAGTACTATTCCTCGATCTCCGCCAGAGACCATGTCCCTAAACTCTGATACCAACTGTGACGCCCCCAAAATAGGTATACAACACCCATTCTGAGTCGTCAAAATACGTGGTACAGAAACAACAACAACTTTATTAATACAACATAAACACTATGAGTTTAATACAAATATTGTCATCTAGACAATATCCACACTCAAATAAGTCCTCATTACAATTATTTATACATTATTTTACAAAAATGGTGAAGACTACTAAAACGACTTTCTAGAATCTTTATTCCATACCCCGACTAGTACTCGCTACATTCTCGCCTCTTGAGAAGAAAAATGGAAAAAAAAGGAAAAGGGTGAGCTCAACTAGCCCAGTAAAGAATATTATGACTAAGATAATATAGAAAAAATTATCATTAGTCCTCAACAGGGAAAAATTTAATAGAATACAATAGACAACAAATTCTAAATCAATATTCGCAGCGAAAATATTAATTCATTAGAAGAGTTAAATAGAGAATGAAATCTACTATCTTCAATGATTTTAAAAGTCCATCATCAATATTTTATCCCTGTAACATCAATCAATATACATCTTGATTCAAATATTCATCTTTGCACTACAGGCCAACGATATTCATCAGTTGGTCATGTTCATCTCAACACCTGTTCATCTTTGCACTGCGACCAAAGATATTCATCATAAAATCATTAATCTTTACAATACAGGCCAAAGATATTCATTTATACCATCATTTAGGACAAAGAATGATGAAAAATATTTTAAATGAAACGAATCTAGTGAAACAAAATAACAAATATTAAAGATTTATATTTCGGTTTATCCATGTCCAAAAATACCTCATAAATAATCATAGTGGAGTAAAATTTAAGAATGATCAAAACATGAATACAATCAAAGCTAGTATCCATAATAGATATTTTGGATAAAAAATGAAAATTTAATTTTTCTGTGAATTGTGCCGTATTCGTGAATAGTGCCATATATGTCAATAGTAACCACGACACAAAAAGTTCTAAATTTGATAAAAATTTTAGACCAATATTTTGGCATAATGATATTGAAGAAAATAATATTATTTAAAAAGAAAACAACATCTCTTACCTCGAAAAGACAGTACTTCTGACTGGAATACTGGATATAGAGCTGAAGGGAACTTGCACCGTATAGCAACACTCAATGTCTTAAAATACTCACAGGAATACGCTCGATAATATAGAGAGAGAAACCTTTAGTTTCTAGTGTGATTTTTAGTTCTAACCTAAGCACCCTATTTATAGAAAAATGCTTAGAACACCAAAGCAGAAAATTTAATAAAATATTAATATATATTTATTAAATTCTTACGCACACATAATCTGATTCAAATCAGCCACCACACCTCACCTAAATTAAAAAAAACGTTTTTCTTATAAAAAAATATTTAAAACTTCAAAAATCAATTATTTCGGAACTTCAGAACTTCAATAATTCATAATAAATAGACTTTTTATCAAAAAAATTTGAATCTTATGTCTTTTCGGTAGGAAATTCCATTCTCTACAACTTTGAAAGTTTAAGTTTTTCCAAATTCCAAAAAGAAACTGACCGAAATCCACAAACGGGCAATTTTACAAGCTATAATCAAATTTTAGTCAAGATATGGGCCCACAGACATGTTTAACATGTTTTAAACATCTTTTGCAACAAAAATACTCTTCCTCCTCATATACTCACATATCCCACATTTATTGTAAAAATATCATCATTATTATATTATAATAATATAATAAAATATTATTTTATCAGAAAAGATAAAATATCGATTTTCAACAATTGTCACTTTAAAAATTTTTTCCATCTATATCCACATAAAATAAATATTTTCCTCATCATATAAATTAATAATTAATTATTCACAAATAATATTACCGAATCACAATACTGATAACCAGGCTGTTCCTAGGAAAGAGGGGGCTTCCCAATAATGATTTCTCCTTACTGTCGTGCAATTAGGTGACCAAACCTCTCATTAGACAGAACTTTCTAGACATTGTCAATAATGTTATCTAATAATATTAATCAGATAATATGAATTATTGCTTCGATAATAGAAAATACTGTGTAGTGACAATTATTGAAACAATAGTAATATAAAATATCAACGCAGCAATTATTGAATCAATAAAATAAAATACTGAACAGTAATTACTGTAACAATTATTGAGTAGTGCCTTCTTACGTAAGAATCAATAATTGGTGCAATACCGTGTGCTACTGTGCAACAACGCGTATTACTGTTTTTTAACCACCGGGTATTCCAACAGTATTAACGGTAACAACTACACCGTTATTTATAAACAACTTATACTTGTCGTTTTCTTCATCCAATCTCTTTTCGTTATGGGGCTCACAAAAGACTACATCGTCGTATGAATATTCCCCAACAGGAAAAATATTCCACGACCAAACGAATATTCCCCGACAACAATGAATATTTTATAACCACTTGCTTATTTAAAATATTTGCGCATTTTACCCATAACTAACCTCATTAATCAATTCAACCCTTACTATTTCAAAATAATAAATAAAGGAAATTAAATTTCATTTATTAATAATTTGGGGTCTTACAACTATATTTTGTCGTATTTTACACGACAGTTGTATAATTAAGTTTGTATTTAAATTTCGTACAATGTATTTGGCGACTCAGAATGGGCTGTGTATACCTATTTTGGAGGCGTCACAATTAAGTTATTCTAATCATAAAATCCAAAGCACTAATCACAATTAGTAATGATTAGAGCAAAATTAAGCTACTAATTAAGGTGAAGTAACTCACAAGCTTGTGCCACCACCACAACCTTACCCCATTGCAATCACATGAACAGACATGGGATGCTAGCAGCACAAGTTTCCTTGCAAAGATATTTTTGGAGGCAAAAGTTTGGAAAATGACCATAAAACCCTAGGTTGCAAAATCATATAAATAGCAGTCCTACATGTCACGCCCCGAAATCCGATCTATCTTCACACCCAGATTTTGTGCATCACGAGTATATCTCCTTCCAAACATACATCATTATATAGTGAAATATAACAACATACATTCTCAAATCCCAGGTTCTATTACCTTATAACCTCGTTCATTACCAATAATGATAATTACATTATTCTTTCTATCTTACAAGAGTGACTTTTATCTGCTACCAATGATACATAACTGTTCATTAAACTAGTCTATGGTTTAATTAAACTATTCTATATTACAAGTCTTCGCTTGATTTTCACGCTCATTCACATACTAAATGGCACTTTGTCTGGATATCGGTCAGCTTGATCTTTACGGAATCCTTAAATTCTTTATACTCGTACGCTAAAAATATTTTTCATTTAAAGCAAGTGTGAGCATTCAATTTCTCAGCAAGTTATAGCAGTTGAATAAACAACTTCAAGAATTTAAACATTCTTTTAGAACTTCAATAACCGAACAAAGGTTATGAAGTAGCTCGAATAATAGGAATAATCTCGATTCCTATCATCTTAAAACATTAGTCACATTCATTTTTGAATACTTTCATTCTTCTACCTTTTTCATACACATCCTATCTGGCTATAATCATTAGCACAAACTTAACAATAACGGTTCATGTATAAACAGAACATGCTCATATTGATCAGTTTAATTACAGAATAGTTCATCTCATAGAAATACCAAAGTGTTAAAATTGTGGCACAAGGCCTCATACGTTTTACCACCTTGTACAAATATTGCACATTTGCACATAGCCAAAAATTCTCAAGTTTAACATCTGAGAAGTTTAAGAAACTAGCATTCATGTAAAATATGAATGAAGTTAGGAAACTTTCCTTACGCACGGCTACAGTTTAAAGTTTACGTTGAATTGCTCATTCTAAACACTATATAACACATAAGGAAATATCACATACACCAATTAGTAATATACTTGACTTACGCATTGGTTTAAGCTTAAATTTAGTTCTTAGGGTTCGCGTTCTTGAAATCTAAATTTGTGCGACCTATTTTCTTTACCGCTTTACAGCTTCATGACATACAGAGATGTCTTAACTCATACAATCATCATTTTTGATGATTTACACTCTTATTGTTATTACCGTTCATTACGGCTCTCTTGATAATTCATATTGTAAGACCCCAAATTTTATGAAATAAAAGTATTCAATTTTTCTTATAATTATTATTTAGTAAATGGTTAAATTAATAAAAAGTTTAAAGTTAAGGGTGATATATGTAAATTTTTCAAAATAAGCAAGTGGTTATAAAATATTCGTTTGGTCGTAGAATAATCTTGCTGTCGGAGAATATTCGTACGATGGTGCAGCCATTTGTGGGCCCCATAACGAAAAATTGTCAGATGAAGAAAACGACAAGTATGAGTTTTTTTTATAAATAACGGTGTAATTGTTGCCATTTTATCATCTACCATATGTTCTAAATCCAAGATTTATTATTGATGAAAGCTATTGATAATTTAATTATATTTAGTCATGATATTCTTTACTGGGCTATTTGTGCTCACCCTTTTGCTTCACAATTCCTTTCAGGTAATTAGAGTGTAGCTGGGTCGAGTGGGGATAATAGGGGAATAGAACGGTGGTCTATAGCTGTTGAGGTTTCCCCTAAAATAGTATGGAACTAATTTTAGATAAGTGTGTCGTATTTTATACGTCATTTAACCGTTGATTTTGGTGAACTGAATAGGGTGAGGTGAACCCAACTTTGGAATGGTGTTTTGCCACTATCATACAAGATGTCTAATGACATACGACTTCGTGTTATCATAAGACAAGGTTGTGCACATCCACTTGCTGAGTATATCTACGAGCCCTACCTATATAATCTTGGAGTTTGGTTGAAATATAATTCTCAATTGGAGACAATGGAGATAATTATATGTTAAGAGAAGACTCACCATTGGAAAAAACATAATAGTAATCTTCTTATTTTTCTTTGTGGCCTATTGGGCCAACCAAGGATAATTCTCAAGTCATATGATATCTATTATAACTTAGATGCATGGCCTCTTATGTACGAAGGTTTCCTTGAGCATTTTTCAAAGATTTTAATTTCAAAAATAGTTATTAACTGTACCTTTATATAGGGTACCATTGTAAGGTGTTGTGGTCGAGGCACCATGAGAGTTACATATATTTGTATTAAAACTCACAGCATACGTGTTGTCGTATTTTGCACGACAATTGTAATAATGAAGTTTGTATTTGGAAATTGTGTTGAGTGTATTTCGTGGCGACCCAGAATGGGTTGGGTGGATTGGACCTATTTTGGGGGCGTTAAACATATCTTGCTTACTACTTTAATCAACATCTAAGTAATACAACCAATGTATACTTAGAACGTTCGTCTGACGTGAATATGATTCACGAGGATTGTTTATGTATTCTGCGTTCACGTTGATCATGTCTTAATCTCTCATTCAACCTTTAATACATGAACCCCACGTTCATTATTCTTTCATAATGTCGAAGCCATACGGTTCATTGTATGCTAAGACCGATTGTTCATCGCAACTGTGTTCCGTTCACAGTGTCTATACCCTATACACTTAACTCTCATTACGACATCATAACATCGAAATGTTATACGTCATCCTCGTGACTCAACGTCTAAGGAATCGCAATCATAGCAATCCCACACGTTTGCTTTATCGCGACTATGGTCTCCAGATATCAGTTACGAATCTAGCATTTATATTCTTTGCCTTTTAATCCAATTAAATATTTCCATTCAACCTTTACTAAAGGTTTAAATCACTTCTTTAAGTGCTACATTACTTGAACTAAATGTTCATTTTTCTTTCTTACACATCCCCTAGGAATTGAGCAATTAAACTCTCTTCACTAGGTCTTTCCCTACACCAGGTCCTTCCTTGTTCCTCGCGCTGTAGCGCCACTAAGTAGTATGAAGTTACATGGGTTGGCGATGCAGTACTGCCTCCCAAGGCTTGACTGGCACTGCGACGCCATGCTTAAAATTTCTAAATTTTTTTTATGTCTTGTACTAGTTTGAGATGCTTACTTTACGATCTCATAACTTCTTCGTTATAACTCAGAACGAGGTCGTTCCAAAGCCACTCTCTTCCTTATCTTATGTACTTTAATTTTCCTAAGACAAAATTTCATTCTGAATCCGTTAACTTGCCATTCAATTGGCTTAAATTTGTCCATCAACATCATTCTTCGTGTTCTTCGCGTGTTCTTCGCGTTCTTCGTTCGTTATTCATTTTTAATCCATTCTTTGATTACGATTTCACTTTTTCTTGGAATTTAATGTTATAAAACACCAGTCCTTACTAATATCACCGAATCGTTCATATGATTCATTCGAATCGTTCAAATTCATTACGAAACTTATACTTCCTTAAGAAATTTATAAAAAACTTCTAATTCTTCTTTCTTCATTTATCAAGATTTCAACCATATGAAAATCATTCTTAACTATCAGGAATAAGCATGTGAATGTTATTCCTATTTATACATGATTTGATTATGATATATATAAATGAATATGCAAGTATGCTTGCATTAAGAAAAGCTGTAAAGTCCTTTGATAGATAATAGAAATATGTGTACAATGACTTAGAATAAATTGATCAAATATGTTAGGTTGATCCTACATAAGCAAAATAGCTTTGTAAAGTCCTTAAAAAGAAATGATGTGCAAGGACTATAAATATAGAAATATCAAGCATGTTAGGTTGATCTTATGATGTAATAGATAGGTGTCGACGTTGGGATTTTTAATTGTCCCTTTCCGTTACTTGTTCTTTGGTGTTCTCATTTTAGGTGAGATTTGTTTGAAAAAATAAGTGAAAAAGGTCTGACATATATAATGTCGACGATTGGACTATAAGAGTCGGCAGTAGGTTTTTTAAATGGTTGTACCAACACAACCGAGAAAAGGTTTGCACATTGACCCAGTGATGTGACACTGCTAAACGGGTCGGTGAAACCGAGATTCATTAGGATCCGGGGACTTGGTCATATAGAGGGAAGGTGTATGGCACCCCCCGACATCCGTGTTACCACGGTGACTACCTCTTTTCAAGGAACTATTATCTAAATGTGTGTTTGTGTGGGTCAATGTGCTGTTATTTGGAAGTAGTGCGAGGCCTCGTTCGCACCTATATACATAGAGTTTGAATTTTATGTAAAAATTCAATTTTAAGCAAGATATGGCAGTGATGTTTTAGAAAAGAGGTTTTTCAAACCCTGATGCTCAATAGTAATTGAGACCTTTTACACTCCCATTTTATTAAGTGCTCGGCTGGATTGATTTTTTTTGAAAGATGAGAAGCATCCGTACGAAAATACTGTACAAAAAGGTGTTGAATTCCTCGTGGGTATGAAAACCATATGAGGGAATCCAAACATCACAGATATATTTACAAGCTGCTTATAGCTGAAAAGGTCCATCACGGGAACCGAATCTAGATTCAGGGGACTGAATATGTGATCACATGATTCCTAGGCTCACATGATGTCGCAATTGATATAAACGCAGTAAGCAGGTATATAAATAAAAGCTGTAAATATATATATACATACATGATTACCAATCACGAAGCACCTCCATGGGAGATCAGAAATATAAATAAAGCTGTAAAAGCTATCAACCGCCACGGAGGAAACTCCAGGCGGGACGAAATGTACAGAAAGTTGTAAAAACGGTCAACCACCACGAAGTAAACTCCAGGTGGGACGAAATGTAAATATATATATATATATATATATATATATATATATATATATATAAAAGCGAATAAACGCACCGAATATAAAATCCAGGCTCATCGAACAGAGTTCGACCACAGTTAATATATATAAGTATATATATTAAAGCACGTAAACGCTCCGGATGTAAAATCCAGGCTCAGCGAAAAGAGTTCGACCACATATAATATACATAAATATATATATATATATATATATATATATATATATATATATATATATATATATATATATATATATATTAAAGAAGGTAAACGCTCCAGACCGAAGTCTAGGCTCATCGAACAGAGTTCGACACGCAGTTCATATATATAAATATATATATATATAGGAAAGCAAATAAATGCTCCAGACCGAAGTCTAGACTCAATCGAGGCATAACTCGATAATGTTAGTCAATATATATATATATATATATATATATATATATATATAAAATTTATATATATATATATATACAGACTGGAATGAAACCACAGACCAAAGTCCGGGCAAAAGCAAGCAACACGACTCTCAACGTGTAGAAGGGTGTGTGCAAAGATGAAGAGAAGGACTCTAAAGTGTGTAAGAAGACTTACAGTGGGCTGCCAAAGAAGACTTCTATATCTTTAGAGTGAGTAAACACAGACTATTGTAGGTACAAAAGGGCTATATATGAGCTCGCAGGTGTTTAAAAGGGGAAAGTACACTGCCTGGGATGAGTGCAGAGCAAATTGGGCAGGGCTTCCTCGCCGTTTCCTCTTTCAAAATGGCCACCCTAAGCCCTCTATTTATAGAGGGTGGAGCCGCAGGTGTACCTACGACTGAGCCGCAGGTGTACTAGAGGCAACTTGGGTTGGCTCGGGTTTTTTGGCTCGGGTTGTCTCGAAGTACGTGCATTCGGGCACTGTAATGTCCACTCGAACTTTCAAAAGTGCAATCCGGGCATTCGTTTGAGGTATACACGACCTATTTTGGACCGCCGTTGTCGAGAGTTGTACGATGGCATGGGATTAGAGTTTGTGCGAAGTCATTGAAGATGGGACGGTGCCCTCCGGTCTTCAAGCTTCAACTTTTATCCATTACCCCGTACAATAGTCACTCGGGATTTGATTAGTCTTGTGGGACATTGTTGCGTAGATATGTTGAAACGACGTGGCGTGGCATCGTGTTGGTCAGATGACGATGTTTCCCCTCACCGGTGTTATCGCCAGATTGGGCTGATAAAGCAGACGTTGCTCAGCTTCGCTAAGATTGGACTGCTGTAATTTATTGAAGGTCCTCATTGTCATCGTTGAGGTGTGCATGCCTTCCCGATGTTATCATCGGACTGGTACAGTGTATCTCCTTGTGAGTGCCAAGATTGAAGATGGTCGCACTTGTAACAAGCATTTTCGGGGTTATCGCTGAAATTGCGTTCCTTGGGGTTATCACCAAGGTTGGTGGCTATTCCCATGGTTGGGACTGAGACTGGATACCTCGGGGTTATCTCTGAGATTAATCGGTCTTCTTCGGTGTGTGTTCCGGTATTGATCTGTATGCCTCGGGGTTATCTCCGAGATTAGAATTTTTACTCCCAGATTGCGATCTGGGGTTGATGTTGAACTTCCGGTAGTATCCGACATGGATATGGATTATCTTTCAGGGTTCCCTCTTAAAAGACGAATCTGTCCTCCTGCAATTTTAGTGATAGGTGTATAGAAAATTTCGAGTGTCTACAGATGCCCCTCTTTATCATACTCATGCATGGTGATGTATGGGCCTAATAATGAATCTTAGACACTTGAAACGTAATAAGACGAACATGGTACTATTGATAGCAACATGGTGCAAATGTACGATGCATGTGTACGGGGTTGTAGCCCAACACGCTAGGGATGATTGCTGGCTCCCTATTGCTTCAATTGGGGATTGGAAATGATGACCAGATTTAATGTGTAATCTGAATTTGGTAGGATGTTGATGTTGGAGTTATCACCACCTTCCTAGATAATGACTTGATCCTGCAGATGTACCTCTTATGTGTAAGAGATCTATGGGGATAAAGCTTAATCTGTTTAAGGATGTGTATAACATATTCCATCATCTATCCTCTTTGATGACATTGACCTCTCCTGGTTAGTATCGCCAGAATATGCCAAGATTCTGTTGGGTTTACTGCCAACAACAAATACTGTCAGGGATGCCTGACCTTCGTTGATGTGTACTTCACCAATATGTGAATCAACGGCTGAAAAATCTTGTGGGATATATTGTCAAGGCTGCTTGACCTTCGCCGACGTGTGAATCAACGAAACATTACGTTGTGACCCCCGCCGGGGATCTGAGCGATCGGGTGTGAAAACCTCGAATAGCTTCAGAGCTCTGATAGGTTTAAATCTCTATCGGCTGTAATAATGTCAAGGCTACTTGACCTTCGTTGATTTGTGTGTCAACGAAAGAGCATGCGTTGTAACCCCCGCCGAGGATCTCACGTTGTAACCCCCGTCGGGGACTAGTTTGTGTGAAAAGATTGGGTGACAACCTTACGCTAATGACATCGAACCTCTATACGGTATTGCCGAATGTGGTATGCACAAACTTGAATCATCGGTATAGTAAACCATGCGTTCGGGCGAGTACCAATGGATGAAAAGAAAGCCACACTTGGATCCAGAAAAAACCAAGGTTTTAGGCTATTCTGCTCAATCGCGTAGCATTTTTATCCCGAGTTTGGCCTTTTTAGCTTGTAAGAACTCCTTTGCAACTCAAACTGGACCGAGTCGGAGTGATGGGACCCGCATGGGAGTGCCGCAGGTGCACCTGCTGTAGCCGCAGGTGCACCTGCTGCAGCCGCAGATGGGCCTGCGGCCAACCGTGGATAATAAATTCCAACTGGTTGGTCTCACAAGTTAATCTCAACTTGTTGCGCGAAGGAAAATACGTGAGCCACTTTCAGATCTGCTGAGTTTGGGCTGCTTTCAGTAAATTCTGTCACCGTACGAGTGTTCTACGCTATCCTGGTAATATATGCCTGTATTTTCTCTCATTTCTGTCCGTTAGATTTTGAGTTATCGCATGAAATGCATCTAAACACATAGTAGTGATTATGTATGCACAAATGACTAGATAAAAAATATCCAACATAGTAAATGTTAGTATTAAACCATGTTGAACATAATTATGTGAAAAATTTTGACTTTTGAGACAGTCAAATTGGCACCTTTTTCTGCTATTTTTTGTCCTAATTGAGGTCCAATGAGCATAAGGTAGCAAGGCAAAGTACTCCTAGTATTGAGGTTGGCCTGATGCATGATGATTTTAATTTTTAATGCATATATTGTGTATATGACTTTGGGACAGGTGTGCTACTGAATGGCCATCTAGACATGTCTGTATGCATGTGGATAGTTCTATTTTCAAAGGGGACTATGACAAAAAATTTCTAAATGTAGGCATTGGGTAGTCATGCATTTTAACTCTATTATATGTTCAAGTAAATGTATACATGCATATAGTCATAAAATGCATTCTAGAAAGCTCCAGGTAAGGAAATACCACACTCTTTCTGAGGTGATTTGGAGACTTGTTGTCCAGACACTATGGATCCTGATCAGCCGAGCAGTTCCTATAGGACCACTTCTGGCATACGGCGGAGGGCTTATGAAGTGCCTCATCCTCGTTCTATCAGACAGCCTCGTCGGTTGGTGGAGGTCGTGATACGTCCTGTCCAGGTAGATGTTTCAGACGTTGAGGACGAGGAGGCGGATATTTCGATAGAGGACCCCGCTCCTGCTGCACCTTTCCCTCGCAAGGAGCTTCCGAGCATTCAGGTGGTGAACTCAGAGTTGCTGGGTGACTTGGGCAGACATCCATCGGTGTATTTTCATGCTAACGAGGTATGGCGTTAGACTTTGATCTTCCTTCTTTCCTATTGATGAGGATTAAAGGGTTTTGATGTTGATCTGCATTTCATGCAGGTTCCTGGTTTTACACAGCCTCGAGGGAACTGGTTCAGTATTCACTCCATGTACCAGGCGCTTCATCCTGACTATAGAGTGGTAGTGCATAAGTGGGGATTTGGGGCATTCTTCTCCATCCTTCCCCGTCGTTGTCCCTAGGGTTACCTCAGGGCATTGTCTGAGTGATGGTTTCATCAGACTCAGTCACTCCATCTGCTAGATTGCGAGGTGATGATGACACCTATGGATTGGCAATTTATCACAAGTATGGAGTTTGGAGGGGAGCCAGTGACTTGCACGGTAAATATTACCCCTACTGCCATTAGATCCTTATTAGGAATTCCGGCGGCGGCGCTCAAAGGCAAGACTATCCGTTCAGGTCCTTTGAGCGTAGATGCTATGAGCGAGCTATTGAGTGAGCATGTGCTTGATGATATCAGAATCAGGGATCGCGTTCTGTTGCGATTGTTCCTGATGATCATTAGAGGCTGCTTCATAGCAGATAACTCTTCTCGGTATCTTTCGCTTTGATCAGTGCCACGCGTGATGTGGACCGTATTGGAGAGTATGATTGGGCTCCTACACCTTTGCCTATTTCCTCCGGGGCATGCGTATGTGCTCACAGGGTTTGACCGAGGCTTGGCTAGGATTTTACCCGTTACTGCTGGTGAGTATTTCTCTTGTTATTTACCATGTATAGGTTAAGAGTGTTACCTAACAGCAGATGTTTGCCTTTTTGTTGGCTGTTCTGGGCCTATGAGAGGCTTCCATGCTTGCGTCATGTGAGTGTGATAGGTTTAGACACCTATCCACAAGGACGACGATGGCATCATTCGATTCTACCAGAGGTGCCTGTAGCTGAGGGATTCACTCATTGTCGTATGCAGCTGGAGTTGCTGACGGCCGACACCATCACATGGCTTCCCTATTCCGGGGAACACTTGACTGTGGGTTTTGAGGATGGATACCCGACTTGAGTCGAGTATGTGATTTCCACCAGGAGAGTTCCTCTCTTCACAGATGGAGGCTGGGAGCTCTATTTAGGAGAGCGTGCTATTAGGAGCACCACAGGGGAGATTCGTATACCGATCTTGCCTCCTGCTAGGTGTTATTGGCCTGTATCCCAGTCACCCGTCACTGATATCCCCTTGTTGGGGGTTGGCGATTTTGCATTGTCAGAGGGTCCATGTACTCAGGAGACGTTCTATCGGTGGTGGTCCCCTCGCTCTATTGGAGCTCAGTCCCGCGCCACATAGTTTATGGGGGACATGGTTCCAGGATCCTTGATGATGATGAATTGGATAGCTTGTGTCTGAGATCTGACTCATATGACCCAGATTGATAGTTTGACCCGGCAGTTGGACCAGGCACACATATTTATCCGGCATTTGGGCAGAGATCCGGCAGAGGCGGCTTCATTTGATCCTTCCAGCTCAGGCGCTGGCCCCTTAGGTGACCCATTCGGTTTTGTCGGTGCAGATCCTCCTCTTTATAGGCCTGACATCCCTGTTGATAGAGATCAAGTGACTCAGGAGGAGTTACATCAGGTGGACAGGATTGATGATGTGGACATCGACACCATTGTCTTCTTCTGATGTGTATTCTTGTGATATCTTTTGATAGGCCTCTGTTAGATATTGGGTGGCTGTGCCCTATTCTCGCTATATCTTTTGATAGGCCTCTGTCAGTAGTTACAGAGATGATGTATTAGATGACGATATATTTAGGAATGTATGCACTGTTTTTTTTCATTCCCTATATCATATTGCCATCTATTATCTGTTATGCATGTATCATGTTATGCATATGTATGCATGTCTAGAGATATTCTGCATTGACCCCTGGATGGTCTTATGACACGGCCCGCATAGATGTCTTCTTCGACAATTAGCCGTATAGATCATACCCCACCGTCAGTGTTGGCATCGGGTATGCGATCGTGGTATGGTAGCATGTCACCACCAGACAGGGTGACTGTAGATCATTTATTGTAGCATACCATGACCATTTTGACTTTTCAGTTTCCCGCAGGATTTATGGACGGGATGATAGAGCGTTGGCTACCGGATAGGCAGGTATTCCGATTCGGCACCCATGAGTTGACTCCTACTTTGAAGGAGTATGCACGTTTGACGATGCTGCCTTTAGACAGACCTTGCGTGCATCTGGCTTTGGGAGACATGAGTAGATGATTCATGACTCTCACAGGATTGAGGCGCAGAGTGGTACAGGATGAGTTGACATCTGGCCACGTGATATCCCAGCATTTTCTGTACGACAGATTTGGCTTGGAGGATAGCTATTCACGACATTCTGGGGATTTCACCGCATCGGAGGATTATTGGAGTTTGGCCAGAATTGACGTACTGACGCTATGTGTATTGTCATATGTATATATGCCGCGGTATATGGATGAGATAGATATAGGAGTTGTCATGGCCGTGAGAGCTCTCAGGGAGGGTCGTACCATTGTACCTATGATTGTAGCAGAGACCCTGCGGTCGGCAGCATATTGTTACACGTATCCTACAGGAGTGGTCATACGGAGTTCAATTATGTTATATGTGTGGTTCATGTCACACTTGAGACCGATTGGCACTCTTAGACGACATGGGTACTGCTTTACCCATGATGTAGCTATGCCATACTCTTTTCAGCCATCAGAGTGTATAGATGCTCTGTCCTGGTCCACATTCTTGGCAGATATCAGAGATTCATTCAACATATTACCGTGTTTGGGGCTTAGCTCACCATATAGCTTCATTACTCATGCTCCGGGCATGGACTATCTCCCTCTGGCTGGTTTGAGGGGAGTGACCACTTATCACCCATTGGCCGTGATGTCGCAGTTCGACCAGTTCCAGGATTTTCATCCTTTTGAGGGGGCGACAGGTCAGCATTCAGCTTCTCGGTACCTCTCAGCAGAGGACCGATCTCGAGTATACGCCTGCTGGGATCGGCGCGAGATAGCGACTTTTTCTGTCAGTCATCCTGGTTATTCTGCAGAGTATTCCGTGTGGATGGAGACAGAGATTTTATTGGCTGCAACAGTGTTTGCATTACCGGAGCACGAGTTAGATGATGTAGAGCCCATGGAGGACATTGATACCTACATCGAAGAGGAGTCCAATGCTGAGTTGCCAGGATTTCTTCCAGATTCTCCTAGTACCAGTACTGTTGTGATTCAGCACTCGGCACAGTACTTAGAGCAGAATTTTTATCTGATGACCTTGAGAGAGATCAGATTCGATCTATGATGTCGACTGCTCTTGATGGGAGGGAGGCCGCTCTATTGGAGAGAGAAGAGGCATTGGCTCGTAGGGATGCCGCCGTCGTTGAGCGGGATGAGGCTATATCAGCCAGAGATGCAATGATAGTTAAGCGGGATATCACCATATCTGCCCGGGATGTAGCCGTTACAGATAGCACTGCAGTGAGGTCCCTTACCACTGGTATGATCGCAGAGATGAGCACATATATTGATGATCATATGGTCACCATGCAGATGGCTGCAGATCTGTTGGGTCGTGTGGATATTCTCATACAGGAGACCACAACTTTACCTCCATCTTCTGAGAGGGACGCCATATTGGGCTTGTTAGCTCGCATATACCCTGACTTGTAGGTGATCTTGTATTTTTCTGCACATACTAGCTTAGCCATTTTGTCCTGTACAGTTTACATTGTATATATCAAACAACATTATATATATGACAGGGAAATATATTTTTGGATAACTTCCCTTTTAGATTGCTTTGCTACTTTCTTGATATTTTACCTGCTGCTTCAGGGCTTGTGATCTTGATGTATTCTGAATTATTCCTAGGTGGATGGACATTGAGTTATCTCTGGATAGTTAAGAATAGATCATCGATCTGTATGGATCCCTACCATCTTTCGGTGTCTTGGGACTGGTTTTTGTATGGAAATGAGGAGAGGAGTGTGGCTTTCCTCTCTGAGATTGACCGCACCACAGATGGTCACCAGTACTTCTATTTAGGAGAAGCCTAGTTAATTCCATCTCTTATGGATTGGTGTTGCTCTTCAAGGTATGACCGCAACTTAGATGGTCGCCAAATCTCCTATTTGGGAGGAGTTCAGGTAATTCCATCCCTTTGTTCTGAAGCCAAATGAAATGTAGTGGATTGAAGGATGATCCTAGTACCAACTGACAAGGGTTTGTGTTTTGGTAAGGGGTGAGACCGCACCATGAATGGTTGCCTACGTACTCCTATTGAAGAGGAGATCAGGTCTGCGTAGTTCGAACCTGGTGTAAGAGGTTCAACGCTGTATGTGGCAGGAATGGTGTATGAATGTTTTTGTTGTTTTTTTTATTACGACCGGGCCATATGAAATGGTTGCCTACGTACTCCTATTGAGGAGGAGATCAGGTCGACGTAGTTAGCCCCTCAAGGCGAGATGAAAAGCGTAATCCCATGTGCAGGTCAGAGTGTGGGGAGGAGAAAGTTTAATCCTAGGTTGAGGATAAACTGTAGGTGAAAAGTTTGATCCCATGTATGGGTAGCCAAACTGTATATGTAAGAGGTTTAATCCACGGTGGGATGACCTAAGTTATAGGAACGTAAAGGAGAAAGGCAGGCTACTGGCTTGAAAGGTATGTTTCCCTGAGGGGTAAAGTGTAGAAAAGTTATTTGTGGTAAAGGTTTAAAGAACCGTAATAACTGGTGACCTGATGGTCTACCACCAGGATGTTTATTTGGTGGTAACTTCAGACATAGTATTGTTTCACGGCGTCTGAGTTAATGAGTTGCAGAAATTCATCGCCGTCCATTTCTTACAACCTGAGAGCACCTTCTGTCAATACTTCCTTAACAATAAATGGACCTTCCCAGTTAGGAGTGAATTTTCCCTTAGACTGATCTTGGTTGTCCAGTATTTTCTTCCAAACCAAGTCATGTTGTCTAAATTGCCGTAGCCAGACTTTTTTGTTGTAGGATCGGGCGATCCTTTGCTGATATAACTGACCATGGAAGATAGCCGCAGTTCGCCTTTCGTCTATTAGAGACAGTTGGTGATACCTATCTTGTACCCATTGGTCTTCATCCAACTGAGCATCTATCAATACTCTGAGGGATTCCATCTCAACTTCTATGGGGAGCACTGCTTCCATCCTATAGGTTAATGCGTAGGGGGTTGCCCCAGTGGAGGTGCGCATTGAGGTTTTGTAGGCTAACAGAGTCAGAGGCAATAGGTCAGGCTAATTTTTGTGATTGGTGGACATCTTTTACATAATCTTCTTGATGTTCTTGTTAGCCGCTTCAACAGCACCATTCATCTTCAGACGATAGATGACTGAGTTGAGGTGTTTGATGTGGAATTTACTGCATAATTCCCCCATCATTTTGTTGTTGAGGTTCTTGGCATTGTCGGACACAATCACCTCTGGTTGTCCATATCGACAAATGACACTGTTTCTGATGAAAGCAATGATGACTTCTTTAGTGACCCTAGAGATAGAGGCTGCTTCTAGCCACTTGGTGAAGTAGTCGATCATGGTGAAGATAAATCGATGACCATTACTGGCTTTAGGTTCAATGGGCCCGATAACGTCCATTCCCCACGTTGAAAAGGGCCAAGGTGAACTCATATTGTGAAGTTATCATGGAGGGACGTGTATAACATTCCCATGAATCTGGCACTGATAGCATCTGCAATCAGCTTTGAGAGATAGCCAATAATTTCCTATCCTGAGGACTTTCTTGACAAGGAGGGGGCCACTCATGTGGGGGCCACAGACTCCGCCATGGATTTTATCCATAAGCCTTTGAGCATGATCTTTGTCTAAACATCTAAGGAGACCTAATCTTGCATCTCTTTTGTAGAGCGCATCTTCACTCAGGTAGAATTTCATAGCAAATCGATGGATCCGCATTTTCTCAGTCGGGCTCGCCTCAGCGGGTGTAGATCCATCTCGCAGATATTCCTTGATATGCTGATACCAAGGATGTTGGTTGGGAGGTAGCTCATCCGATACTTCTCCAACGTAATTCCCATAAGCTGGGGCCTTGTTCAGGGAAATTGTGATGCTTGGCAAGTGTTCCTTGTCTGATATGCGGATCAAGAGGCCAAAGTTGCTAACGCATCTGCGAAATCATTCCTATTACGAGGAATGTGTAGAAAGGATATTTCTTTGAATCGCAAAGCCATCTTTAAAACCTGCCGATGGTAAGGCAGCAAATGTAGTTCCTTGGCTTGATAGATTCTGGTGGATTGTCTGATTATTAACTCCAAATCTCCAAGGACAGTTAACCGCCTGATGCCCATTAAATGGGCAAGTTTTAGCCCCATAAGACAGCCTTCATACTCAGCCGTATTGTTGGTGCTGACAAACTGTAATTTGACGGTGACGGGATACTGCTCCCCCATATCAGATACTAGAACAGCTCCAGCTCCAGAACCTTCCATATTAACAGCTCCATCGAAATACGTCTTCCACGTTTGGCGAGTATCGTACTGATGGTGTTGCTGAACTGTCATTACTCCTTCATCGGGGAAGTAGGTTTCCAAGGGTTTGAAATCCCCGGATGGTGCGGCTGCCAGTTGATCCGCAATTCCTTGACCTTTGATGGACTTTTGAGTCACATATACGATGTCAAATTGTTGTAGGATCAACTGCCATCTAGAAAGCCGACAATTCAGTATAGGTTTACTGAACACGTACTTGAGAGGATCCACGCGGGATATGAGATGGGTTGTGTGACCATGAAGATAATGTTGTAACCTCATGGCAGCCCCTGCTAAAGCACAACACGTCTTTTCGATTAGAGTGTACTTGTGTTCACTGCTGCTGAATCTTTTGATGAGGTAATAGATAGCTCGTTCTAGGCCTATATCATCCTTCTGTCCCAGCATGCATCCCATGGCATTGTCACTTCTGGACAGATACATAAACAAGAAAACATCATCCCTGGGTGGTACCAAGATGGGAGCTTTAATTAGCTGTTTCTTGATTGTAAGGAAGGCATTCTAGCACTCCTCATTCCATTTCATGGAGGAGTTCTTCCTTAATAGCTTGAAGATTGGCTCACAGGTTGTTGTGAGCTGACAGATAAATCTACTAATGAAGTTGATTCTTCCCAAAAATCCCCGTATTTCCTTTTCTGTCTGAGGAATGGGCATTTCCGTGATGGCTTGGATTTTGGCAGGATCCAGCTCTATACCTTTGTGGCTGACTAAAAATCCAAGCAACTTGCCTGATTTAACGCCAAAGGCGCACTTAGCTAAATTTAACTTCAAGTTGTACTTACGCAACCTGTTGAACAACTTCTTGAGATGGTATATATGGTCATCCTCCTTCCGGGATTTGACAATAATGTCATCCACGTAGATCTAGATCTCTTTATGCATTAAGTCGTAGAAAAGAGCCATTATAGCTCGTTGATAGGTAGCTCCAGCATTGATGAGGCCGAATGACAACCGTTTATAGCAAAAAGTTCCCCAAGGAGTGATGAAAGCAGTTTTTCCACGATCTTCCTCGGTAACCATGATCTGATGATACCCCACAAAGCAATCTGCAAAGGAGTACATGTCGTATTGTGCAGTATTGTCAATGAGAATATGGATAAATGGCATGGGAAAGCTATCTTTTAAGCAAGCTTTGTTCATGTAAACTCGCACCTTCCCTATAGGTTTAGGTACGGGCACGATGTCGGATATCCACTCAGGATATGTAGACACCATTATGATGCCGGCTTGAAACTGTTTCACAATTTTTTCTTTCACCTTTAAACTCCATTCAGGTTTCAATCGCTGGAGCTTTTGATTGACTGGCTTAAATCCCTCTTTAATGGGAATGCGATGAAGGACAATGTCAGTGGACAAACCCACCATATCCTCATAAGACCATGCAAACACATCCTAGAACTGGGTTAGTAGCGTAACCATGTCATTCTGTTGGTTTGGGGTAAGGTCTGAACCAATCTGGATTAACTTAGGGTTTTCTAAGGTTCCGAGATTGAAAGGAGTGGTTTGATCAAGGTTGGGTTTGGGTTTGTCTTTGACCCATTCTTGAATTTCTGGAGGCACCTCAATGTCATCTGATATATCCACCAAGGCTGAATTCATCTCTACATCAAAGGTACAATTCTTGTGGAGAAGAGGCATCATATCAGCAAGTACCGGCACATCTAAATTCAGAGTCCTGAAACAAAATATGCTTTCACTTAGTATATATGAAATGTGTTGATCATACACAGTGTTAACATATACTAGCAAAATAAACCGTTAATACTGTACAAAAAAGTAAGCAGTTATTATATCTACAGGGCAGAAAGAGTTTCCGCCCACTTTACCCTTGACGACCAATGCTAGGAATGTTGTTCCAATTGGCAAGGGCAAATTCCGGGTGAACCGCAGTGATAGAGGGATTATCATCATCTTCCCTGTTCCGAATGATAGCCATTACGTCTGGGCAGTCATCGTCTGGGGTGTATTTGTTGGTATGCTCATCATGAACAATGATGCGTATGTCAGACATCATCCTGATGACATCTTGCTTGATTCTTCGTTCCTCTTCCTCCACTGCGGGATATGGAACAAAGATTTCTTTCTCCTTCACCGGTACCGGCTTGGGAAATAACATCACCATTATATTGGCTGACACCTTTACAGGAGGTTGTGCGGACTCAAAGCTTGAAGGCGAAGCTAAACGCCGCATGGTTGAAGCTGCAGGAATATGCTGATGCTTATGAGGATTCCTGTGACTAGAGTTGGCAGAATAGCCTAGTCCAGCTATCCAATTTGCTGGGTTAAGTGAATAGGATACTTGACACCCTGGTAATCTTTACCCAACCCTTGTCCCAGTTTATGACCCAACGACATCATTTCTTGCGTGGCTGACATTACCTCGGCAGAAATCTGGGGTTCGGGCAGTGGCGTTCCAATAGCATGGTATTGGGTATTGCTTATTTCCAAAGCATGAAAACTAATTGGCTCAACATCCTTATTGGCATTGATTAGCGGCATGTCCCAGTGCTGAGGAATCTCCGGTTCAGCGTTGACTGTGACCAGGCTATTGTTGATAATGCATTTCAACTGTTGGTGAAGAGTGGAGGGGACTGCCCCTGCCATGTGAATCCATGGTCGTCCTAAGAGCAGGTTGTATCCCGAATCTATCTTGAGCACATGGAAGGATACGCAGAATGTATGAGGACCAATCTCAATTGGCAGCTCAACTACTCCGACCGAGTTATGGCGGGCTCCATCAAAAGCTTTGATAATGGTATGGCTACTCCAAATTTGATTGGGATTGATATTCATCTTCACCAAGGTAGCGTATGGGCAAATATTCAGAGAGGAACCTCCATCTATTAAAACTCCAGCCACCATATATCTGGAGGATAAAACCACAATGTGCAACGGTTTGGAATGACCTGTCCCTTCGGGCGGTATGTCATCATCAGTGAAGGATATCACAATGTTGTTGAAAATGTGATCAACCAGATGTTAAAAATTTTCCGTATCAACTAATATCGGTAGATAGGCTTCTTCTAAAACCTTTAACAAGAGCTTCCGGTGATTCTCGGAAGTCAGGACCAAGTCCAAGATTGATATCTGTTGTGGAGCTTCTTTCAAGCTTCAAACCACCTTGGCTTCGTTATGACCCATAGTGCGGAGGAAATTTTCAATCTTCTCAACGGGTACTTTCCCCTTAGACTTGATGACAGGCTTCATTACCTGTTGGGGAAGATACAGTGGATTCTCCTTCGACACTGCAGCAGTTATATGCGAGGTGGATCCTTCACCTTCTCCATAATTCCATGGAACTGCGCGCAAGCTAACAGGATATTGTGCTCTACACGGCAAGTTGATTGGCTCGGGAGCGGCCACTTTCAAAGGATTGTTGATTCCCTTGAGTTGAATTACTGACATGACAAGTGATTTGTTAACCCCATCATTTTCAGCGGATATGATTGCTACTACATTCTTCCACTTAGTAGGACATGAATCCTCACTTTCCCGTAACACAGTGTCGTTATCTGCCAGACGCAGTACGCCACTGTCGATTAAATTTTGAATAAGGTGGCGGAGTGCCCAGCATTCTTCTGTGCTGTGACCGCGAGATTGAGAATGATATTGACATACTCCCTCAGAGTTGTATCGTCCTGAATGGGGGTTGATTGGATGTAGAAGGGAACTAATCCTTACTTCATTGATTAACATATGAAGGATTTCCTCCATAGGTTGGCCCAAATGTGTGAATTCCCTTTTGTTGGCAAAATCCCGACGGGCCTTAGCATTTGCTCTCTTTGTCATTTTGTCTTCCAGCATTTCATTTTTTGAAAGCGAAGAGGGAATATTCATGACAATAGGTAGGAGACTGGCATGCTCCTGGCTAATTAGCTGACAAGTCACTTGATGCTGATAAGTCACCAGTTCCGCCAATTGCTCAATTTGTTTACAGAGAGCTTTTATCTTTCGTTCCATTGTGAATTGGAACTTGGCATAATCCCATCTGTCATCACCATCTTTGGGGGTCTGGGAGGATTCACAGCTAAAATTGGAACTCTGTCCACTGCTCCAATTGATCATGTTGACCTCTTCTTCCTTGTGTTGAGGAAGAGGGTTATCTTGAACGTGAGGTTGATCGGGTTTGGTGACCACGACTTCACCATTGTCTATCAGGTCTTTGATTTTGTGTTTTAAGGCCCAACAATCCTGAGTATCATGTCCAGGTGCCCCGACATGATAAGCACATTTTCGAGCAGCATTAAAACCCTGACCATTAGGGCTGGCTAGTGGAAGCAGATGCGTGATTTTCTTTTGTGTTGTTAGAAGATTGAGAATGTTCTCGAGGGTGTCCCCTAAGGGTGTGAATACTCGAGGTCGTTTGACTTCTCCACCTTTTGGTACTGGAGGGTTCGCAGACTGTGATTGAAAGGGAGTGTAATTTCTCCGTTGAATAGACGGGGGGTTGTTCCTATAATTTCCTCTTCTTTCTTTTTAAGGAAGATCCTCTTCTTTCTTTTTAAGGATCGTCTGGGGGTTGTTCCTATAATTTCCAGATTGGATGTGATTAGCAACCGCTTTGAGTGCAGCTAGGTCTTGAATCTTTCAGGATTTCAATCCCATTTCAGCCATCTCCCCATGTTTGACCATTTTAGAAAATGGTTTGCCGATGCCGGCTAAAACTCTTTCATAGAAAGGTGCTTCTTGTATGTCTATGAAAGTCATGACCATCTCTGATTCTGTCATAGAAGGACTAACTTGGGCAGCCAGACGTCTCCACCTCTGAGCATACTCTCTGAAAGACTCATTAGACTGTTTCTTGATCTTGGTAATTTGATACCGATCAGGAGCCATTTGAGATTGAAAGTTTTATTGGGTGAGGAAAGCGTGTGCTAGCTCTTCCCAACTATAGATCTTTGAATTGTCTAATCTTGTGTACCATGAACGGGCTTCTCCAGCTAGACTTTTTTGGAACAGTTGCATTCTGAGTTTTTCATCCTCTGCATAAGATCCCAATTCTCTAATAAACACCTTTAGATGTGTGTAAGGATCTCCTAACCCGTCATATTTTTCAAAGTCAGGAGTCTTAAATTTTTCTGGATAATGAATACCAGGGAAAATACACAAATCAGCATATGAAACACTCCCGTGTGTTCCAATTCCTTTGATAGTGCGAAGAGTCTCTTCCATTTGGAGGACTTTCTTTTTAATGTCACCAGTATCTTGATCTCCAGTGGGATGGGCAGCATCATGGGTTTTGTTGGTCGGATCCAACTGCAGTTCAGGTATTGTAATGACCTGGGTTCCTCCTTGTGTGGAGGATTCAGCATGTACGGGTATTTTCTGACCATGTGTAGACTGATGTAATTCTTTGACTAGAACAGCCAAATCTGTAATCTGTTTGCTTAATCCATCAAATTCTTTGCGAGAAACTGGATTAAGTTCAGTATGGTCAGATGACGACATGATTGACTGTAGGCCTGTTACGTTTCTGGACTTTGAACGGGTGGTAGGTCCGATTGATTCCCTGCAAAAGACTTGCATAGTTTAGTCTTTAGGGAAGGTGGATAATAACATGCTATACGATGCGTCCAGTTTAGGAAATTTATCCTGCAAAACGGATGTCAGCTGTTTATAGCATGTATGTGTACACATTTCTTCATATTTCTCATTACATGGAGATAGATATGGAAGATAATTACAAGTAATTGTGCTTTACAAGTAATTTGAAATGAGAGCATGAAGAGACTTTCCTCCGTTTTGGGTTTATCAGAGGCTGACCTATCTTAGGTTACTCTCACAGCTTTTTGGCATGAAGGTTCCTAAATCATCGCAATCTACTTGACGGGAAGTTAATTCGGTCTTTCAACTGCAGCGAATTTGGGTGGTGCCTTTCATGAGCCTCGGAGAATTAGTCTTCTCACGAGTCCAGTAATCAAACAACGACGGGATAGCCTCCTGGTGGAGGGACCACACAACATACATTCACATACATCGCGTCTTACCGTATGAAAATGATGACATGTGCGAAGCACTAATATCACAAGCAGATATGGTGCGAAGCACTAATATCACAAGCAGTTTTATAGTGCGAAGCACTTATATCACTGGCAGTTTATAGTGCGAAGCACTAATATCCCAAGCAGTTTATAGTGTGAAACACTAAGTAAGGAAATGCATTCGTACACATTCATCACAAAATATAAATGCAATATCCACACACAAGCAGATCACAATTTTGAAAAAATTGTAATAGCGGCTTAAGTCCTCTTACTGGAGTCCCCAGCAGAGTCGCCATTTGTCGACGTCGGGATTTTTAATTGTCTATTTCTGTTACTTGTTCTTTGCTGTTCTCATTTTAGGTGAGATTTGTTTGAAAAAACAAGTGAAAAAGGTCTGACATGTATAATGTCGACGAATGGACTATAAGAGTCGCCAGTTGGTTTTTTAAATGGTTGTACTAACACAACCGAGAAAAGGTTTGCACATTGATCCAAACATCACAGATATATTTACAAGCTGCTTACAGCTGAAAAGGTCCATCACGGGAACCGAATCTAGATTCAGGGGACTGAATCTGTGATCACATGATTCCTAGGCTCATATGATGTCGCAATTGATATAAATGCAGTAACCAGGTATATATATAAAAGCTGTATATATATATACATACATGATCACCAACCATGAAGCACCTCCATGGGGGATCAGAAATATAAATAAAGCTATCAAAGCTATCAACCGCCATGGAGGAAACTCCAGGCGGGACGAAATGTACAGAAAGCTGTAAAAACGGTCAACCACCACGAAGTAAACTCCAGGTGGGACGAAATGTATATATATATATATATATATATATATATATATATATAGCGAATAAACGCATCGGATGTAAAATCCAGGCTCATCGAACAGAGTTCGACCACAGTTAATATATATAAGTATATATATATTAAAGCACGTAAACGCTCCGGATGTAAAATCCAGGCTCATCGAACAGAGTTCGACCACAGATAATATATATAAGTATATATATATATTTATATATATAGGAAAGCAAATAAACGCTCCAGACCGAAGTCTAGGCTCAATCGAGGCATAACTCGATAATGTTAGTCAATATATATATATATATATATATATATATATATATATATATATATATATATATATATATATATATATATACAGACTGGAATGAAACCACAGACCGAAGTCTGGGCAAAAGTAAGCAACACGACTCTCAACGTATAGAAGGGTGTGTGCAAAGATGAAGAGAAGGACTCTAAAGTGTGTAAGAAGGCTTACAGTGGGCTGCCAAAGAAGACTTCTATATCTTTAGAGTGAGTAAACACAGACTGTTGTAGGTATAAAAGGGCTATATATGAGCTCACATGTGTTTAAAAGGGGAAAGTACACAGCCTAGGATGAGTGCAGAGCAAATTGGGCAGGGCTTCCTCACCGTTTCCTCTTTCAAAATGGCCACCCCAAGCCCTCTATTTATAGAGGGTGGAGCCGCAGGTGTACCTGCGGCTGAGCCGCAGGTGTACTAGAGGCAACTCGGATTGGCCCGGGTTTTTCGGCTTGGGTCGTCTCGAAGTACGTGTATTCGGGCACTGTAATGTCCACTCGAACTTTCAGAAGTGCAATCCGGGCATCCGTTTGAGGTATACAGTGTGACGCCCCCAAAATTAGGTAAACATCACCCATTTTGGGTCGTCAGATACATAGTACAGAATACAAATACAACTGATTAATACATCTGTCGTGTACAATACGACAAAACATAAACTGTGAGTTTGAATACAAATATTATCTTCTAGAGAGTATTCATACTCAAAAGTAGTCCTCATTACATTTATTAACACACCATTACATAGAATAGTGAGGACTACTAACTAATACTATCATTCGGACCATCACTCCGTACCCCGACTTGTCCCAGCTACGTTCTCATTTCCTGAAGAGAACAGTGAAAGAAAGGGTGAGCTCAACTAGCCCAGTAAGAAATATTATGACTAAGATAATGCAGAATAAATTATCATTAGCCTTCAACAATGTTAAACTGATAAAATATAATAGACATCAAGTTTAACTGTAGCGGAACAAGCAATCCATTAAAAGAGTCAAGTAGAAAATAAACTCTACTATCTTTTATGATTTAAAAAGTTTTTCAACACTGTAATCGCTGAGACTCAGCTTAATAAAATAATCCACATCATCAAATCACCCCTGCACTACGGCCAAGGATATTCGTGTATTCATTAATGGTCATGATCATGCCAACAACTGTCCATCAATGCACTACGGGCCAATGAGGACTTTTACCACATCATTTGTAACATTACGGTCATGATTATACCGAATAATCCCTGGTCATAATCATACCAAGTCCATCTATGCACTACAGGCCACAGATGACTTTCAACATTTTATAAACATGAGGATGATGACAATGATATAAGAATTCAATAAAACAAGTTCAAGAATTAATTTATCCAGGAATTAACAACGTCCAAATTGTCAACATGATACTGCATTGTGGAGTAAAATTCAAGAATGCTTAGAAGAATATTTTCTTGAAAAGATACTGGATGAAACGCAACTATCAAGGATATTCCACAAATTTCATGGAGTATAGAAGTCAAAACTTAACCAACTGAGTACAATAAAGAATGGAATAACAAAAGAAATCACCATGCATGCGATAGACCGCACAGACAGGTTATTCCAATAGAATAATAAATAATGGAACCAGGTCCGGCGTAAACGCACAGACAGGATATTCCGACAGAATAATAAATAATGGAACCAGGTCCGGTGTAAAACACACAGACAGGATATTCCAACAGAATAATAATAAAACGGAACCAGGTCCGGTGTAAAACACACAGACAGGATGTTCCAACAGAATAATAAACGGAACCAGGTCCGGTGTAAAACACACAGACAGGATGTTCCAACAGAATAATAGAAGAATGTCACCAAGTATAGGGTAGACCGCGTATACTGGTTATTCCAACAGAATAATAACGAATGGAATAACAGAAGTTCTCTTCATGAATATAAAAGAAATAATATTCCCTACCTTAAAAGAACTGGATATTGGAAAAGTGATGTAGCAGAATACTTTTATTCTCTCTCTCTTATTCTCTCTATACTTTCTCTCTCTATAGCTTGAATGAATTCGTGAAAAATAATGAAGCCCTAGGCCTCTATTTATAGAAAAACTGAGGGTGGCTCTTGGTCTTAACGAAGGGTCAAATGACTCTTGGTCTTAACGAAGGGTCAAATGACTCTTGGTAATATTGAAGGGACAACTACTATTGACGAAAGTAATTACTATTGACCAAGGTAAATACTATTGACGAAGGTAATTACTATTGACCAAGGTAAATACTATTGACGAAGGTAATTACTATTGACCAAGGTAAATACTATTGACGAAGGTAATTACTATTGACGACGGTAATTACTATTGACGAAGAGACTCTTAGATGATGACATATGACCCCCCATAAAATAACCAAACTTACCACAACGTCTCAATTATTGATTTAATAATATAACATATTATACAGATGATACTATGACAATAATTTAAGAGATATGATGCAGCAATTACTGTAGCAATAATTGAGTATAGCTGAGTGACTTCTCACGTAAGCATCAATAATCAATACCGTGTGCTACTATGCAACCACGCGTATTACTGTACTTTTACTACCAAGTAGTTCAACAGTTTTAACGATTTTAACGTAATACCTCAGCTGTTATTTTTATAGAAAGATAATTTTGTCGTTTTCTCAATCCGACAATAATTCCATTGTGGGGTCCACCAATGATTGTGCCGTCGTACGAATATTCCCCGACAAAAAGAATATTCCCCGACCAAACGAATATTTTATAACAACTTGCTTACTTTGTAAAATTTATAAATATTACCCACAACTATAACATTATATCAAATTAACTCCATAATATTCAAAAATGATATTTATAGAAAATTCATCTTTATTTATAAAAATTGGGGTCTTACAACCTCCCCTTCTTATGAAATTTCGCCCTCGAAATTAGGGTACGTACCTGGTATGTCGAAGAGGTAAGGATACCTTGATTTCATTTCTGATTCTAACTCCCAAGTCATTTCCTCAACATCGTGGTTTCTCCACAAAACTTTGACTTGAGGTATAACCTTGGAGCGTAGAATATGTTCCTTCTTATCCAAGATTTGAACAGGAACTTCTTCATACGTCAAATCCTCCGCTATTTCGTCCGGTTCTAACTCAATAATGTGGTTCGGGTCTTCCACATATTTGCGTAACATGGATATGTGGAAAACGTTATGAACACGAGACATACTTGGCGGTAAAGCGAGTCTATAAGCCACAGTTCCTACTCGATCGAGGATTAAAAATGGACCGATGAATCGAGGATTTAGCTTTCCTCTCTTTCCAAATCTCGTAACTCCTTTCCATGGAGCAACACGTAAGAACACATGATCTCCTACATCAAATTCCACGTCCTTTCGATGAAGATCAGCATAACTCTTTTGTCGATCTTGTGAGGTTTTTATACGTTGTCGGATCGTTTGAATCTTTTCTGTAGTCATACGTACCAACTCCGGTCCCAACAACGTTGCTTCGCCCACCTCATCCCAGCATACTGGAGAACGACATTTTCTTCCATACAATGCTTCGAATGGAGCCATGCCAATACTTGCTTGATAACTGTTGTTGTAGGAAAACTCCACCAATGGTAAGAACTTGTCCCAACTTCCCTTGAAGTCAAAGACACAGAGTCTTAATAGATCTTCAAGAGTTTGAATAGTCCTCTCTGATTGTCCGTCCGTCTGAGGATGATATGCTGAACTAAATCGTAACTCCGTGCCCATAGCTTTTTGTAAACTAACCCAAAATCGTGAAGTGAATCTTGGGTCTCGATCAGAAATTATGGATACTGGCATACCATGCAGTCTTACAATCTCGTTTATGTACATACGAGCAAGACGTTCAAGTGTATAAGTTTCTCGTATCGGTAAGAAATGAGCAGACTTGGTCAATCTATCAACAATGACCCAAATCGCATCAATACCTTGAGAAACCCTGGGAAGACCGGTAACGAAATCCATGGTAATGTGCTCCCACTTCCATTCTGGAATTTCAAGTGGTTGCAATGGACCTTTTGGTACTTGATGCTCCGCTTTGACTCGTTGACAAGTTAGACACCTTGAGATAAACAACGCTATCTCTCTCTTCATATTGCTCCACCAAAATGTATGACGAAGATCATGATACATTTTGGTACTTCCAGGATGGATTGCAAACGGTGTGTTGTGCGCCTCCATCATGATTTCATACTTTAAATCAGGGTTGTTAGGAACACAAAGTCTGGAGTTGACTCGAAGTATTCCTTCCTCATCGATTCTTGCTTCCGGCATAACACCTTCTTGCACTTTCTTCCTCATACGCATCAGCTCCAGGTCTGTAGCTTGAGCAGCTTTAACTTTATCGATTAAAGTCGGTTCTACTCGTATATTCGCCATCATCACATGGGTCCCTGGAGTCTTCAACTCTATCTCCATCCTTTGCAAGTCACACAAAATGGGCCTTTGCGTTGTTAATATTGCACTTGTACCCGCATATGATCTTCTACTCAATGCGTCAGCTACCACGTTCGCTTTTCCAGGATGGTATTGAATGGTATGATCATAATCTTTCAACAGTTCAAGCCAACGTCGTTGTCGCATGTTGAGTTCCTTTTGAGTGAAGAAATATTTGAGGCTTTTATGATCCGTAAAGATCTCCACTTTCTCCCCATACAAGTAATGCCTCCAAATTTTAAGTGCAAAGACAACAGCTGCCAACTCTAGATCATGAGTAGGATAATTCCTCTCATATTCCTTGAGTTGTCTTGATGCATAGGCTATGACTTTTCCATGTTGCATGAGAACGCATCCCAACCCTTTGCTCGAAGCATCACTGTAGATGACAAATCCCTCCGAGCCAGATGGTATTGTTAGAACAGGTGCTGAAATGAGTCTCCTCTTGAGTTCTTGAAAACTCTGCTCACATTCTTCGCTCCAACCAAACTTTGTATCTTTCCGAGTCAGCTGAGTTAATGGAGTAGCGATTCGAGAAAATCCTTCCACGAATCTCCGATAATAACCAGCTAAACCAAGAAAGCTACGTACCTCGGTCACTGATTTAGGTTGCTCCCAGCTTTGAATAGCTTCAATCTTTGCCGGGTCAACTGATATTCCACGACTTGATACTACGTGCCCAAGGAATGCTACCTCCTCCAGCCAGAACTCGCATTTCTTCAACTTGGCATAAAGCTTGTATTCACGAAGCTTTTGGAGTACCAGCCTCAAGTGTTGCTCATGATCTTCACGGCTTTTGGAATAAATAAGGATGTCATCAATAAAGACGACCACAAAGTGATCCAAATATTCCTTGAATACCCGGTTCATCATATCCATGAAGGCAGCAGGAGCATTAGTCAATCCAAAGGACATGACTAGGAATTCATAATGCCCGTACCGAGTTCTAAAAGCCGTCTTTGGAATATCCTCAGTTCTAACCTTCAGCTGATGATATCCAGAACGAAGATCGATCTTTGAAAAGAATTGTGCTCCTTGCAACTGGTCAAACAGGTCATCAATACGTGGCAATGGGTACCTGTTTTTGATGGTGACATGATTCAACTCCCGATAATCAATACAAAGTCGCATACTTCCATCTTTCTTCTTCACGAATAGAACAGGAGCTCCCCAAGGAGAAGTACTAGGACGAATAAAGCCAATGTCTAACAATTCCTGCAGTTGGATCTTTAACTCCTGAAGTTCAATAGGAGCCATTCGATATGGGGCTTTGGAAATGGGTTTTGTACCGGGTTCAAGATCGATACAAAATTCAATTTCACGCTCTGGGGGTAGGCCAGGAAGTTCTTCAGGGAATACGTCAGGGAATTTATTAACAATAGAAATATCATTCAAAACTGACGTATTTTTGTTTAGATCTGTGACATGAGCTAAGAAAGCTTGACATCCGTTTTTCAATAAACGAATAGTTTTATGGCTTGAGATGACAGCGATTGATTTTAATGGTTTGGTTGCTTGAATTCGCATAATAGGTCGATTAGGAATATGAAAACTAACAACCTTACGAAAACAATCAATTTTTGCATAATGAGTAGTTAACCAATCAATCCCTAGAATCACGTCAAATGCAAGTATTTTTAATGAAATCAGATCGATAGGTAATGTGTGGGTACCAACTTGAACCAAACAAGACTTATAAACAGTGGAGGTAATGAAGGTTTCTCCCAACGGAGTTTCCACAGATAAGTCAAAGTCTAATTTCTCCGGAATCAAATTTAATCGATGAGCGCAAGTAGGAGAAATAAAAGAATGGGTTGAACCGGTATCAAATAAAGTATAAACTTCTTTAGAGTTTATAATAAGCTTACCCGTGATGACCTCATTCGGGTTCTTTGCTCTCTGGGAGTTCACAACAAACGCTCTCCCTTGCACCACCGGTTTTGACTTTTCTGGGACGGCTTTTGGTGCCTCCATCCTAGCTGAATTTGTCTTCGGTAAACGACAAAATCGGGCTAAATGACCTTCTCTTCCACAATTATAACATGCTTTGGACGGCATCGCGCAGTTTGGACTGATGTGCCCCTCCCCTCCGCATTTGAAACATATGATAGGTGGTCGTTCTCCTTCCTTAACGACAGGTGCTGGTGCTGACGTCTTTCCATCATTGTTGAATCTCCTCTTCTTGAAATGTCCATTCTTATTGTTTTGGCCCTGATTACCACCGAAGTGGTTACCATTTCTGGCCTGTTGATTCCCTCCACGCTTGTTGTCACCGCTTCGATGACTGCTCTCACTGGTATTATCATTTTGCCGGCTGCTCTCTTTTGGTTGCGTTGTCTCGTTATCGCGCTCCACCAACTGAGCCCTATTTACAACATCTGAATACAAACACAGTTTATGAGAAACAAGATGTTGACGTATCTCCGGCTTCAAACCTCTTAAAAACATCCGCGTCATTCTTTCTTCATTATCCACCAGGTGGGACGCAAACCGGGATAACTCCGCAAATTTTGCCTCGTACTGCGACACGGTCATATTATTCTGCTCCAATTTGATGAACTCCACCTCCTTCATGTGACGAATACTCTCGGGAAAGTATTTGTCGTTAAACAGCTCTTGGAACTTCTCCCAGGACATCTTCAGTGCGGCAGGTTGAGTACGCTTTATCGATTCCCACCAGTAATCTGCCTCTCCTCGCAACATAAAGGCGGCAAAGGGAACCTTTTGCTCCTCGGAGCAACCCAAGACATCAAATATCTTGGTGATCTGCTTTATCCATGTTTCAGCTACAAGTGGTTTGGGTTCTCCCTTAAACTCCGGTGGTCCCAGCTCCTTAAACTGTTTAGCGGTGACCGCCTGAGAGTTTCCAGTATTTCCACCTACGTTGTGGACAGGAGCCGCTTTCACCTGTTGTTGCATGAATTGCATAAAGCCTCTGAACATTTGATCATTCATCATTTGGTCAGTGTTGTTGTTTGCATGAGGATTGACACCTTCCTGATGCACATTATCCTGATTATTGATATGTGGTGAATCAACAGTCGTCTGTGCTCCATTGCTATTCTCAACGTTCTCAGATGCCATTTTCAGATACTGCCACAAAATAAAAATTAATTGATATGTCATATATTATCCTTATATTATGACCGACCAATTAAATACCATGCAAATAAACTTAGGTATGTCATACTAGCGAAGGAAATCCCCGTCTCTCCCCTCCTAGTTCTATTCTCACATCTTAGCCAGGGATCATATCCCTAAGCTCTGATACCAACTGTGACGCCCCCAAAATTAGGTATACATCACCCATTTTGGGTCGTCAGATACATAGTACAGAATACAAATACAACTGATTAATACATCTGTCGTGTACAATACGACAAAACATAAACTGTGAGTTTGAATACAAATATTATCTTCTAGAGAGTATTCATACTCAAAAGGAGTCCTCATTACATTTATTAACACACCATTACATAGAATAGTGAGGACTACTAACTAATACTATCATTCGGACCATCACTCCGTACCCCGACTTGTCCCAGCTACGTTCTCATTTCCTGAAGAGAACAGTGAAAGAAAGGGTGAGCTCAACTAGCCCAGTAAGAAATATTATGACTAAGATAATGCAGAATAAATTATCATTAGCCTTCAACAATGTTAAACTGATAAAATATAATAGACATCAAGTTTAACTGTAGCGGAACAAGCAATCCATTAAAAGAGTCAAGTAGAAAATAAACTCTACTATCTTTTATGATTTAAAAAGTTTTTCAACACTGTAATCGCTGAGACTCAGCTTAATAAAATAATCCACATCATCGAATCACCCCTGCACTACGGCCAAGGATATTCGTGTATTCATTAATGGTCATGATCATGCCAACAACTGTCCATCAATGCACTACGGGCCAATGAGGACTTTTACCACATCATTTGTAACATTACGGTCATGATTATACCGAATAATCCCTGGTCATAATCATACCAAGTCCATCTATGCACTACAGGCCACAGATGACTTTCAACATTTTATAAACATGAGGATGATGACAATGATATAAGAATTCAATAAAACAAGTTCAAGAATTAATTTATCCAGGAATTAACAACGTCCAAATTGTCAACATGATACTGCATTGTGGAGTAAAATTCAAGAATGCTTAGAAGAATATTTTCTTGAAAAGATACTGGATGAAACGCAACTATCAAGGATATTCCACAAATTTCATGGAGTATAGAAGTCAAAACTTAACCAACTGAGTACAATAAAGAATGGAATAACAAAAGAAATCACCATGCATGCGATAGACCGCACAGACAGGTTATTCCAATAGAATAATAAATAATGGAACCAGGTCCGGCGTAAACGCACAGACAGGATATTCCGACAGAATAATAAATAATGGAACCAGGTCCGGTGTAAAACACACAGACAGGATATTCCAACAGAATAATAATAAAACGGAACCAGGTCCGGTGTAAAACACACAGACAGGATGTTCCAACAGAATAATAAACGGAACCAGGTCCGGTGTAAAACACACAGACAGGATGTTCCAACAGAATAATAGAAGAATGTCACCAAGTATAGGGTAGACCGCGTATACTGGTTATTCCAACAGAATAATAACGAATGGAATAACAGAAGTTCTCTTCATGAATATAAAAGAAATAATATTCCCTACCTTAAAAGAACTGGATATTGGAAAAGTGATGTAGCAGAATACTTTTATTCTCTCTCTCTTATTCTCTCTATACTTTCTCTCTCTATAGCTTGAATGAATTCGTGAAAAATAATGAAGCCCTAGGCCTCTATTTATAGAAAAACTGAGGGTGGCTCTTGGTCTTAACGAAGGGTCAAATGACTCTTGGTCTTAACGAAGGGTCAAATGACTCTTGGTAATATTGAAGGGACAACTACTATTGACGAAAGTAATTACTATTGACCAAGGTAAATACTATTGACGAAGGTAATTACTATTGACCAAGGTAAATACTATTGACGAAGGTAATTACTATTGACCAAGGTAAATACTATTGACGAAGGTAATTACTATTGACCAAGGTAAATACTATTGACGAAGGTAATTACTATTGACGACGGTAATTACTAATGACGAAGAGACTCTTAGATGATGACATATGACCCCCCATAAAATAACCAAACTTACCACAACGTCTCAATTATTGATTTAATAATATAACATATTATACAGATGATACTATGACAATAATTTAAGAGATATGATGCAGCAATTACTGTAGCAATAATTGAGTATAGCTGAGTGACTTCTCACGTAAGCATCAATAATCAATACCGTGTGCTACTATGCAACCACGCGTATTACTGTACTTTTACTACCAAGTAGTTCAACAGTTTTAACGATTTTAACGTAATACCTCAGCTGTTATTTTTATAGAAAGATAATTTTGTCGTTTTCTCAATCCGACAATAATTCCATTGTGGGGTCCACCAATGATTGTGCCGTCGTACGAATATTCCCCGACAAAAAGAATATTCCCCGACCAAACGAATATTTTATAACAACTTGCTTACTTTGTAAAATTTATAAATATTACCCACAACTATAACATTATATCAAATTAACTCCATAATATTCAAAAATGATATTTATAGAAAATTCATCTTTATTTATAAAAATTGGGGTCTTACATACAGGACCTATTTTGGACCGCCGTTGTCGAGAGTTGTACGATGGCATGGGATTAGAGTTTGTGTGAAGTCATTGAAGATGGGACGGTGCCCTCCGGTCTTCAAGCTTCAACTTTCATCCGTTACCCCGTACAATAGTCACTCGGGATTGATTAGTCTTGTGAGACATTGTTGCGTAGATATGTTGAAACGACGTGGTGTGGCATCGTGTTGGTCAGATGACGATGTTGCCCCTCACCGGTGTTATCGCCGGATTAGGCTGATAAAGCAGACGTTGCTCAGCTTCGCTAAGATTGGACTGCTGTAATTTGTTGAAGGTCCTCGTTGTCATCCTTGAGGTGTGCTTGTCTTCCCGATGTTATCGCTGGGCTGGTATAGTGTATCTCATTGTGAGCACCGAGATTGAAGCTGGTCGCACTTGTAACAAACATTTTTGGGGTTATCGCCAAAATTGGGTTCCTTGGGGTTATGATGCTTGTTAGAGTAGCGTGGGGCGCACTGGTGCGTGGACTTATCCTAGTGCAGTGGCGTAGACCGCGCTGTCAGAGAGCAAAGTGTAGCGCGGGGCGCGCTGTGTCGGCACCTGTTCTGGGCAGAAAGTAATTATGTACCGGAAGTTGGGCGTTGTTGGGAGCTATTAATTCTTTATGTAATATGATCATAATAGGTTGGTAGGATGGTTGTTATTTCATGTTGTGGGAGTCTTTGACTAATGACTTGTTGGTATTGAAAAGGATTTACATTTCTATTTGACTTTCTATGTGATAAGTTAGAGTTGGATTAGGATTGGTGGTATAGAGCTGAGTTGAGGCAATTGTTTATGCTAAGTGTTGGAAAAAGGGGAGGACATTCAGACACATTTTGGAGAACAAGATTGGAGAGCAATCGCTTGGAGGAACGAAGAAGAAGAATAATTTCATAAAGATTACAGATTTGAAAGGCGAGAAGGGTGGTGTATTGCTATTCTCCTTTGATTTTGAATTGTGTAATTGGGATGATGTCTTTGATTTATTCAGTTTTTATTTCATTTATTATGAACTAATTAATGTTTAGGCTTAAGACGGATCTTTAAGTGGAACGATGGTTATGTAATTTTTGATTTCAGTTTAATTAGCTATTACCCGGTTTAGCTATATTAATTTGAGCGTGAATTTATGAATTGCCTGATCAACGATTCTTTGTTGACTTGTATGAACTCAGGAGATGAAATATAGTCTAGACTTAATTAGTATATCATGTGTTCTTGACTTTTGTGAATGAACAGAATCTTGATGAATGTTAGGGTAGAGATATGCTTGACATCGCATGTAATCAGATAAAGAACTTGAGCTTTAACCTTCTTTAATTGTAATTCGCATAGAGATATAGTGAGTTAGTTAATTAAGATGTTTAACTGAATTCTATCTTAATTGTGGATTGAAGTTAATACGGTATTAGTGCATCTTGAGGTGGTTAGTACTACTTACGTGTTCTTGATTAATAAATTGGGATAGTGAATAAAGGTGTAATAATCTAGGTGATGCTTATAATGAAGTCGGAAGCCTAATTCTCTAATATTTGTTTGAAAATTTAGTTTTAGGGTTTGTTGGTTTTTATTTGATTTTTAATAATTTTTATTATTTTTACTAAAAACTGGAATTTGATTAGTTTAATAAAATTAGGATTAAAAGAAAATTGGCAATTGTGAAGTTAATTTCTTATTAAGTCTTTGAGGGAATGATACTCTACTTACTATTATATTACTTGTTGACCACGTATACTTGTGTGTTGTGCATAATTAGATTTTACCTAACAAGTTTTTGGCGCCGTTGCCGTAGACTTTAGTATAGATTTTAATATTTTACAATATCAGTTTAAATAGTACAATTTTACTTAAACACTTTTTGTTTTTGTTTTGCTATTCTTATTTCAGGTTTTTGAAGTGGTTTATGAAAACTCAGTCCAAGAATCCAGACTTGCTTCCTTTTGAGGACGATATTGAGAGACGGTTTCAGAGGTTAAGTAAGTGGACCAAGGAAACAAGAGAAGAATTCAAAAACTCTGAAAACGAAGAGGTAAAGGCAGCTGAAGATCAGAAAGCATTGAGGGATTTTGCTACACCCAAGGTGACTGAGCTGAAGTCAAGTATTACCATGCCTGCAATAGCTGCGAACACATTCGAAATCAAGCCTGGGACGATTCAAATGATTTAAAATTCAGTTCAGTTTGGGGGATTGGTAAATGATGATCCGAACGAACATCTAGTAAGCTTTTTGGAAATTTGTGACACCTTCAGGTATAATGGGGTATCGGATGATGCGGTGAGACTTCGCTTTTTCCCATTCACCTTACGGGACAAGGAAAAGAGTTGGTTACACTCTCTACCGTCGGGATTGATAACTACTTGGGAAGACCTCGCGCATTAGTTTCTTGCAAAATTTTTCCCACCGGTGAAAATTGCAAAAATGAGGAATGAGATAACGTTGTTTGAACAACAACATGGGGAATCACTGTACGAGGCATTTGAGAGATACAAGGAATTGCTCAGAAAGTGCCCGCATCATGGATTGCCTAAGTGGTTGCAAATGAATACTTTCTATAACGGACTACATGGGAATCTCAGGAACAGTATTGATGCAGCGTCGGGTGGAGCATTCATGGCTAAGAGTTATGAGGAGGCCTATAATTTGATTGAGACAATGGTAGCTAACAACTACCAGTGGCCCACGGCAAGAATAATACAAACAAAGGCAGCTGGAGTGTTAGAAGTAGATGGTGTGACGGCAATACAAGTGTAAATTTCAACAATTTCCAAGAAGTTGGATGGTATGAAAGGGGCACAGGTGCAGCAGGTTGAGGTCGTTTGTGAATTGTGCGCGGGTGAGCATCCTACATATCAATGCACTATCAACCCAGCGTCCATGCAAATCGTGGGTAGCTACAACATGATTCCACAGAATATGTACCAGAATAATTACAACCAGGGGACTAGGAATCACCCAAATTTCTCGTGGAGTAATAATCAACAACATCAAGCTCCACGACCATCATATCCCCCAGGTTTTTAGAATCATCAACAACCGGCTCAACATCAAGAAAGAAAATCAGATTTAGAGGAGTTGTTGTCAAAGTACATAACAAGCAATGAGACAGCGATGAAAAACCAAGCAATGGCCATCAAGAATTTGGAAAATCAGATGGAGAAAATCGCCTTAGCATTGAACAACAGACCACAAGGGACTCTACTGAGTGACACCGAGAGAAATCTGAATGGAAACCACGAACAGTGTCAGGCCATCACGTTGAGAAGTGGAAAACATCTAGATGGGAAAGGTGCAGAAAATTTGGCTATATCGGATGACAAAATAGATGACAACAAAGTGGTTGAAGAAAATCAGGGCGAGGATAAGCAAATTGAGAAAATAAAGTTAGATGACAAGCCAGTTACGTATCCTCCACCACCGTTTCAGCGGTGAGTCCAAAAATAGAAATTAGATAAGCAGTTCGTGAAATTTTTGGAAGTTTTTAAGAAACTTCATATTAACATCCCGTTCGCAGAAGCCCTACAGCAGATGCTCAGTTATGCGAAATTCATGAAAAGGATTTTGTCCAGGTAAAAGAAATTGGAAGATTTTGAGACAGTGGCATTAACAGAAGAGTGTAGTGTGGTATTACAGTGAAAGTTGCCACCAAAGTTGAAAGATCCAGGAAGTATCACTATTCCGTGCAAGATTGGGAATATGGCGTTTAACAAATGCTTATGTGATTTAGGGCAAATGTAAACCTTATGCCCTTATCAGTTTATACAGAATTGGGTTTGCCTACTCCAAAGCCTACCAATATCTCATTACAGTTGATGGATAGATCAGTCATGTATCCGAGAGGCATTGTAGAGGACATATTGGTCAAGGTTGATAAGTTTATATTCCCCGCGGATTTCATCATTCTAGATTTTGAGGAAGATAAGAACATCCCAATTATCCTAGGGAGGCCTTTCTTGGCTACGGGTAGGACACTCATCGACGTACAGAAAGGCGAACTTACTATGAGAGTCCAAGATCAAGAAATTAAATTTAACGTGTTCAAGGCCATGAAATTCCCTACAGATGAAGAAGAATGTTTCAGGATGGATATTATTGAGTAGATAATCAGTGAAGACATGGGCAAAAGTTTGGCTAACGACCCATTGGAAACAACATTATTGGGGGATGAAGAGTCAGATGATCCGAAATATGTGGACTACTTGCATATGCTAGACTCCCTGCCACGAGTCAGCAGATTTAGAGCACCATTTGAACCGTTGCACACAGAGGAAAGATGAACAATCAGAATGAAAAATTCATTGGAAGAGCCACCGACTCTTGAACTCAAGCCACTCCCTAAACACCTCAAGTATGCATACTTAGGCCATTCTAATTCTTTACCTGTTATTATTTCTGCTGCACTTAACGAAATACAGGAAGAAAAGTTACTGAGAGTGCTTAGGGAACATAAATCGGCTATAGGAAGGACAATTGCAGATATCAAGGGAATTAGCCCATCCTTTTGCATGCAAAAAATTTTGATGGAAGACGATGCAAAACCGACGGTGGAGCAACAACGACGAGTCAACCCAATCATGAATGAAGTTGTAAAGAAAGAAATTCTAAAATTATTGGATGCTGGTATCATTTACCCAATTTCCGATAGTAAGTGGGTTAGTCCAATTCAGTGTGTGCCGAAAAAGGAAGGAATGACCGTGGTACAGAATGATGACAATAAGCTAATTCCACAAGGACAGTGACTGGTTGGAGGGTTTGCATGAACTACAGGAAGTTGTATAAGGCGACTCGCAAAGATCACTTCCCTTTGCCCTTTATCGATCAAATGTTGGATAGATTAGCGGGACATGCGTACTACTGCTTATTGGATGGATATTCGGGGTATAATTAGATCATCGTTGCTCCTGAAGATCAAGAGAAGACTACTTTCATGTGTCCATACGGCACATTCGTATTCAGGAGAATGTCGTTCGGTTTGTGTAATGAACTTGCTACCTTCCAACGGTGTATGATGGCAATTTTCTTTGACATAGTGGAGAAGAACGTGGAAGTATTTATGGACGACTTTTTGGTCTATGGGGACGATTTTGATGCTTGCCTAGAGAATCTGGTGATGGTGTTACAAAGATGCAAAGACACGAATCTTGTACTTAATTGGGAAAAATGCCACTTCATGGTTGAGGAAGACATAATTTTGGGTCACAATGTCTCGGTTTAAGGATTAGAAATTGATAAGGCAAAGCTAGAAACAATTGAAAAACTTCCTCCACCAAGCTCGGTTAAGGGAATTTGAAGTTTCTTGGGACATGTCGGGTTTTACAAAAGATTTATAAAGGACTTCTCTAAAATTACAAAACCTTTGTGCAGTCTTTTAGAAAATGATTCAGTTTTCAAGTTTGACGAATAGTGTAAATTGGCATTCGAGTTGTTGAAGAGGAAATTAACCACAGATCCTGTAATCATCAGGCCATATTGGTCATTGCCCTTTGAGTTAATGTGTAATGCAAGCGACTATGTTGTTGGGGCTGTTTTGGGTTAACGCCAAGAGAAGGTATTTCACGCCATATATTATGCAAGTAAGACACTCACGGAGACTCAAATGAATTACACAACTACGGAAAAGGAATTGCTTGCAGTGGTGTATGCGTTCGATAAATTTCAAGCGTACTTGATTGGGACAAAGGTAGTCGTTTATACAGATCACTCGACAATTAGGTATCTAATTTCGAAAAAATATGATAAGCCACGACTTATTAGATGGATTCTCCTTCTTCAAGAATTCAATTTAGAAATAAAAGATAGGAAGGGTATGGAGAATCAAGTTGCCAACCATTTATCGAGGCTGGAAAATCAGGAGAAAAGGAAGAAGATAGAGATGTAATCAACGAGTCATTCCCGGATGAGCAACTATTTGGGTTAAATGCAGAATTTCCATGGTACGCGGATTTCGCGAATTGTCTAGTGAGCAACATGCTTCCCCCTGATCTTACGCGACAACAGAAAAAGAAGTTTCTTTATGACGTCAAGTGGTATATGTGGGATGAACCTTATTTATTCAAAAAGTGCGCTGGCAAGATGATTAGAAGGTGTATCCCCTATAGTGAAGTGCATAACATACTGCAGGAATGCTACTCATTGGCATATGGGGGACACTATGGTAGCGCGAGAATACTGGCAAAAGTGCTTCTAGCCGGGTTTTATTAGCCTACATTATTCAAAGACGCCCACCAATTTGTTATAACATGTGATAGATGTCAACGGGTGGGCAACATATCAAAAAGCAATGAGATGCCACTTCAAACTATTTTAGAAGTTGAGATTTTTGATGTATGGGGCATTAATTTCATGGGGCCATTCCCTTCCTCATTCAGCAATCAGTAAATTTTGCTTGCGATGGACTATGTATCAAAGTGATTGGAAGCCGTAGCACTCCTGACTAACGATGCCAAGGTGGTTCCCAAATTTTTGCAAAAGTATATTTTTATGAGGTTTGGCACGCCGAGAGCTATCATAAGTGATGAAGGTAGTCACTTCTACAACAAATCGTTTACAGCTCTCTTGGCAAAGTATGGGGTCAACCATAAGGTAGCTACATCGTATCATCCCCAAACAAGTGGGCAAGCTGAGGTGAAGAGAAATTTGGAAAAGGTAGTGAATCCTACTCGAAAGGATTGGTCTCTCAGGTTGGACGATGCAGTGTGGGCTTATCGGACAGCATACAAAACACCGATTGGCATGTCACCATACCAATTACTATACGGGAAAGCTTGTCAGCTACCTGTGGAGTTACAACACAAGGACCACTAGGAAATTCAGAAATTAAACTTTGATCAAGCAGTTGTGGGTGACAAGAGGCTACTCCAACTAAATGAGCTCGATGAATTCCTACTGCATGCATACAATAACGCTAAATTATACAAGGGAAAAGTCAAGAAATGGCACGACAAGAAAATCATACACTGAACGTTCGAGCTGGGGAAATCAGTACTGCTATTCAACTCACGGTTGAGGTTGTTCCCAGGAAAGCTTAAGTTAAGGTGGTCGGGCCCATTCACCATCAAAACAGTTTTCCCACATGGCGCCGTCGAACTCTAAAGTCAAAATCTATTGGAGACGTTCAAGGTCAATGGTCAACGGTTAAAGAATTACTAGGTTGGTGATTCAAATTGGGATGTCGTCAACATTACCCTCGCCGATGCACAGTGATACAAAAGGCACCGTCGGGCTTACGATGTTAAAACTAGAGCTACTTGGGAGGCAACCCAAGCTCTAAACTCTTTCTCTTTTAATTTTTTGTTATACTGTAGTTTATAATCTAGTTTAAATATGTAGCTTTCATAAAATTTTCACTTTCAGTTCTGGATGATTCGCAGGTTGAAGAAAGAAAATGAAGCCAAGATGTCACTGACCCCATAGCGCGGGCCGCGCTGCCCAATGCACATGACTAGCGCGGGGTGCGCTACAACCCTAGTCCCTTCCTACCATGACAGCGTGTAGCACGCCAATTTGCTGATCTAATAGCGCGGGGCGCGCCATAATCAGTATCGGGCGTGCTACTGTTCATCTTGCCTTGACCCCCTAGGGCGAGCCAGGCTATCTAATACCTTTACACAGCGTGGGGCGCGCTAGCACGCTAGCACCTCCTAACCTCCTAGCGCGGGGCGCGCTATCTCCAGCATATCCACGACGCGGGCTGTGCTGCTCGTAACACCCAGGCTTTTAATTGCTTTAATTGTCGTGTCTTAGGCCATAACTTCCCCACTACTCCTTTCCTTCATACACTCAATTTCCCCACTTCCCCTACACCCTTCATACTTCCATAACTCCATAACTCCTATACTAATGCCACTACTCCATAACTCCTTCCCCTTTTCAACTTCTATTCACATTAAACCCATACACTTCCATCTCCCAACCCACGTTGGTTTTCCATCCCTTATATTAACTCCAACTATACATGTATTCCAATTCATATCAGATATAAACACTACACTCCAATCCTAAATCTAGTTCATTCATTGCACAACTTCATTCAATTTAGGATATCTTTATAAAGAGAAAAACACAAATTTATTCAAGGTAAGCATAACTTACTTCTTCCTCAATCTTCTTCTCTGTTATTGATATCAACTGAGTGGAATACCTTGGAGATTGAATGCCCACGTCGGTTTTCCATCCCTTATATTAACTCCAACTATACATGTAATCCAATTCATATCAGATATAAGCACTACACTCCAATCCTAAATCTAATTCATTCATTGCACAACTTCATTCAATTTAGGATATCTTTATAAAGAGAAAAACACAAATTTATTCAAGGTAAGCATAACTTACTTCTTCCTCAATCTTCTTCTATGTTATTGATATCAACTTAGTGGAATACCTTGGAGATTGAATGCCCAAGGGGTGTATGTTTGATTTCACATATTGGCTAGCAAGATAATACAAAGTAACCTATTTTGGGGGGAAAACTCAGTCCGCTCACCAACTGTTTGATAAGAGTCCTGAACCAACTTTCGAGCCAACACATCATCAGAAACACCATGTCTTCCCACAAAAGACAATGCTCATCCACCTCCACTACTTGGCCTCAATATGATCATACAAAATTTGTTAATGAGACGACTGCAGAACGATTCAAGTCATCCATTGACAAGAAAAATTTGGTGCTACAACGTGGATTAAAGCTGGATGCTAATTTAGATGGTGATATGGCGTTGTAAATTGTAGTGCGTAATTGGTTTCAGTTAGTCGAACAACCACTTCCAGCAGCGATCAATATAGTGAAAGAGTTTTATGCCAATGCAATGGAACATGTAAATCGCGTAGTCATGGTTCGGGTTAAACCGGCGGCGTTTCATGCTGATGCTATCAACGAGTATTTTGGGTTAGAAGCACCACAAACTGACTGATATAAATATGGTTTTCCCGAGTTAGATGAGTTGATTGTCAGATTATGTAAACCAGGAACTCAATGGGTAATTCAAGCCGGAACGGATGAAAAGATAAGTTTTCCCCAATCAGCACTAAGTCGGTATGGAAAAGCTTGGTGTGCATTTATGTATGCCTGTTTAATGCCCACTCGCCACCAAAACGATGTAACTAAGGCACGGGCTAGGCTATTATATGGGATTGTTCATCACCATTTCCGTGTGAACAACTCCATTGCATTCTACAATGTCGATGTGGGGGAGTGTATTCAAGAGTCCATTGACCGGTTGTTACAAGGGAGTACTACAGGAGGTTTGCTGCATGGTTTCTTAATCACTGATTTATGCCGTAAAGTTGGAGTGCAGTGGCAACCTTCCGAGCATGTCCAACAACCAATGGCTATTATTGATCATGCCACAATTGAGAAGTACAAGGCATGGGATGGGGCGAGATCACATCCACGTGGAGAAGGCTATATTATGATCCGTGTGACGCCCCTAAATCCGGGTTCCCTAACCTCGGGTTTGGTGCTCACGATCCATCATATATATCACGTCTAACTACTCATTCATTAATGAAAAACATCATTAATAATATTCCTTAATACAACTTATAACAATATCCCAGGTTAACTAACCTTGACATAACTTACATACCATTATATAACCAAAAGGTTTACATAAATAATTACATAATAAAACATAACCATTAAAAGTTGACACTAACTACTCTTGAACCTTGCCTTTGCCTTTGTCCCTGTTAGAACCTTCTGCTACATCGGCAATAGCTGAAATGTTTTTTTAAGCAAGGGTGAGCAACGAGTTTGCCCAGCAAGTTAAAATATACAATAAATGATATATATCATGAATAGAAGAGTCTAGCTTCTATAGAACTTCAACAATAATCAAAAGATTTCGAAGTAGCTGAATAATAATATAATCTCAATAATAAAATTTTTTTCCATTTCCTACTGAATAACATATCAGAGATGAAAGAGTAAAATTCTTTTAAAGATTCAATAATATTCAATTGAATAAGAAGAATTAACAATACTGCAACAATATTCAATAAAGTGGGATATACCCAGATTTCATGCTGAGTGATCACAAAAGGATCATGAACTAATAGAGGAATCATTTAGTTATTAAAACTAAATTTCCACAAGAATATAAATTAGTTATAAAAACTAAACTATACTCTTCTGCAAGTATCTAGACGGCCAACTCCTTTGTACCCTATATTATGCATAATACTTAATAGTAGCGTATAGGTCAATTTACGACATTAAAATGTGTTCATCTCAGTCTTACATCACGTGTTCGTACCACAACAATATGGTTTGGATTACTTTCAAAGAAATACTATGATTTCAATAATTAATAACAATACTAATCTAGCCGAAACCAATGGCACAGATCTTCCAATAACAATTCAGTTCATAACTAATAGAACATTTCGTGCTTTAACAAATATTAGTCTTGCCATAACAATTAGCTGAGACATGATTAATAAAAAGTTTAAATAATAGAACAAGAATCAATTGTACCACTTGTGAATTACAACAATCATTATAGGTGTGAATAACTATCAATAATTATTCACTACCATGCTTGAAAAATAGTAACTCAAGTTGAGTTAGGAACTTGCCTGATTCGTTGACTACTGCTACGCAATTAAGTTAACTTCTTTTGTAATACCTATCATTAATAATATTGGTCTTTTAATCAGTATATCATACTTTGTATCATAGTACAATTACTTTATCAATCAATTATCTAACACTTAATCACATAATTAAATATTAGATAACACCCGACAATATTAGTATTATTATCATCCTTTGTTAATTCTTTAATCCCTATATCATATACATTATGATTTAACACTCTAATCTTATATACTATAAGTTCTTATTTAACATCTCATAAGTCAAATACTAATCCAGCAACCTGGATTCCCAATCCAGCAACCTGGATTTCAAATCTAGTAATCCAAACTACATTCCAGCAAACTGGATTCCAAATCCAACAACTAGATTGCACTCCAGCAAGCTGGATTCCACATATTTTTAATTCAGTAAACTTCTTTTCAATTCAGCAAGCTGGATTCATCAGATTTTTCAATCCAGCAAGTTGGATTCCATATCCTTTTCATGAAAATGCCAAATCAGCTTATTATTTTTTGATCCTTTGTCCAAACACATATACATATATTTCATAAACAAAAAGTATTTTTCCATAATTTTCTAATTTCCTTTAGTATTTTTCAAAAATCATTTTTAGTGTGTAGCTTAAGAATTTATCCCTATCATGCTCAACTCCAAAAATTCCCATCTCTTGACATAATCTTATACGTTCTAATGTGAGCCTCCAGTTTAAATTTCGTGGCCATCGGAGTTATAGAACTTCGATTATAGCGATTTTCGTCCAAAAAACCCAAATATTGAATTGGTCATCACTTGGTCATTTTAAGTCGGAATGCGTTCATTTTTGAACACAACCTACTTTATCCCATATATTTTCATCCCCCAAAAGGCCGGATTTTATTTCACAACGTAAGTGGCCGAAATGGCCCTTATAAAAACTTTGGCAGTTTACTTTTGACATTTTTTTGTTTTTGACTCCTTTGCTAAAATCAGTCCACACGAGAATCTACACCACCTTTTCAAGTGATTCCACTTGGATATGTTAGAAAACTCATAGATCTAACTCTAGGACTTGCCAAAACTCAAAAATTCTAAAAATAATAGGAGATATGGTCATTTGAATTTCATGTTTCGTTTTCACAAAAATCTGATTTTCCACCCTTTGTGGTTTCTAAGAAAACTTCTATGTTCTCACATAATAACCAACATACCTCATCATACTACCTACTCATACTTCATATACCCATGAATCTACCATAACACATAATATATTTCGTCAATCAAGCATCAAACACAAAGTTAAACACCATCAAGGCTAATAAAAATTAGGTTCTCTACATTTTGAAAAATCTAGTTTCTATCTCATACTTTAGATTTAACTTTTGATCCTCAAAAGGGTTAGATCTAAACATGAAACACTTATATACACCTAGATATAAGGTTTTAAACCTCAAGATCAAAACTTCAAATTAAAAAAAATCAAATCAAACTAAAAAGGAAATTAAACTACATAAGTAGAAATTTGGTTATACCTTTGCTTACTCTTCTCTTTTCTCTTTCTTGCTAACTTTGATTAAAGAACTTTGAAGCTTTCAAAAACTCTCCCTCTCTCCTCTCTCTCTCTCTATAGCCGAATTCTCTAGGCTTTCTCTCTCTCTTAGTTACTTTTGCTAACTTAGGAAGTGAGAGATATAAAAGATGAAAATGAAATAAAAAGATAAAAGAGAAAGGAATTAGATGTTAGTAAAGTTGTATATAAATAAGATATGTAAGTATATTATTTTCCCAATACTTCTTCCCTTCTCTCTCTTACTCATCTCCTAGAGGTTTCTTGCACTTAATGCTTAATGTGTTGGTCAAATAAAAATTGGACACTTGTTGAAAGTTGTCCACCTACTAAAGTAAGCAATCATTACATTCTTCCCCCTTTCTTTTCTCTCTAAATTTCGGCCAAGTGGCCTTTCTATTGCCCAAAATTGTTTTCATTTTATGCTTTAATTAACTTACTTAATGTCCAACATGTCCCCTCCCACTTGGGCTAAAGGTTGGGCCACTCCTTTAATTCTTTGGGCTAGTAATTTTAATTCTATGGACTTGCAAATCAACATAGTTTTATACTTATTAATTTTATCCATTCCCCACTATTTAATTAGGGTTCCATTACACACATTATCAAGTTAATTTCTTACTCATATATATTTAATTTCATAACCCAATTAGACTTGCTATTCTTTAGGTTATAAGATTAATTAATTGAGATGCACCAAATAAATCTCTTAGTATTAGTATATATTTTTAAATACTATCATTCTCTTAAATTATAACACATTAGGTTATTTAATTATCATACCTAATATATGTATTAGGTTACATAACTTTATTCTTCATCTCTTTACAAAATAAATGTATACACGATATATAATACATATTTACTCAAACACGAACATAACTCACATATGTCCTAACATATTTCCCCTAGTTTATTAACTTATTAGCCCAAATTGACTTAATAAATTATAAACACATACAAACTTATATCAATCATCAGTTACTTAAGGATTGTAAATCCTTTTAATTTAATAATCAAGGCTAACATTCAAGCTATGTTAATTTCTTACATAACTTTCATTACTCTTCCTTGAGAATGATTAACTATACTGCTTAGTTAATAAATTAACTATCTATCTTAATTATCATATAAACTTATATGATTCAAGTACTTTTTTTTCTTTTTTCTTAAAAAAAAATATTCGAAAATTTTGAATTATGTGAAAATTTCGGGTTCTCACAATTCGGCAACCCTCACCACCAGTTGGAGCGGAACCAAGGCAAGAGCAACCACCTCGGGCTTCACAAAATCAATTTATGTGGTTGGCCCAGTGTCAAGATTTAATACATCAGTACAATGCCAATGCATTCAACACGTTTGTTGATGCATTTTCCTGCTGCAATCCTAGTGCACATCGGTGGTCATGCCTATTCCTCTGATTCTGACAACATATCCTTCTTCGAAAGACGAGCAGTAAACTCGTTCTCAGGGAAGTCCTCATACTTTTATTTGATTTATTTTGACGTAATGAGGACATTACTTGCGTTAAGTTTGGGGGATTATGTTTCTGCTTGGTTAATTAGTGAAAATTTTAAAGAATCATGTTAGTTAGTGTAGTTAATAAGTTGGTTAATAAGTTGTTTAGTCTTTAAAATTGTTCGTATTCATAACATTCTAAAAAAAACAACAAAAATATTGTGCATGTAGTTTGCATGAATCCAGTTATTAGATTGTATATGTTGATTCTTGGCCAATGATGAGATTGAAATTACGTAGACAAGTACATTACTAAGTATGAGAACTTTGATGTAGTTTTCTGTTATGATTTGGATCTTGTTCTGATTTGAAAACTGGTATAATACGGGTAGCACGTTAATAACATCTGTGTTAATGGATTACTTCAAATTGTTACATAAAGATTTTCCTAAAGGATACTGCTAGTGTAAACGAGAAAGTGACAAGGATAGATAGTGGAAGCAAAAATTATACAAGAACCTAAGTTTGGGGGAAAATATGGGGTATATAAACTTTATAAAAAAAATAATAATAAACACCATGGCTAGTTTTGTTTCAGGACCTTTGTTACTTGAGCAAGTACGCCCGTAGGGGTGTCTTAACACCTAGCGCCCTAAGGTCTTTTATGGTCTGGGAGTCGTTGGTTGAAAGTTCGCTAAGGGGTAGCACTGTTAGCCTAAGGGAATGAGACATTGCACAATCATGTTAACAAAAAGAAAAAAAAAGAGATATGAATATGTGAAACGGGAAAGAGCAAAAAGTCCCCCATGAAAGAAAAGAAAAGAAAAGTATATAAAGTATAAGTACCATGTGTGAACCCTTAATGGTGGTAACTTTTAGTTTTGGATGGAACTTGTCTGCTTTTGAACTTTTTGAGTTTGTGCTATATGATTCCTTATAAGAAACTGGTTATGTACTGAATTTGAGTCGATATCGGTTAGCATGGGTGTTGAACACACACACACACACTACATGAGTGATAACAGTTTAAGATGCAAGGATTGATAAGGAATTGCGGATTGGTTTTGATATGAAGTTTAACATGTTTATTTAATTTTTTTGAGGCTATATGAGTAAGTTGTTTACTGTCTTATGACTGGATTCGTAGTATGTAGTTGTTAATTGCATCGCATGTTACTTGAGGACAAGCAAGGTTCAAGTTTGGGGAATTTGATGAGTAGGTTTTAACCTATGATTTGTATTCATTTAGCTTATTATCTTGTTAGTTTTTGATTTCGTTTATGTTACTTTTGATGGGTTTTGTGCTTATTGTAGGATATTCAGTGTGCTTATCAATTTGCTGACATTGGAAGGATTGTCGAGCAATATTGGACATTCTGGCCGCCTAGCGCGGACCGCGCTGTGATGCTTGTTAGAGTAGCTCAGGGGCGCGCTGGTGCGTAGACTTTCCCTGGTGCAGTGGCGCGGACCACGCTGTCAGAGAGCAAACTGTAGCGCGGGGCGTGCTGTGTCAGCACCTGTTCTGGGCAGAAAGTAATTATGTACTGGAAGATGGGCGTTGTTAGGAGCTATTAATTCTTTATGTAATATGATCATAATAGGTTGGTGGGATGGTTGTTATTCATGTTTTGGGAGTCTTTGACTTATGACTTGTTGGTATTGAAAATGATTTAGATTTCTATTTGACTTTCTATGTGATAAGTTAGAGTTGGATTAGGATTGGTGGTATGGAGCTGAGTTGAGACAATTTTTTATGCTAAGTGTTGGAAAAAGGGGAGGGCATTCAGACACATTTTGGAGAACGAGATTGGAGAGCAAGCGCTTGGAGGAACGAAGAAGAAGAAGAATAGTTTCACGAAGATTTCAGATTTGAAGGGCCAGAAGGGTGGTGTATTACTATTCTCCTTTGATTTCGAATTGTGTAATTGGGATAATGTCTTTGATTTATTCAATTTTTATTTCATTCATTATTAACTAATTACTTTTTAGGCTTAAGACGGATCTTTAAGTGGAACGATGGTTATGTAATCTTTGATTTCAGTTTAATAAGCTATTACCCGATTTATCTATATTAATTTGAGCATGAATTTATGAATTGCCTGATCAACTGTGACGCCCCCAAAATTAGGTATACATCACCCATCTTGGGTCGTCAGATACATGGTACAGAATACAAATACAACTTACTAATACAACTGTCATGTACAATACGACAAAACATAACTGTGAGTTTGAATACAATTATTGTCTACTAGAGACTATACAAACTCAAAAGGAGTCCTCATTACAATTATTTTTACACTATTTAACAAAATAGTGAGGACTACTTATACTATCATCTGGTCCATCACTCCGTCCCCCGACTCGTCCCAACTATATTCTCATTTTCTGAAGAGAACAGTGAAAGAAAGGGTGAGCTCAACTAGCCCAGTAAGAAATATTATGACTAAGATAATGCAGAATAAATTATCATTAGCCTTCAATAGTGTTAAACTGATAAAATATAACGAACATCAAGTTTAACTGCAGCGGAACAAGCAATCCATTAAAAGAGTCAAGTAGAAAATAAATTCTACTATCTTCTATGATTTGAAAGGTTTCTCAACACTGTTATCGCTGGGACTCAGCTTAATAAAATAATCCACATCATCGAATCACCCCTGCACTACGGCCAAGGATATTTGTGTATTCATTAATGGTCATGATCATGCCAACAACTGTCCATCAATGTACTACGGGCCAATGAGGACTTTTACCACATCATTTGTAACATTACGGTCATGATTATACCGAATAATCCCTGGTCATAATCATACAAAGTCCATCTATGCACTACAGGCCACAGATGACTTTTAACATTTTATAAATATTAGGATGATGACAATGATATAAGAATTCAACAAAACTAGTTCAAGAATTAATTTATCCAAGAATTAACAACGTCCAAATTGTCAACATTATACTGCTTTATGGAGTAAAATTCAAGAATGCTTAGAATAATATTTTCATGAAAAGATACTGGATGAAACGCAATTATCAACGATATTCTACTAATTTCATGGAGTATAGAAGTTAAAACTTAACCAACTGAGTATAATAAAGAATGGAATAACAAAAGAAATCACCCGGCATGCGATAGACCGCACAGACAGGTTATTCTAACAGAATAATAAATAATAGAACCAGGTCCGGCGTTAACGCACAGAGAGGATATTCCGACAGAATAATAAATAATGGAACCAGGTCTGGCGTAAACGCACAGACAGGATATTCCGACAGAATAATAACAAGACGAAACCAGGTCGGTGTAAAACACACAGACAGGATGTTCCAACAGAATAATAGAAGAATGTCACCAAGTATAGGGTAGACCGCGTATATAGGTTATTCCTACAGAATAATAAGAAATAGAATAACAAAATTTCTCTTCATGAATAAGAAAGAATAATACCCCTTACCGTTTTAAAGAAGAACTAGAATAAGGAAGTAGTTAAGTAGCAGAATACTTTTCTTCTCTCTCTCTCTCTATAGTTTCTCTCTCTAGAGTTCAGTGAATTCGTAAGAAATAATGAAGGAATGAGCTGCTATTTATAGAAAAATGGAATGCATAGTAACTAATCCATGAACGGTCCAGATTGATTATTTTAATCTGACGGTCCATATTTAAAGAAAAATCTTTTAAATAAAATATAATATATTTATTTATAGAATAACTTTAATAAAATATTATGTATATATATAAAAAGATGTTTCTGTTTTATTACGCTAATAATACGAATAAAACAAAACTTCATTATCGCTAAATAATTCATATTATTAACTGACAATAATTGAATCAAACTGAGTGACTTCTCACATAAGCATTAATAATCAATACCGTGTGCTATATGCAACCACACGTGTTATTGCACTTTTACTACTGAGTAGTTCAACAGTATCAATGGTAAAACTTCCGTCGTTATTTTTAATAAAATATTTGTCATTTTCTCAATCCGACAATAATTCCGTTGTGGGATCTACCAATGATTGTGCCGTTGTACGAATATTCTCTGTTAAAACGAATATTCCGACCAATCGAATATTATATAACAACTTGCGTACTTTGTAAAATTTATAAATATTACCACAACTATAACATTATATCAAATTAACTCCATAATATTCAAAAATGATATTTATAGAAAATTCATCTTTATTTATAAAAGTTGGGGTCTTACAACCTCCCTTATGAAATTTCACCCTCAAAATTAGGGTACGTACCTGGTATGTCGAAGAGGTAAGGATACCTTGACTTCATTTCAGATTTTAACTCCCAAGTCATTTCCTCAACTTCGTGATTTCTCCACAAAACTTTGACTTGAGGTATAACCTTGGAGCGTAGAATATGTTCCTTTTTATCCAAGATTTGAACAGGAACTTCTTCATACGTCAAATCCTCCGCTATTTCGTCGATTCTAACTCAATAATGTGGTTCGGGTCTTCCACATATTTACGTAACATGGATATGTGAAAAACGTTATGAACACGAGACATACTTGGCGGGTTTTTTTAAAGCGAGTCTTTAAGCCACAATTCCTACTCGATCGAGGATTTAAAATGGACCGATGAATCGAGGATTGAGCTTTCCTCTCTTTTCAAATCTCGTAACTCCTTTCATGGAGCAACACGTAATAACACATGATCTCCTATATCAAATTCCACGTCTTTTCGATGAAGATCAGCATAACAAATTTTGTCGATCTTGCGAGGTTTTATATGTCTTGTCGGTGTGACGCCCCCAGAATAGGTATACAACACCCATTTGAGTCGCCAAATACATGGTACAGAAAGCAAACTACAACTTCAATAATACAATTGTCGTGCAAAATACGACAACACATACTGTGAGTTTAAATACAAATATTGTCTTTTAGACAATATCCACACTCAAAATAAATCCTCATTACAATTATTCAAACACTATTTTACAGAAATAGTGAGGACTGCTAATACATCTTTCTAGAACCATCACTCCATACCCCGACTAGATCCTGCTATGTTCTCACCTCCTGAGAAGAAAATGGAACAAAAAGGAAAAGGGTGAGCTCAACTAGCCCAGTAAAGAATATTATGACTAAGATAATATACAACAAATTATCGTTAGTCTTCAACAGGGAAAAATCTGATAAAATATAATCGACAACAAGTTTTAGATCAACAAGTGCAGCGGAAACAACAAACATTAGAAGAGTCAAGTAGAGAAAGATTCTACTATCTTCTAAGATTTAAAAGTCCATCATCAATATTTTATCCCTGTAACATCAATTAATAATCATCTTTAACCAAATATTCATCTTTGCACTACAGGCAAAGATATTCATTTGTATCATCAGTCGGTCATGTTCATCTCAACACATGTTCATCTTTGCACTACAGGCCAAAGATATTCATCAAGTAATTATACATCTTTGCATACAGGCCAAAGATATTCAGTAATTCATCATTTAGGACTGAGGATGATGAAAAATATCTTAAAGAGAACGAATCAGCATGAGGACAATAGAGGAAGGACAAATAGTCAATCATCGTAAAACATTTTATCCAAAAAAAAATAATATATACAAAAACACAAAATCAAATTGAAAAGCAGAATTCAAAAATAAGATCAAAACATGGATACAATCAAAGATAGTAACCATAATAGACATCTTGGACAAAAGGAAAAAATTTATTTTTCGGTGAATAGTGCCGTATTCGTGAATAGTGCCGTATACGTGAATAGTGCCGTATACGTGAATAGTAAACCCCGACACAAAAAGTTCCAAATTTGATAAAAACTCATATCAATATTTCAGCATAATGATATTGAAGAAAATAATATCATTAAGAAGAAAATAATATCCCTTACCTCAAAATATCAGTACTTCTGGTCGGAATACCGGTATAAGGCTGAAAGAAACTTGCTCTGATGAATAGAAACTCTCAAAGTATCTAAATACTCACAAAATACACTCAATAATCTAGAGAGAGAAAGAGAGAAAACTTGTTTCTGGTGTGATTTTCAATTCTAACTTAGCCCTCTTATTTATAGGAAAATTTTGGTAGGTTTGACCTGCAACCTGATGGTTTTACCTGCTACTATTCCCACCTACCACATTTGAAATATAATTCAGCACATTTCTTCACCAACCACAAGTGGGGCCCACCAATTCTAGAATTTTCCATCAAAATGATAAACTCCGAAAATTCAACAATTTCTGAACCAGTCATCTTGTAAAATTCATAATAAATCATACGTTCATTTTTAACGGTTCAAAATTTGTGGGCATATACTCAACTTTATATGTATAACATATCCAAAAATACCACGACGATCAACGGTCGGATTAAAAAATACCCCCGCAAAATATCTCAAAAACCCTGATTTTTAATACCTCCATTCCGACAAAAATATGGATAAAACCTCAACATTAACTCCTTCATTTTTAACCACAAAAATATATATCCCTCATTTATATCCACATAAAATAAATATTTCCTTATCATATGAATCAATAATTAATTATTCATAAATAATATTACAGAATCACATTATGACAACCGCCGTTCCCAGGAAAGAGGGGGCTTTCCAATAAGGATTTCTCTTACTGGCGCGCAATTAGATGACCAAACCTCTCCTTAGACAGAACTTTCTAGACATTGCCAATAATGTTATCTAATAATATTATTCAAATAATATGAATTATTGATCTGATAAATGAAAATACTGTGCAACAATAATTATTGAAACAACAATAATTAAAATATCAATGCAGCAATTATTGAACCAATAAAATAAAATATTGAACAGTAATCACTGTAACAATTATTGAGTAGTGCCTTCTTACGTACGAATCAATAATTCAACTATACTGTGCAATCCGTGTGTACTATGCAACCACGCGTTATTACTGTATTTTTAACCACCGGGTATTTAAACAGTGTTAACGGTAACAACTACGCCATTATTATAAAAAACTTATACTTGTCGTTTTCTTCACCAATCGCTTTCCGTTATGGGGCCCACACAAGGCTGCGTCGTCGTACGAATATTCCCCGACAGCAAGAATATTCCACGACCAACCGAATATTCAGACCAAAAATAAATATTTTATAACCACTTGCTTATTTTGCAAAATTTGCACATTCAACCCATAACCAAAGTATTATATCAAATTAACCCCTTATTATTCACAATAATTTTTAGAGAAAATTGATTTTATTCATTAATAAGTTGGGGTCTTACAACCTCCCCTCCTTATGAAATTTCGTCCTCGAAATTGACGTACGCACCTGATGTTTCAAAAAGGTGAGGATACCTCGCTTTCATTTCTGATTCTAACTCCCAGGTCATTTCTTCAATAGCATGGTTTTCTCCACAAAACCTTAACTTGTGGTATAACCTTCGTGCGTAGGGCATGCTCTTTCCTATCCAAGATCTTAACAGGTTATACCACAAGTTAAGGTTTTGTGGAGAAACCATGCTATTGAAGAAATGACCTGGGAGTTAGAATCAGAAATGAAAGCGAGGTATCCTCCACCTTTTTGAAACATCAGGTGGTACGTCAATTTCGGGACGAAATTTCATAAGGAGGGGAGGTTGTAAGACCCAACTTATTAATGAATAAAATCAAATTTTCTCTAAATATTATTGTGAATAATAAGGGGGTTAATTTGATATAATACTTTGGTTATGGGTGAAATGTGCAAATTTTGCAAAATAAGCAAGTGGTTATAAAATATTTATTTTTGGTCGGTGAATATTCGGTTGGTCGTGGAATATTCTTGCTGTCGGGGAATATTCGTACGACGACGCAGCCTTGTGTGGGCCCCATAACGGAAAGCGATTGGATGAAGAAAACGACAAGTATAAGTTGTTTATTAATAATGGCGTAGTTGTTACCGTTAACACTGTTTAAATACCGGTGGTTAAAAATACAGTAATAACGCGTGGTTGCATAGTAGCACACGGATTGCACAGTATAGTTGAATTATTGATTCGTAAGTAAGAAGGCACTACTCAATAATTGTTACAGTGATTACTGTTCAATATTTATTTTATTGGTTCAATAATGCTGCATTGATATTTTATATTATGTTGTTTCAATAATTATTGCTGCACAGTATTTTCATTTATCAGATCAATAATTCATATTATTTGAATAATATTATTAGATAACATTATTGGCAATGTCTAGAAAGTTCTGTCTAAGGAGAGGTTTGGTCATCTAATTGCGCGCCAGTAAGGAGAAATCCTTATTGGAAAGCCCCCTCTTTCCTGGGAACGGCCTGGTTGTCATAAATGTGATTCTGTAATATTATTTATGAATAATTAATTATTGATTCATATGATAAGGAAATATTTATTTTATGTGGATATAAATGAGGGATATATATTTTTGTGGTTAAAAATGAAGGAGTTAATGTTGAGGTTTTTTATCCATATTTTTGTCGGAATGGAGGTATTAAAAATCAGTGTTTTGGAGATATTTTCGGGGGTTATAATTTTTAATCGACCGTTGGATCGTGGTAATTTTTGGATATGTTATACATATATAAGTTGAGTATATGCCACAAATTTTGAACCGTTAAAAATGAACGTATGATTTATTATGAATTTTACAAGATGACTGGTTCAGAAATTGTTGAATTTTCGGAGTTTATCATTTTGATGGAAATTCTAGAATTGGTGGGCCCCACTTGTGGTTGGTGAAGAAAATGTGCTGAATTATATTTCAAATGTGGTAGGTGGGAATAGTAGCAGGTAAAGCCATCAGGTTGAGGTCAAACCTACCAAAATTTTCCTATAAATAGAGGGCTAAGTTAGAATTGAAAAGTACACCAGAAACAAGTTTTCTCTCTTTCTCTCTCTAGATTATTGAGTGTATTTGTGAGTATTTAGATACTTTGAGAGTTTCTATTCATCAGAGCAAGTTTCTTTCAGCCTTATACCGGTATTCTGACCAGAAATACTGATATTTTGGGGGTAAGGGATATTATTTTCTTCTTAATGATATTATTTTCTTCAAATCATTATGCTGAAATATTGATATGAGTTTTTATCAAATTTGGAACTTTTTGTGTCGGGGGTTACTATTCACGTATACGGCACTATTCACGAATACGGCACTATTCACCGAAAAATAAAATTTTTCCTTTTTGTCCAAGATGTCTATTATGGTTACTATCTTTGATTGTATCCATGTTTTGATCTTTATTTTTGAATTCTGCTTCACAATTGATTATTATGAGTATTATTGATCTTGGATAAACTGTTATACGAATCCCTACTATTTGTCCTTCTGTCTCACTGGATTCGTTCTCTTTAAGATATTTTTCATCATCTCAGTCCTAAATGATGATATTACTGAATATCTTTGGCCTGTAGTGCAAAGATGTATAATTACTTGATGAATATCTTTGGCCTGTAGTGCAAAGATGAACAGGTGTTGAGATGAACATGACCGACTGATGATACAAATGAATATCTTTGGCCTGTAGTGCAAAGATGAATATTTGGTTAAAGATGATTATTAATTGATGTTACAGGGATAAAATATTGATGATGGACTTTTAAATCTTAGAAGATAGTAGAATTCTTTCTCTACTTGACTCTTCTAATGGTTTGTTGTTTCGCTGCACTTGTTGATCTAAACTTGTTGTCGATTATATTTTATCAGATTTTTCCCTGTTGAAGGACTAACGATAATTTGTTGTATATTATCTTAGTCATAATATTCTTTACTGGGCTAGTTGAGCTCACTTTCCTTTTTGTTCCATTTTTCTTCTCAGGAGGTGAGAACATAGCAGGATCTAGTCGGGGTATGGAGTGATGGTTCTAGAAAGATGTATTAGCAGTCCTCACTATTTCTGTAAAATAGTGTTTGAATAATTGTAATGAGGATTTATTTGAGTGTGGATATTGTCTAAAAGACAATATTTGTATTTAAACTCACAGTATGTGTTGTCGTATTTTGCACGACAATTGTATTATTGAAGTTGTAGGTTTGCTTTCTGTACATGTATTTGGCGACTCAGAATGGGTGTTGTATACCTATTCTGGGGGCGTCACAGTTGGTATCAAAGCTTAGGGATATGATCCCTGGTGAGATGTGAGACAAGAACTAGGAGGGAGAGACGGGGAGTTCCTTCGCTAGTATGACTGACTAAGTTTATTTGGTGTTTATTTGGTCGGTCAGAGTATAGGATAATATATGACATGACTATTACCCTTGTTTTATGGCAGTATTATAGAATGGCAGCTGAGACGTTAATAATGGAGTAAATCAGGACGTGGAGACCTTTGATCACTACCCAGGGGAACGTGCAACAGGAAGGCAATATTCCTCCTGTAAACAACGTTACGAGCAAATGATGAATGATGGAATGTTTAGGAGCTTTTTGCAGTTCATGCAAAATCAGACGAGGGAGACTCGTGTGCAGAATACGGGTGGGAAATGATAACAACGCGCGGTTTGTCACAGCTAAGCAGTTCAAAGAATTGGGACCACCAGAATTTAAGGGAAAGCGGCGGATCCGATCATGGGCGGGAAACGTGGGTCAAGCAAATTACCAAGATATTTGATGTCTTGGGATGCACGGAGGAACAGAAGGTTCCATTCGCCACATTTATGTTCCGCGGTGAGGCAGGACTATTGGTGGGAGTCTGTGAAGCGTACCCAGCCTGACGCACTCAACATGTCCTGGGAAACATTTCAAAAACTGTTCAATGACAAGTACTTTCCTAAAAGTATTCGTCATATGAAGGAGGTTGAGTTTATTAGACTGGAACAAAACAACATGACGGTGTCCCAGTACGAGGCGAAGTTTGCAGAGTTATCCAGGTTTGCACCTCATTTGGTCGAAAATGAGGAACGAATGACGCGGATGTTTCTGAGAGGTTTTAAAACCTGAGATTCGTCAATACCTTATCTCTCATAAATTTTCTTTGTATTCAGACGTTGTCAACAGGGCCCAATTATTAGAGAGAGATAATGAGTATACTCAACCGAGGGACCACAACCAGGGTCATACGGGGTGACAGCAATCATCAGAGCGATGATAATCAACGAGGAGGGAAAAATACGAACAAAGGTGGTAACCACTCGGGGTGGTCATCGTGGCCATGATAATAGGAGAGGTGAGTCAAGTGGAAATTTCAGAAAGAGAAGATTCAACAATGACAGGAAGACATCAGCACCAGCACCAGCACAACAACAAATTTTAGGGGAGGAGAACGACCGCAGTTAGATGTTACAAATGCGGGAAAGAGGGGACATATCAGCCCAAACTGTCCACAACAATCCAAGGTGTGTTACAACTGTGGGAAGGAAGGCCACATCGCTCGAGATTGTACTATAGCGAAACCAAGTTCAGCGGGGAGTGGTGATTCCAAGGGCTGTCCCGGATAAGGCGAAATCAGCGGTTCTGGAAGAGCGTTTGTCGTACTGGCCAAAACGTGAGAAACCCGAACGAGGTGATCACGGGTAAGCAATCTTTAATTCTTGCGAAGTCTATACTTTACTAGATACCGGTTCTACCATTCTTTTATCTCTCCTGCTTGTGCTCACGTTTAAACTTGACTCCGGAGAAATTGGACTTTAACTTATCTGTTGAAACTCCGTTGGGTGAAACTTCGTTACATCTACAGTTTATAAATCTTGCATGATCCAAGTTGGCACTATCACATTACCTGTTGATCTTATCTCTTTAAAGATACTTGCTTTTGATGTGATTTTAGGAATTGATTGGTTAACCACTATCATGCTAAAATTGATTGTTTTCGTTAGGTTGTTAGTTTTCATATTCCTAACCAACCTGTCATACGAATTCAAATACTAAACCACTAAAATAGTCACTGTCATATCAAGCCACAAAGCTAATCGTTTATTGAAAACGGATGTCAAGCTTTCTTAGCCCATGTTATGGATTTGAACAAAGACAAGTCAGATTTGAATAATATTTTATTGTTAGAGAATTTTCCGATGTATTTCTGAAGAACTTCCCGGTCTACCCCCGGACGAGGAATTGAATTCTTTATTGACCTTGGAACCGGTACAAAGCCCATTTCTAAAACCCCATATCGAATGGCTCCTATTGAACTTAGGAGTTAAAAGTCCAACTACAGGAGTTGTTGGACATCGGTTTTATTCGTCCTAGTACGTCTCCTTGGGGTGTGCTCCTGTTTATTCGTAAAAAGAAAGACGGGAGTATGCGACTTTGTATTGACTATCGAGAATTGAACCATGTCCCATCAAGAATAGGTATCCGCTACCTCGCATTGATGAACTGTTTGACCAGTTGCAAGGAGCACAATTCTTTTCAAAGATCGATCTTCGTTCTGGATATCATCAGCTGAAGATTAAAACTGAGGATATTCCAAAGACTGCTTCAGAACTCGGTACGGGCATTATGAATTCTTAGTAATGTCTTTTGGATTGACTAATGCTCCTGCTGCCTCATGGATATGATGAACGTGTATTCAAAGAATATTTGGATCAGTTCGTTGTTGTCTTTATTGATGACATCCTCATCTATTCCAAAAGCCGTGAAGATCATGAGCGCCATTTGAAGCTGGTACTGCAAAGGCTTCGTGAAAATAAGCTATATGCCAAATGAAGAAATGCGAGTTCTGGCTTGAGGAAGTAGCATTCCTTGGGCACGTGGTGTCAAAACAAGGAGTATCTGTCGACCCGGCGAAGATTGAAGCCATACAAAGTTGGGAGCAACGAAGTCGGTAACGAAGTACGTAGCTTTTCTGGGCTTAGTGGTTATTATCGGAGATTTGTGGAAGGATTTTCTCGAATCGCTACTCCGTTAACTCAGCTGACTCGGAAAGATACAAAATTCGTATGGAGTGAGGAATGCGAGAAGAGTTTCCAAGAACTCAAGAGGAGAATCATTTCGGCCCTGTTTTGACAATACCATCTGGTTCGGATGGATTTGTTATCTACAGCGATGCTTCAGGCAAAGGGTTAGGATGTGTTTTCATGCAACATGGGAAAGTCATTAGCCTATGCCTCGCGACAACTCAAAGAAGAATATGAGAGGATTATCCTATCATGATTTGGAATTGGCAGCAGTCGTTTTTTGCGTTGAAGATCTGGAGACACTACCTGTGTATGGGAGAAAGTGGAGATCTATACAGATATAAAAGCCTCAATATTTCTTCACCCAAAGGAACTCAACATGCGGCAACGACGTTGGCTTGAGCTGTTGAAAGATTACGATCATACCATCCAATACCATCCTGGAAAAGCAAACGTAGTAGTGACGCATTGAGTAGAAGATCATATGGGGAACGAGTGCAATATTTTATAACACAAGGCCATTTTGTATGACTTGCAAAGGATGGAGATAGAGATGAAGGCTCCAAGTACCCACATGATGATATCAAATATACGAGTAGAACGACCTTTAATCGATATAAGTTAAAGCTGCTCAAGCTACGGATATAGAGCTGATGCGTATGAAGAAGAAAGTGCAAGAAGGTGCGATTCCAGAAGCAAGAATCGATGAAGAAGGAATACTTCGAGTTCAACTCCAGACTTTGTGTTCCTAACGATTTTGACTTGAAGCATAGAATAATGATGGAGGCCACAACACACGTTTGCAATCCATCCTGGGAGTACAAAATGTATCACGATCTTCGACATACATTTTGGTGGAGCAATATGAAAAGAGAGATCGCGGAGTTTATCTCGAGGTGTTTAACTTGTCAACGTGTAAAGGCGGTGCATCAAGTGCCAAAGGGTCCATTGCAACCACTTGAGATCCCGAAATGGAAGTGGGAACAATTACTATGGATTTTGTTACAGGTCTTCCCAAGGTAGTTTCTCAAGGCATAGATGCGATTTGGGTTATTGTTGATAGATTAACCAAGTCCGCTCATTTCTTGCCGATACGTGAGACTTATTCCCTTGAACGTCTTGCTAGTATGTACGTGACGAGATTGTGAGATTGCATGGCATGCCAGTATCCATAGTTTCGGATCGTGACCAAGATTCACTTCACGATTTTGGGTTAGCTTGCAGAAAGCTATGGGCACGGATTCGATTCAGTCAGCATATTCATCCTCAAACGGACGGACAATCAGAGAGGACTATTCAAACTTTGAAGATCTATTAAGACTTTGTGTCTTAGATCTCAAAGGGAGTTTGGATAAGTACCTACCATTGGTGGAATTCTCCTACAACAACAGTTATCAGGCGAGCATAGGTATGGCTCATTTGAGGCGTTGTATGGAAGAAAATGTCGTTCTCCAGTATGCTGGGACGAGGTGGGTGAAGAACATTGTTGGGACCAGAATTGGTTCGCCTTACTACAGAGAAGATCCAAACGATTCGACAACGTATCAAACGGCACAGGATCGACAAAAGAGTTATGCGGATCTTCATCGGAAGGACGTGGAATTAATATTGGGGATCATGTTATTGTTACGTGTTGCACCATGGAAGGGAGTTAAGTACAAGATTGGGAAGAGAGAAAGCTCAATCCAAGATTTGTTGGTCCATTTGAGATTCTTGAGCGAATAGGAAATGTGTGGCATATAGACTCGCATAACCTCCAAGCATGTCTCGTGTTCATAATGTTTTTCACATATCTATGCTTCGTAAATATGTTAAAGACCCGAACCACATTATTGAGTTAGAACAGACGAGATAGCTGAAGATTTAACGTACGAGGAGGTACCTGTTAAGATCTTGGATAGGAAAGAGCATGCCCTACGCACGAAGGTTATACCACAGTTAAGGTTTTGTGGAGAAACCATGCTATTGAAGAAATGACCTGGGAGTTAGAATCAGAAATGAAAGCGAGGTATCCTCACCTTTTTGAAAAACATCAGGTGCGTACGTCAATTTCGAGGACGAAATTTCATAAGGAGGGGAGGTTGTAAGACCCAAACTTATTAATGAATAAAATCAAATTTTCTCTAAATTTATTGTGAATAATAAGGGGGTTAATTTGATATAATACTTTGGTTATGGGTTGAAATGTGCAAATTTTGCAAAATAAGCAAGTGGTTATAAAATATTTATTTTTGGTCGGTGAATATTCGGTTGGTGTGGCTATTCTTGCTGTCGGGGAATATTCGTACGACGACGCAGCCTTGTGTGGCCCCATAACGGAAAGCGATTGGATGAAGAAAACGACAAGTATAAGTTGTTTATTAATAATGGCGTAGTTGTTACCGTTAACACTGTTTAAATACCCGGTGGTAAAAATACAGTAATACGCGTGGTTGCATAGTAGCAACGGATTGCACAGTATAGTTGAATTATTGATTCGTACGTAAGAAGGCACTACTCAATAATTGTTACAGTGATTATGTTCAATATTTTATTTTATTGGTCAATAATTGCTGCATTGATATTTAATATTTATTGTTGTTTCAATAATTATTGCTGCACAGTATTTTCATTTATCAGATCAATAATTCATATTATTTGAATAATATTATTAGATAACATTATTGGCAATGTCTAGAAAGTTTGTCTAAGGAGAGGTTTGGTCATCTAATTGCGCGCAGTAAGGAGAAATCCTTATTGGGAAAGCCCCCTCTTTCCTGGGAACGGCCTGGTTGTCATAAATGTGATTCTGTAATATTATTTATGAATAATTAATTATTGATTATATGATAAGGAAATATTTATTTTATGTGGATATAAATGAGGGATATATATTTTTGTGGTTTAAAAATGAAGGAGTTAATGTTGAGGTTTTTATCCATATTTTTGTCGGAATGGAGGTATTAAAAATCAGGGTTTTTGAGATATTTTGCGGGGGTTATAATTTTTTTAATCGACCGTTTGGAACGTGGTAATTTTTGGGATATGTTATTATATATAAGTTGAGTATATGCCCACAAATTTTGAAAGTTAAAAATGAACGTATGATTTTATTATGAATTTTACAAGATGACTGGTTCAGAAATTGTTGAATTTTCGGAGTTTATCATTTTGATGGAAAATTCTAGATTTGGTGGGCCCACTTGTGGTTGGTGAAGAAATGTGCTGAATTATATTTCAAATGTGGTAGGTGGGAATAGTAGCAGGTAAAGCATCAGGTTGCAGGTCAACCTACCAAAATTTTCCTATAAATAGAGGGCTAAGTTAGAATTGGAAATTACACCAGAAACAAGTTTTCTCTCTTTCTCTTCTTAGATTATTGAGTGTATTTTGTGAGTATTTAGATACTTTGAGAGTTTTCTATTCATCAGAGCAAGTTTCTTTCAGCCTTATCCGGAATCCGACAAGAAGTACTGATATTTTGAGGTAAGGGATATTATTTTCTTCTTAATGATATTTTTTTTCTTCAATATCATTATGCTGAAATATTGATATGAGTTTTTATCAAATTTGGAACTTTTTGTGTCGGGGGTTACTATTCACGTATACGGTATTCACGAATACGGCACTATTCACCGAAAAATAAAATTTTTCCTTTTTGTCCAAGATTCTATTATGGTTACTATCTTTGATTGTATCCATGTTTTTGATCTTTATTTTTGAATTCTGCTTCACAATGATTATTTATGAAGTATTATTGATCTTGGGATAAACTGTTATACGAATCCCTACTATTTGTCCTTCTGTCTCACTGGATTCGTTCTCTTTAAGATATTTTTCATCATCCTCAGTCCTAAATGATGATATTACTGAATATCTTTGGCCTGTAGTGCAAAGATGTATAATTACTTGATGAATATCTTTGGCCTGTAGTGCAAAGATGAACAGGTGTTGAGATGAACATGACCGACTGATGATACAAATGAATATTTTGGCCTGTAGTGCAAAGATGAATATTTGGTTAAAGATGATTATTAATGATGTTACGGGATACTAAAAAAAAAATGATGATGGACTTTTAAATTTAGAAGATAGTAGATTCTTTCTCTACTTGACTCTTTAATGGTTTGTTGTTTCCGCTGCACTTGTTGATCTAAAACTTGTTGTCGATTATATTTTATCAGATTTTTCCTGTTGAAGACTAACGATAATTTGTTGTATATTATCTTAGTCATAATATTCTTTACTGGGCTAGTTGAGCTCACCCTTTTCCTTTTTGTTCCATTTTTCTTCTCAGGAGGTGAGGAACATAGCAGGATTTATCGGGGTAAGAGTGATGGTTCTAGAAAGATGTATTAGCAAGTCCTCACTATTCTGTAAAATAGTGTTTGAATAATTGTAATGAGGATTTATTTTGAGTGTGGATATTGTCTAAAAGACAATATTTGTATTTAAACTCACAGTATGTGTTGTCGTATTTTGCACGACAATTGTATTATTGAAGTTGTAGTTTGCTTTCTGTACCATGTATTTGGCGACTCAGAATGGGTGTTGTATACCTATTCTGGGGCGTCACACCACGAATCTTCGATAATAACTAGCTAAACAAGAAGCTACGTACTTCGGTCACTAATTTAGGTTGCTCCCAGCTTTGAATAGCTTCAATCTTTGCCGGGTCAACGATATTCACGACTTGATACTATGTGCCAAGGAATGCTACCTCCTCTAGCCAGAACTCGCATTTTCTTTATCTTGGCATAAAGCTTGTATTCACGAAGCTTTTGGAGTACAGCCTCAAGTGTTGCTAATGATCTTCACGGCTTTTGGAATAAATAAGGATGTCCTCAATAAAGACGACACAAAGTGATCTAAATAGTCCTTGAATACCCGATTCATCATATCCATGAAGACAGCAGGAGCATTAGTCAATCCAAAGGACATGACTAGGAATTCAAATGCCCGTACCAAGTTCTGAAAGCCGTCT